>OZ022588.1:4048105-4228105 GCA_963669155.1 Arbacia lixula
ATTTGAGCGTTCTCTTTGCCAGCATTTGTGTTTTTTATTAGTGCAAAAACAAGAACATGGCACTTACAATGTGAATAGTTCAGCTTGCCACTCCCATAGATGTATTTGAATAGGGAGCTTGATTGAAATTGACTGATGCAGTATGAGGTAAATCCCTGCCCCCTTGGGTTCGCCCTCCACCCTTCTCAGCCCACCATGAGACAGGTGTGTGAGGGATGTACTACCCCTCAACCGGTTGCCCTCACCCCTGGCCTCCTGGCCCCCTGCCCCCCTCGCCCACTCCCTCCTCCAGTACTCTTTATGACTTCTCATACTGCCATACTCATTGCCTTTAATGTCGAACTTTCCCCATGATGATAACAGGTTCCCTAGCTTGACAGTAACAAAATAAATAGCTATTTTCTTCATTAGCCCATTGCAAAGAAAGAGCGATCTCTGTTCCTCTCCCAAGTAGGGGCTGATAAACTGCCAGCTGTTGCTGCTGTTTTTTTTGTAATTTATTTGTTTTTTGTTATTTCCTTCAACTAATGATAAATACAATAATACAAACACAATTTGATCAAATAAATACAAGGAAAAAATTAGAATTAGTAATGATAATGATAAATGCCAAGTCTATGGAGGAGTAAAAAAATCAGCTTGTCAGCTAGACCCCTTTTAACAAAAAATGAATTTGAATGAAAATTATTAATCAATCATAAACCCAATTATACAAAATATACATAACCACATTGATGAATAACAATAAAAAAAATCATAAGAAATATAGCAAGGGAAGGAGAGGGACAAAGAGGGATTGGGTGGGGGGGGGGGGGGCGGTTGTCGATGTGAACACTGCATTAAAAAAGTATTGTGATGTATTTGTATTTCTATGTGTGTTTATCTGGAAATGCAACACCGTGCCTGCTGTACTCTGGTTAGATTTCAGGCTCGAAAAGCCAGTACACAAAGTCTTTAGCTATTTTGCCAACTAACACAAAATATTTCGTGAAGATTTCCGGACCAAATAGCTAACTAAATTGGACTGATTGATCATGACACAAATATATCGTAGCTGGCTATTTTGTGATCTGGCTAGCGAATTCAGACTAGTTCTCACTGTAATTTACTTAAATTAAGCTAGGAGCATAAATCCTGACAAACAAGTTGAAATGTATCCAAGCAGAAAAAAAAAGCAAGGCAGATTTTTGCAAGATGGCAGAAAATCATGCAAATGATTACTGTGTACTCCACATATTTGGCAATTTGGCAGTACTCACTTCATTTAGTATCCTTTACTGTACGAATGACATTTTGCAATGTGACCTCCATCAGTACGTAGACCATACGCACACACTTATGTAATGTTGGAATGTGGTGGTAATAATTTCCTGTTTTGAATAATGCTGCATTTTTATTGGGCCATTTATAGACACCAATACTTCTTCCATACCCTTCTTTAAATGATTAGCCTTAAAGATGGCCCATCCCTTTTACAAATATCTGCAAACTTCAGGAAAGTTTGCACATATTTAGCACATATCTTTGGGATACCAACTGTAAAATTTTAAGGTCAGAGATACTGTAATTCTTGTAGAATAAATGAAAATTCCAACTAGTTTTCACTGAGATTTGACTAGTTTTGTGGTACGAAAAAAGAAAGCTCGATCAATTATCGAGGATTATTTCGTCAAAACGGAATGTTCCGCTTTGTCGATTCCAGGGAATAGCCATTCTTTCTCAGTTGATGACAAAGTCAGGGAACTTTGAGAATTAGATTTGCAAAGGGGACAGGCTACCTTTAATGATGTGTTTCAGAGGCGCTGCGGAGATGAACTTTAGCAGATTTTATTATTGTGCAATCGTCTTACCTTAAAAATTGCACATAAGAAGATTGGGGGGGGGGGGGGGGCAAATGTGCTCTTATATCTCACAAATGTTATGATATATGGAGGAATTACTAACCTTAAACCTAAGCCTTTACCTTACCACTAGGCCTAATTTGCATAAAAAAATGTGATCTGGGTCACTTTCATCGCAAAATTGACATGATAGAGTCACTATGAGACGCAAATTTTTGACAGCAGGCTGACAGAGGCAGTGTGTGTGACAAGCGACAATTATATTTCTTACATATCTTTGAATGTGATGCGCAGATCTTATAATTCTCTGAATTCCATTTTGTCTGTCTCTGACTTACTAACCCGTTCTTTTCTGAGCCTGCATATTTGAGGGCTGGTGTTTTTCCACTCAGATACTCAGCAGCGCGACTCCTGCATAATCTGCTGTATAGACAATAGACAACAGGCTATGAATAACATCGTATAGGACGCAATTATGCCACAACTCTGTGGTTAATGCAGTTGTGTGTCAAATTTTGACACCCTAAACTGGACTAAGTACATGGAGCCCGAAAATCTAACCATGAGCAACCTGTGAATAGCACCTTGAAATACCGGTAGTCAGAATTTATAAAAAGATTTCGAAATACTTTGAATTAATGGAAAACCATGAACAATGGATGAAAAGCAACTTGAAATAGTTAGAATTTGTAAAAAGGACTAGTTTAAATTAATGGAAAAAACACCAAATGCAGATTGGCCTTTTCCCTCTACATCGACATCGACCTTAAACACGTTTTGGGGCAATTAACTCGTGTATGTGTGAACGCAGATGATGCTGAGAGGGCATTCACCCTAGGGCCAGGCCAGGCAGGGCATGGGCTTTAATTGATCACAGTTTGTTGACAGCGCATCCCACAGGGTATCAGACAGCATGCAGCTGAGCAGCACACGTGGAGCTCATTAAATCGCTATGTAGTTAAAAGTCTGCACATGACCCCCCCCCCTCCCCCTCACCCCAGCCAGCCCAAATGTCAAAGTCAAGGTACTCACACATGCGTTACCAACCCTCAAAAAGTACCAATAAAGACACAAGATGATTTTTTTTTTCTCTCTCTATGCACTCATCTATACACCCCAAAAGTCACTTGAAACATAATTTGTAACCCTGTGTGTGCCTGGCAAACGGGAGTATACTGTACTGGGAAGACAAAAATACCGTCAAAAGGTGATCATGAGCGATCTTCTTGCCAATGTCTTAAATCCATGTATTGTCCATTTTAGAAACTTGCTGAAAGTTATTTGCCCTCATATGATCCACATTGGGAGTAATTAGTGGTTAAATCACAAATCTTCAAATTGTTCTGGCCGAACATTTCAAGGATTTGTGACTAAATCACTAATAACTCCAAATGTAGATAATTTTTGAGCAAATTACTTTCAGCAAGTTTCTAAATTGGACAATACATGAATTTAAGACCATTGGCAAGAAGATTGTTCACGACTACCTTTTGAAGGCATTTTTGTCTTCCCAGTACAGTATACTCCCTTTAATGTAATCTGTATGCATTATTGATGAGCATATATACACGCAAGGTATAGAAAGAATTTTTTTTATTCCACCCTTTACACTTGCCAAAAAAATAATAAAAATTTTTGCTGCCAGGGCCCAACAGCCCTAGATCCTGAATTTCTTGCTCAACCTCTCTCCATCTCTCTCTTTTCCACACACAGTATCTCCCATGGTATGTACGGTACATTGGGTCATTGCCAAACTCCAGATTGTTTATCAACAAGCCATTTTCCTCCTAACAGGACATATCTTGCATTATATATCTTCCTTGATAACTGCAACCTCTGCCAAATTGTACTGCTCCTCCTAGTGATGATGACCCTGTCATACCAATGTACTTATCTCCACCAAGGCTGAACATTTCCCAGACGATATACTCTTTTGATTCTATATCATGGCTGAATAGGTATCATGAAAATGTATACATCCATGTCCATCCTGCACGGGTACTTGGGTGTGTAATATTTAGTTGCTTTTATAGTTGTCCATTTTATGGGCTTCATCTACATTTCTTTAATTTTTTCAATAGAGAAAGGAGAAGAAATAAGAAAAAAAGAGAGATAGTATTTAGGGGAAAAAAGAGAGAGGGAGGGGGAATGAGGCAGAGAGAGGTAGAGAGAAAGAGAGAGAGAGAGAGAGAGTGAGAGAGAGAGTGTGAGAGTGTGAGAGAGATAGGGAGAAAGAGAGAGAGATAGGGAGAGAGAAAGAGAGAGAGAGAGAGAGGGGGAAAGAAAGATAATGGTAGAGAATGTTAGAGAGACAAAGAGACAGCAAGAAAAATGAACATTAACAACCCAAATGTTTCAAACAATAATCGGGTTTCTTTCATGTTACCCTGATGGAATGTAAGCCTCTTAGCATTGTGCCCATAGGAAACCCACTGATGCTGTTTGCCATAATGAGCATACTCTGTCTTGAACAACAAACTCACCAATACTGAAAATGCTGTTTTTTGCAAATGCTGTTAAATGGCTTGAAAACCTGAAAATCAAAGCCTTAGTTTATTTGTCTAAAAGTATGTACATACCATCTGGTTTCCAGTTACTTTTTTTCTTAAATGTCTTACCTCAATATTTTTTCATTTTTATTTTATGTGTTCAGATTGAAAAAGTTGTTTAAATCTTGTCCTTCATTTGTCCTCTTTGGAGTTTCACTTATTTTACAGCCAGTTCCCATGAGTAACAGTTTTCCCTGCCACTTAGTTTTGTTTGTTTTTCTGAATTTCCATGGTGATGCATTGCGATGTACAATGTTGTTTCCCCCAAGCACCATCAAACACATTGTTTAGTGTTCATGTCTCTTTGGAACAATTAAAATGGGTAGTTTATTTTTTCCTCTCCTTTCACTTTCGTTTCATTACTTTTGTATTGTTACAATCAACAATTGCAGCAAAAGTAATACAGCTGGTCAGGATATTTCTTCTTCTAAAACTTCATGAATGTACCTGGGAGAGTCTTACCTGAAGTACAATAGCCACCACATGGGAACCATTATTACACTGTAATATTTGAAGCTTTAAAGGGAGGAAAGCCCATGGACAAAAGTCATGAAACTCGATCAGCATCAAACAGCAGTATATGCTAATGATAGGATGTATTCAATTTCACAAGCAAAGCTTTGCAAACTTTTTCAGGAAGAGCAGAAACATATCCTTGTTTATGTTTGAATTACCCCATTCATAGTGACCATAGTCTACATACACCGGTCAGTGCGTGATATGCATTGGTCAATGGGCTTCTCTTGCCTCAATGCATTACGGGACTGTGGCAGGGCAGAATCCAGCGAGATATGACAGGCTTTATTGTCTCCAGTCTCTAGGCTACAGAACTGTTTGGTTTTGAATGACCTGTCGAAAACCTCAAAATCTTAGGATCAAAATTCATCATAATTCCACTTAACATCAATCTCCAGTTCTAGTACTGTAAGGGAAGTTCTCATATAGCATTTTTTGTGTTATTCACACAATTTTATTTTTTGGACCTGCAAAATGGTTATCCCACCTTTAAGTTATTTGATCACTCCAATAACAATACTGTCTTTCATCTGAGGTGAAGTGAGTGGGAGACAATTGGCCCTATGGAAGGCGAACAGGTTGAGGGGGCAGAGAATAAAAGTTCCTCGTCCTTGATCAATTGCAATATTTCATCGCTTTATCACTCTTCTCAATGGAGGGATCATTAATTTATAATTTTGTTGACACTTTTTTGTTTTCGACGCTTTTGGCTCTTTTAACGTGTCATTGACACGTTGTGGAACGAGTAACATAAACCATACACAGCAACATTGTCACTGATCTAGTGGGGGTTAATGTGCAATACAATTTCGTGCAGTACAACGGAACATTTGAATTTTGTAACGTCCGGCCAGCTGACTGGAGATTAGAGATTGAATGTGGAAATTATCTGGGAAGAAGTAGATAATGAAATACCGCCCTCTTTGAAAATTAAATGTAGCATCTAGTCAGTAGGATGGCAATATATGTTGTCAAACAGAGCTAGGCGGCATTGTTGCCAAAGTCACAATTTAGGCACAAGATTCCGCTACTTTTTACTTCAGCGCCACGACTTGCAAAGCTTTAACGCGACTTTGTGACACTTTCGTGACTGACTTGCTAATTTCTCCATTGCCAATCATACATTTTCACCTTGTATCATCATGCTTTATAGCCTTGAAATTGCGATATTTCCGTTTGGGCTACTTTTTGCTACCTTTTGCAACTTTTTACGGCTACTTATCGCTATTTGGGCTGAGAATTTTTGGCAGACACTATTAGGCAATTGAGAAGAGTTGAGTACATACAAAGAATGTTGCATAATGGATGTATTTATTTCATGATAGGGCCAATTTGGAAAAGTGTAATAGATCATTAATATCTCAATATTGATTTTCTTTTTGTAGTGCCATGTTAAAGGGAACATTCATTTTCTTTGGAAATGTAATATATGCTTAAGTATTTGTTTAAATTCAAACAATCTAAAAAGTAAACGTATACCTTAGAAATATCTGCTTGTGTGTTATCGTACTACAAACTGTTGTGATTCGTGTCAAAATGGCTTTTAAACTTTGACCCTCAACTCTGTTGGGAGAGCTATCATCTGTCATCAATGAGATGGAAGACCCTCGGTCCTGAATCAGTAGTCCCATGTGGGCACTTCCATGTAAGTCCACAGGCCTTTGCTGTGCAATGCACCACCAACAACTGTGACGCCCACTCCCACACATTGCCATGTTTAGAGAGAGACAGTGGGCACGACATAAATGCTGATGTGGGGTTTCCAGTTCCGTACTTGAAGGATTCCAGATGCTAACATCAGATGAATAATCTGACAGACTCAGTGATAAAAGAAAGATGTTTTATTGTTCCAGTCTTTTTTTTCTTCATATACTCCCACATATTTGTCTCAGAGCTTTTCTTTTGACGAGGTGATCCATAGCAAAGTATGGATCACATCTGGTACCTGTACTAGCCGGTATTCAAAATTGTGTTTTTTAACGCAAACAGTATACTTTATCAAGACTTATACTTTATGGAAGGCCAAATAAAACAAAACGAAACATTATGGATTTGATATAATTGATTTTATCCTCAGAATAAGTATGGTATATGGAGTCTGCACAGAATGATTGAGCACATAATAAAAATCGCCCATTGTTGTGCATCCCTGATGAAAATCATTGATTTTGTGGCAGTATCAGATTACTTATTTTGCGCCCCATATTACATTTAGTGCACGGTCTTAGACCACTGTTGTGAATTGTGTTTCCTAGAGTTCAAGTGATCTATACTGTAGGCACATGTAAGTTTTTGGTTGTATTATCATGGTATACCAGCTCCTATGTGTATAGTGAACATGGTGTTTGACCTTCTCAGTAATGGTAGCCCTATATCAATTACAACACAGCAATACCACATATGGGACTGAAAAAGTTTAACAAATTGGGTCAACAAAATTCAAACATATATTTTTCCGTGGACACACAATATCTCAACTGACAACATTTATATTAGCTGAAATCACATGCTCATCAAGTTCTTCAATACCTTTAGTTTAACGTATCATGTATGCACTGATCACCAATGTCTTAAAAGTAAAAGCAAAACTGAAGTTTGTTCATGCAGTTTCACATAATCGTGTATTGTTGTATACGTGGACATGAATGTGGTGGTATGGTTGAATGCATCAATATTTCTTTATTTGATTTTCTTTTTAATTGCTGGAAAATCTTGAATATCTGACAGAAAAAAATGAATCTGTTTTTAATTAAGGAAATGAACGAGACGATACTATAGTATTACACAGTTATAGAAGTGATCCAAGATCATCATGCATTATAAACAATGCCTCAAATACAGTGTAGGGTGATATAACACTATGGCACAGGATCCATTGTGAAAAGGCTCACAGTCAATGAGTATTGTTAAGTCATATGATGATTGAGACAATTTTTGCAATTTATTACAGGCAGACGTACTACTGTATGTGAATATGCTAATTCAAGCTGTTTGCCACTAATTTATGCAAATTTATGCAAGGAAAGTGCTAATGATCAATCAATAGCACTTTTGAGATACGATAGATTCTACATACTGTGTATTTAAGGAAAAGTCATCACATGATGCAGCCACATTCTAATTTTGTTTGCATTCTTGTCCGTTTCCGGTAAAGTATACTAGTGTATAGAGTACTGAAGTGTGACGTCATATGAGCATGTTGTCAAGGCAACTGGTTCTACACTATATATAGAGCAAACATTGGGATTCTCTTTTGGAGTGCCCGGCACTGGCCTGCTAGACAATGTCGGAGCAGTGAAACTCTCACCTCAGTCATGATGTATAGAACCAGCAACATGTATAACAATTAATGGATATGACGACACCACTCTGGTACTCTATGGGACCTGAAAAAGCAAGATGTCAGTGCGCGGTGCATCGTGGGGTATTTTTCCCCTTTACAGTATAAGGTACGGAGAATTGTTTACTAACATTCAAGGGACTAGAAAGTGATGTCCTTGCGCCCATGTGATGTGCACTGCAGATCATGACTCACCATACAGAAGCCGCTTACACGCGTAAGGATGTACGTCAGAGGGGGGAAAATCCGGAGAAAATTCTTAGAATATTTGGGTCAGAGTAGCTTCGAGAAGGAGTAGTGGCTTGTTTTGATGGATAGAAGATTTCCAGGTAACACGTACCCTTGAGCAAATAGGGATGTGTTTTGTTGTGATTGTTACATTTTGTTGAGGTTCTGACTGTTGCATTGATGACATTGCCGATTTAAAAAAAAGAGTTGAATTTAGCTTTTTGTTTTCTTGGTCCTGTCTGCTTTCTCAATCTATGCTTTACTTTTAAGATTTAGGTAATCATACTGTATGAGTCGACAAGCTAGCATTTTAAGTAATTGTAATTAGCCTACAGTTTATACAATTAAGTGAAGTCTGTAATTAAACATGATGACATCAATATCCTTTGCAACAAGTTACTCATAAATTAAACATATTTAAAAATGTTCAAAATATATATATATTCAAAATGTTGGTTTTCTCTTTGAGTAATAGTTATTTCCTGTTGAGGAAAGGGGTGGGGGGCAGGGGACCATGCAAGCTATGAGGAATTGGTAATAAATATAGGTGTATGCACAATTTTGGGGGGACATTTTGTTGTTGTTGAGATGTTGTGAAGCATTTGCCATCTCGATAAGGTAATGAAAGTACTATACTGCTATATAAACAAGAAACCTGCCTACTGCTTGTGAAGTTGCCAAAATTGTGCTGGCAAGGACAGGATTTAATCATCGCAACTGTTACACTTTACAATGACATGTTATGACGAATTTGGCAAATGAATCTTATGTAACTGTAATATTGAATCCTTTGCCCCCTCTCAAAGATCCGCTTATTCATACCTTCCTTCTGATTGGCATGAGAATGCTAGGCAAATCTAGTCAAGGAGCCTTTAACCCCGTGTGTGCCAGAATTTATGCAGTGCTATGAGTTTTGTATGTAATGATGGTGGAACAATTAATCCACAAGTGGCATGTTTGGGATTAAAGAGAGGCTTTGTACTATATGCAATGCAAAGCAATAAACCATTGTTGTAATGTATTTACAACTTTTCTGCTAACTGCGTAGTAACATGTTATTACATTCATCTGTATTTCGCGATTCAGTGTCCGTTGTTGGAACCCACACTGAATCTCTGAGTTGTCGCTAGTTGGGCAAACCCTGGATAAGCTCAAGGGTTACCATTGGGAAATTAGCGTTTGAACGACATGTATACAATTTGCATACATGTATAATGACAATGGTCTATTGGTCCAGGGGTGAGAATGCAAGTGAACAGTAATGCGACCATGGTAATTAATCCATTTGTAAATTGATTCAAAGTTGAAAAATCAAATTGATATTACATGCAAATACTGTAGAAATTGAATGGTTTTACATGGTACTTTGTCAACTCGCTAGACCTATAATTTTTCTGAGAAGATTATCAGTGTCAACTAAATGAAGCTTGCAAAGAAGCGGAGGCATGTTTATTGACTGCGTGGCGGTCAAATTTCTCTATAGTTTCATCAGTCATGCACACTAATCATGCCAGACAACATATCGTCAGGCAAAGGAAGAGATAGAATACAGATCTTATTTTTCTCAATCTTCTTGCCAATCTTTTTTCAATTGTTTCTAATAGTTTTCTTTCAATACAGTTGATTAGCCTACTTTTGCGTTACTGTGACTACTCATACAGAGTTGGCCATTACAGTATTTAATTTACAAGAGACAATGTAAGGTAAAGCCTGGCATCTAATCTGTAAAACGCATCATGTCACAGGTATAATTGCGTAGCCAGACTATTCAAGGTGATACAGAGGTCTTGCGATTTTTCAAAACCTCTATTGCAATATTTTGGTCTGAACACATCTAAAACCATATTTAATGTTTTACGGGTGCAGGCTGCAAGATATTTCATCAGCTTCGGAGAGTTAGACCTGATGTTAGTTTCAATTACTGGATAGCAAACATGGTTCCTTCCTTTGAATTTGATCTTTCTGTGCATGAAATATGTAAAAAAAAAAAAAAAATTACATACATTTGCCCCAATGGGCAAGTTTATTTACAAAAAAATGAACACATTTACAGAAGTCAAGTCATATTAATTATTCAAACAAATGTTTCAACATACTCCATTTCAAAGTAAAATCTGTCCTTTTCCCATTCATATCATAAATGTAACATTCATCCAAATAATAAGTTTGTATTACCTTCTGAATCTTCTTAAAATCTTAAAAAAGAACATACATGTACTGTACATGCATGTCTTGGCCATTGAGCTGAAATCGCTCAAATGTGAAAGGGGACAAAGAAGATTAAATCCAACTCTTTGCTACAAGTGTGAACTCACCTTTGTACACAGGTTGTGTAAAAACAACCTGTCTGCCTGTCACGGACGTTGAAGCTGTTACTCTGGAATTGCCGAAATGTGAACTCACCCTTCTACATCAAATGTGTATAAACAATCTGTCTGCCTGTCACCTTAGTTAAAGCTGTTATGCTGAAATGTGAATGGGGACTGATAAGAGGATTAATTTCCACTCTCTGCTGCTTGTGTGAACTCACCTTTATACATTAGATGTGTAAAAACAACCTGTCTGCCTGCCACGGCCGTTAAAGCTGTTATGCTGAATTTGCTGAATGGGGTCTGCTAAGAGGATCAGTTCCACTCTCTGCTGCTTGTGTGAACTCACCTCGAATGAATATTGCTGGCTGGCTGGGTGTAAATGCGATGTTATTATAGTATTATTTCTGCCAGGTTCTTTTCCCTCAGGGTTCATAGGAAGTTCAAATATCTTATCCAAACATGATCAGGTGCTTCTGACAAATAAGACGATTGCAGATCTGATTGCCTGTTTGACACCTACCAGGTTGTTCAAGCCAAGGAGCTATTTATTTGATCCAAATGTGTATTGCAAAAATATCTTAAATATTGCAATGAAATTTTGGCCCAATATAGGATTTTGTCAATGTGCACATTCTTTTTTTCTTTCAAGTCTTGCGTATCTTCTGAGACCAAATTCGCGACATCCACGCATACCATTACGGAGCCACGCCCATTTTTGTAAATGCACGTCATACCAAAATGTGCACAATTTTGCAATTTTGTGTGCATTTCCTATGGGAAACTGCTCTTTTATAAAACTCATAAAAGTCTTATTATTTTTCCATTTAATCATTTTGATTGATTGATTTTACGCCAATCATGGTTAAAAAGTGGTTAGTGACAATTTTCAATAAAAATAAAGAAAAACAAAAGTAAAAAACAAAGAAATACATAAGAAATGAATTTTAAAATCGCACGATCAATGGCCGAGATATCCTTCCCCCCCCCCAGTTAAAACAGTTAAAAAAAACAGTTAAAAAAAGTCTGGTCTGGTTAGGGTTAAGGACCAGGCGATAATATGTCACATGAAGTGAACAATATCATTTTTTTTTCCAATTCCTGCATAGTTCACCAATAATAAGGAATTCCACATTGACACCAGAAACCTCTCTATGTTAATGTGCCACCTTTCCCAGAATCATTTCAAGTGGATTCTTAGTATTGGACATATTTGCATGAGCAACATGAATGATTCACCAATATGTTGCTTTCTGTGACTATGTCTGGTAATTAAGTTAAGCTGGATTTGGGATTTTGGTAGACGATATCGCCCATCCTAGCCCTGGTGCTGACATTTAGTTGTGGATGTGGATGTGGATGTGGATGTGGATGAATTACTGCCTCTTTTTTACACTTTACCCACCCAGCCTTTTATTTAGCACTGGATGAGTCAACACTTAATTTGCACTTAGAAATGTTGCCTGATCTTGAGTATATAGATTTTCAAAATAAACAAAAACAACATTTCAGATCAAATGGCGATTGCGCTTTAAAGTTCATCCACTTATAAGTTTGAGGCTTCTCAGATGAGTAGTGAGAAGTTGTAATTCAGAGCGTGTCATTCCTTGATTGGCCCCCCATGGGGCCTCTCCTGCAC
This sequence comes from Arbacia lixula, assembly GCA_963669155.1. Lineage (NCBI taxonomy): Eukaryota > Metazoa > Echinodermata > Echinoidea > Arbacioida > Arbaciidae > Arbacia > Arbacia lixula. The sequence goes on from OZ022588.1 coordinate 4,060,528, forward strand.
CCCTGGTCAGCCCCTCTTGGGGGCCAAGAGCACCAGGAAATTGGTCATGGGGAAGCTATTGTCCCTGCTGCTCAGCCATTGCCCCTTGGTCCAAGTTCACGGCAGAAACTCGGTCTCTCTTTCCAAATTTTCAATCTGTGCTACACAAAATATTTGTCTGGAATGAATGTGTTTTTACATGAAGTAAGTACATCGAGTTATGTCCATGTCCACCGTCTTTGATGTGACTTTAAACTTTGATACAAGGACAGCAACGAAGTAAAATGACTTTAAGCTGCCAAATTCCTATCCTTTCAACACAAAAATATTTCTTTCAGCTCCACAAAATATTTTGAAAAATATGATTTCTGAACAATTTTTCAATAATTCACATTGTGAGCTATTCAGCAAAGTTAATTTTTTTATCAACAAAATGACAACTTCTTGATGCATTATTACAGCCCAGAACTAGAGGTACTGATTGGCTGTGTGTTCACTCATTGTGTGTGTATGTATGTATGTGTGTGTGTATGTGTGTGTGTGTGTATGTGTGTGTGTGTGTTTAAAACATGGGTCAACTAATTTCTGTTTAAATTTGATAATTAGTACATTTTAGAGGAAAACTGATAATTATTTATCTTTTAAATTGGCAACGCCTATTTCAAAGACATATTTTGAAAAACCATTATGAAGGTAATACATCCCTACATGCCAACAATTAATTTATCTTAGACTGAAATGTATGTTTTTTCATGAGAAGCTTCTTTTATCATGTTTAATAGTTGATATTGATACTTTAACCCAAAATCACATATTTATCCTGAATGGGTAATTTTGTGGACATGTAGTCACAGCTACAAATTTATTTTTATTATAAAAACATATTTTCTTCTTCTCTTCCAGATGAAGTAATTTTCCTGGTCAAACACGCCACCCATCCAGATCAGATACCTCAGGTGAGAGATACAGTTATTACATTCTTAACCTTAATTTTTGTTTTCATGCCTTTGCCACTAAGTGGCAGGATGGTAAATATGTTTCTGGGTTGTCTATTAGTTCATCCGTTTTAATCTCATTCACAAAACTTCATCAGACTTAAATCAATGATAATATACAACAGAACAATCAACTTAATAGGTTTTAGGTCATATAAATCAAAGGTTAAAGGTTGTCACAGGACAAGGTCAAATCCTAAAAATTATTTTTTGACTTGATAACTCGATAAATATTTGACCAACAATTCCGATTTTGGAGGAATGATTCCGCATTCTTCTAATTCATTGGAGATCATAGATTCCTTCTTTTTCTTCATGAAATGCAATTCAAAAGTATGCAAAAAACATGAGCATTCTGAAGATTACTTTAAAACATTCTGAATTCCTGCATGGGGAGGTTAGCAGGTATGATGGATGGGGGTGGGGTGGGGTGATGGGGAGGGGGGGGGGGGACTTCTTACTCTTCAAGTCTAACGTCTTGAAATGAACTTACTGAGTAGACCATTTTCATAATGTATTCACACCTTTTCCCTTAACTATATATACACATTAATACATTCACCTGTATTCAGTTTCAGTTTCAATGTGGTTGTGGAATGCATACTGAATCAATTAGATTTTTCTACTCGCAGAAACCTCAGACTAGCTTTTGGGTTGTCATTAGTAACGTATTATATGAATGAAATGCTTAAATTTTGAATACATAACGAAAATGGTCTATTGCTCTATGTGAGATACTGTAGTTTGATGGTTATTTGGGGGTCACAGGGGATCTTACATTAGGCCCGTTCACACACAAGGGAAAAAGTGCGATTTAAAAATCGATTTTCTAATTGCGATCAAAATTTCGAAATTTTTTCCAGTGTGGACAGAAAAATCGCACTAATTACCGCGATCCTAATCGCGATCCAACTCGCACTATTAGTGCGATTTTTCAGAAAAATCGAGATTATTTTGCCAAGCATCTCTTTGAATCGCGCGCGCGTGAAACTCTATTGGGACAGCGGGGTCAGTCTTCGGTCATGCAAGTTTCGCGCATGCACAATTTGGCCACTGATCGTTCTTTCCTTGCTGGGAAGTGCGATTTTTCCCTGTGTATGAACGGTCGAAAAAAAAAATCGAAATTTGGATCGCGATTGTAATTTTGATTTCCGGTGTGTGTGAACAGGCCTATTATATCAAGGGTTAGCTATTACTCTGAGCTCCCTCATGTATACGTCTTCAGTAGATGTGAAAAAATTCATAAAAAGAATGTTTCTTTTCATCCACAATTTTCAATAATTGCAAAATCAATAATCAACATGGGGCAGTATACTCTAGAGATTATATCCTGCCTAAATTTACTATTTGTTGCTTACAGATAGATTTGTATGGAACAAGTTTGAGGTTCAAAGAATCTGTGCTAGTATGTGTTGATAATATGTACTCATGTGGCTTGGAAGCTCTTAGGTTTGGCTTGGAGCGGCACTCTTTGGGAATATTCAAATTGCAGCATATTTTTCAACTTTGTAAGGTGCATAACAATGTTCTTCAGTCTATTGTCATGTACAGTAAACATACTGAAGTTTGTGGTTTGATAGTTTACATGTTGTAATTTAATACAGTCAATCCTCATGTGGTGCAGATTCAGCGCAATCTTAACAAAAATGTGACAAAGATATTTTTAGTTTCAATGCTTGGCTTGTTGTTACTCACAAGAAAAATGTTAAAGTTTGTCTTCATCCCTCCCATTATCACAAACTGCTGTAGCCTAAGGCCCAGGAAAAACATGATTATAATGTCATAGTGGAAATTAACTGTTTAGTATGATACATATTTTTGTTATAAATACCTAACATAAAAGAAAAGAAAATGATAAGATAAGATCTTGGCACAAACTTTGCAGTTTTTAAGCATTTCCCCCCTCTGGCGCAACACGGGATCTTTAATCTTTGCCAAAAAAAGTGCTATGACCTGTCATATGCAGTCATGTGTCCTGTTTTGGCCAGTCTCTTCAACTTGGTCGATGCTACTGCCCATTCGTGCGATGGGTGCTGGTAACCAAACTGCTTCTGAGCTTGTGAAATGTGTCATTTGCAACTTGTTATACTCCTGATGGTTAAGTCACTGCCCAGTATGCGGTAGATGCAGGTTTGAATTCTTCTGGTTCCACAATATTCTCTTCTTCCTTGTATCTCATATACTGGATTGAGCACACTATCCTTACTACTTGGTGTTTGTCTAAAAAAAAACACTTTCACTGAAATGAATGTATTCTAATAACAATTCTTTTGTGATAGTTTTTTTTTTTTTTTTTTTTTTTGGGGGGGGGGGGGGGTGACATTAAAATGAATAACTTTACACCATTCTCTTGTGCTAGGGGTGCAATTAGCACTAGTTACAAAACTTTTATGAAGTAGATTAAGAAAAATAGTAGAAAGTTTATTGTGGTGGAAGTTCGTTTTAAGATAACACTCTAGGTATCAATTGGCTTTGCGTGGGTCAAGAGCCGTGGCATAACAACCCTGTCACTCCATATTCCTGGGAGAAATCAACCATGACACGTCCAGACACCCTCCAGAGTGTCTCCATCATTGAAATGCACCTGTTTCTTGCCCAACATCATCATCAACACCTCACCGTCACAGCAGGTACCAGCCAGTCCTGCCGCTATACCACCACTAGTATTGATGCTGAGACGCAGCGCGTTGCAACAATAAAGTGCAGGTATGGTGGTCTCTAGGGGCATCTTCATTAGCAAGATGTGGCAAAATAGCTAGCTAATTCGTGATCAGGAAAGCTAGCCAGATCACGAAATAGCTAACTGTTTGTGTCTTTATTAGCCATATGGGGCGAAAGAGCTAGCTATTTGGTCGAGAAAATTTTCCAAGAAATCTTGGACTAGATGGCCTCGTGAACTAGCTCGCTATTTCGCGGAGTGTCTTCCTTAGCCTAAAACTTTCTTGATTCCAGTATGCATCAGTGTGTACTGAGGCATTGTTTACATGTACGTTAGATGAATGCGAGCTTACAACCGAAGCCATGTGGTCGTGGCCTACTTCCGTCGCACACTGCGCATGTGCGAACATCGGAATAATTTATGCATCTCGAGTTTTGAGCTAATAAAGACACGATTGCGACTTCAGGCTAGTTCCCTGGATCAGCAAACTAGCTCGCTATTTTGTCTGATCGGGCTAATGAAGACGAACCTTATGGTTGTCTAAACTAGCCCAAAGTGGTTGGAATAACAAGCTAATTCTTATCCACGAAATGCAACTGATGGAAATGGGTGTTGCTGGTGTTTTGCCGATGAGGACGCAGAGATGAAGGGCTTAAATAAGGAAGGTGTAGTTAGGGCTGCACTTTTAAAGTAGAAAGTTTGGAGGAATACATGGGTTCAAGATTCAATTAATTTTATTCCACAAAAAACACAAAAAACAACAATGTAAACTCGGGTACAATAAACGAAACAAAATATGATAAACACAATTCATTCATAGGGGTTGTCTTAATCAGCCCAAAGTCATGGGAATAATAAGCTTTGAAAATGACTTTAATAAAAGTGGAATATTTTATTGGACAACAATTGTTCCTTATTTTGATGGTTGGTTTTACAGCTTAAACTTGACAATCTTAGGTTAGGGTTAGGATATGAGCTAGGGCAAGGACAGTGCAGGTTTCAGTGAGGCTCAATCTCACTGTTTGAATCAAGGTATTGGCGAGCACATGGTTACAAAAAACCTTTAAATGTTGGCTTCAAATGCTCCAATTAAATACACAAAAAGTCTCATTAAAAGCCTAAGTTTTCACAAGAGAGTTTTGTTCACTGAAATGTATCATTTAATATGGTATGATTTGACTTATGGCTGAAATATTCTGCTCTACATGTCTGCATTGTACTCAACTTTTCCCATACACTTCGCGAGCGCTCTCAATCCCTACACGACCAGTAACGACTTTAAAGGGATAGTTCACCTTGAAATTATTTTGGTTTCAATAAAAGCAGACACATGAAAGAAACATATCAGTGAAGGTTTAACGAAAATCAGTCAAAGGAAAAGAAAGTTATTTGATTAAAAAGTTTTTGTTTTTTGACATCATGTGCGAGGCGCTCTAGTATGTTGTGTACTACTTTTTCCACTAATTGATTTTTTATGTTCTTTGATGAAGGAATACATTCTTTTCACAGCGATGCGCGTGTAAAAACATGCGTCTAATGATATATCAAATGCAAAGGTGAAATTGTAAATATCCTTTTTTGAAAATGGACATTTTCCAAAAAAATTGTTCACAACATATGAAAGAGCACCTCGCACATGACTTCACAAAATCAAAACTTTGAAATCAAATAACTTTTTTTTCCTTTGACCAATTTTCGTCAAACTTTCAGTAATACGTTTATTTTATGTTTCTGCTTTCATTGAAACCAACTTATTTTCAGGGTGAACTATCCCTTTAAAAGGCGGCTGTGATGCATGTACACAACACGCTCAAAGGAATTGGCATAGGGGAAGGGAAAGGGAAGAAAGGGAAGGAGCAGCAGTTTAAAACCACAGTATATTTTGTCCAGTTCAGCATGAAACATGATGCTTTTTAGGTTAATGCATCGTGTTTAATGCTGAACTGGACAAAATATACCGCGGTTTAAAACTGCAGCTCCTTCCCTTTCTTCCCTTTCCATTTCCCTATGCCAATTCCTTTGAGCTGTGGTGTAGTACATATACATTGCAAATGCCTCTGAGGAAAGGTCTCATGACTGAATGCAAAACATTGAGATTATCTGCAAGTTGATCACCCTTTTGCTGTTTTTTAACAAGTTTCCTTTGCTGTGCGTGAAATCCCATCCTCCCTTGACAGGAAGGGGCTGTATTAATCCAGTGACTAGGCTTCGTAATTGTGTGATGTGACTGATAATGAAAACACTTGTTGGCTTTAATCTCATGTCGCTACTGTGCTGGGAGATCTCGCCCGATATCAAAATGTCTGTGGGACTGTTGCCACTCACTTATGCATGGTAATTCTATGCCTGTATCGTTTTAATGATTACATTGCTAGCGTTATTTCAGACGATATATTACAACTGAAGTTTCTAATGATTCATGTGATAAGTTTTATGATAGAATTGCATTACAAAATAGTAATCGGGCTATTAAACCCAGATTTGTTAATAAACGGACATTTAAAGAATTGTACGTTTCATAAATAGCAGCATTTAATTTTGAGGTAAATCTTTTTGCAAAATGCTACGTTGGATTACTATGCATGCCTTACTCAAACCCGAGTAGAAAAAAAATCCGTTCTGATGACCTGAATATCATAAATTGGTTCTTGTGATCAAGATTGTCATATTTATCAACAAACCCATATCAAATTCAAAAAGTGCATGGTTTGAATCTACCACTGCTTGCACTAAGACCCCATGTGCCTATAAAAATTAAGATTTGAAATTTTAAAGTGCCATCTACAGTACATGTTTGTGTGATTTGGGGGTGAATCTATACAAAAAATATGAATGAAATTATTCAGTGACTCATGCTTATAGATCTTTACTGGCTCAAAGCAGTTTGCATGCATGTAGAAGGTGATTCTAGCAAAATATATGCTCAGATACATTTTGATGAGTAGACACTGTCCTTGTGATGGGCTCCATCATGTGTTATGTGACAGAAAAATTTGCTGAATGCCTCAAGGACAGATATTACTTGGCAGAAGTTTTGCCCCCCAAATATCAAAATCATTTCAAGCAAGTATGAAGAGCAGGAACAAACCTTACAAATGTCATACAAGTATGCTGGCACATTCCCAACTTACGAGAAAGTATAAGCAATTTCTGTTTGGCTTCATTCTTTCATCATGAAATTACCAAGTTTCCCATGAAAATTGGAAACAAATCTCTTATTCAGATTGTCACGGATGGTTTCCAAAGGATTCTTTTATGGAAAATACTCATGATTTTGTTTCCATAGCGATGTAATACTTCATTTTTAATTCTTGAAAATGAATAAATCTTCATCAGATGAAAGTCATTTTTCAGCAGCCACGGTTCTTACTCTGAGAGGGTATATTTAGGATGTGAAATTACCCACAACAATTATTTTTCAGTGTGAAAAACCCTTGCGATAAAGTTTAATGTTCCAATTGTGTGAGAGGAACTTTGAAGATCTCTTTTGTTGAGCTGTGCAGTGCCTCAAAGCTTTAACTCTGAAAGTGTATATAATTTAGGGTGTGAAATTACCCACAACAGTTTTTTATTGTCAGTGCGAAAGACCCTTGCGATAAGGTTTAATATTTCAATTGTGTGAGAGGGACTTTTGAGATCTCTCTTGTTGAGCTGTGTCTTGGCTCAAGGCTTGACAACTACAAGAGGGTAAATTTAGGATGTGACTCAGAGATTTAATAGTATGGCCCCCTCCACCACCCTCCTCCTGAGGTAAAAAGTTCAACTGTTTTGAGTATTTTCTGGGATATGGTACAGGCAAGTAAGTTACAACCGTGTAAGAGAAGGGAGATCAAAGAAGCAGGGAGAATTTCACCCTTAATATGCCACTTTTTTTATTATTTCACCATCAATACACACAATTCCCATGGGGCAGCATTTTGTATGGCAGTAGTAGTAGTAGAAGTAGTAGTAGTAGTAGTAGAAGTCATGGCAAATACTGTTAGCAGTTGTACTAACTAGTAGTAGTGATAGTAAAGTGATAATGATGACTGTTGTACTTGTAGATAGTCAATGTAATCAGAATATTCCATACAGGGAAATAACATGTATTTAGTAGCAGCAGCAGCTTGAATGACACTGAAGACACTGAAATGATGGCGATTTGAAGAAGAAGCCATGATTTGGGTCTGCAGCCCCCCCCCCCCCCCCAAATGAATTTGCTCTAATCTACAGTATGCTCTGTTCTTGTGTCTCATCAGTCACAGACATTTCTTAGAATAGCGTTAAGGGTTTGTGCAATTTATAATCTTGGGGATGGTCCAAAAGGCTGTCAGGATATGGAAAATTGTTGGGTTAAGCATGATTTTTATCTCAACTTTGTGATATTCACAACAATCACATCTCAGATGTTGTACAGTTATTGCTCCTTATTTTTTCATGCAATGTCCATGTAACTGAGGTATCAACCTTCGCAGTTCACCATGAAGATCAATTCAGGTGTGGTTAAGTTTTGAGCTGTCAATGAAAAATTGCTCTCTTTTCTCAGTAATAGACGTAAAACAGGCATAAAAAAATCTACCACCGTTACATGGACACCATTTTGTTTTTACATGGACAAGAAATTTTCATAAGTCAAATTGCGATATGCCCTGGTCTTTGAGAAATAATACTGGTAGGGACCCCATTTTTGTGCTCATGCCATTATTGGACTATATTTGCCTGGTTTGAAAAAGATATGGATTTGGAGTTGTGGTATGTCACAAAAATTGCCCCAACCCAGTGGAATCACCCTTTTACATGTACAACTTCTTGACAGTCATCACAATGATGTTATACTATTATTCAATTATTGTTCCTAACATCTTTCTCAAGTTCCAATCTTAATGCAAACATTTCACATGCATAACAAGGACATTTTACATTTATTGGTCTTTAAATCCTTCTCGAGTTCCAATCTTTATGCAATGTCATTTAAACAACTTTGTGACATACCATAGTGCGCATAACGACGTATGTAGAAGACGTGCTTGTGCCCTTAATTTTTGACAGTCATTGTTTGTTACATGTCGTCGTTGATGAAGAGGAGCCCTCTGGTGATTAATTGTGATTCAGTGCCCGGTGTCTGCCACGTACCATTGTTATGTCACAACTTCCTTCCAACGCCAGAGGCTGCACCATAAATGTTGCCACCAATTATTGAACTGATATGAGAAATGATGTGTGAGACGGGAAGATGAGAGGAGACGGCCGGTGCTGGTGATGAATGATGGGTAGTTGAGGCAGAGCTGCCAAGTCTCCCTGATTTTGCAGGAGAGTCCTCCCTGAAATTATTAGACCAATAATACTGCATTAGATTTGATTATCACATCACCCAATCTCCCTGATTATTGTTAGATTATTGCCATTAGGTTGTATGCATTCGATAGAAATCACAAAATTTCACAAAATCTTCCTGATTGTTGAATTTCAATGTTGGTAGCTCTGGTTGAGGTATGAATGGGTTGAAGAGTGTGGAAAAGGGGGTGTGGGTGGGGTGGTGGTGGTGGTATGTGTGTGTATGTGTGCATGTGTATGTGTGTGGGGGGGGGGAAGGAGGGGGGTAATAGGGCTGGGAGAGGGGAGGAGCTAGCTAGTGGGAAAGGGATGCTGTGAGAGAAGAGTGGGAGATTTAGAAATATAAGCTGTGTGTGTGTGTTTGTGTGTATGCGTGTATGTGAGTTAGAGAGAGAATAAGAGAGAGAGAGAGAGAGAGAGGGGGGGGGGGGGGGAGAGAGAGAGGTACTAAAGATGGGGAGTATAAAGTAGGGCTGATCAACTTGCTTGGGATCTAAATTCTTCTGGATATGTGTGTATGTGTGGACATTTTCAATATGTGAAACTGGCAGATATTCTTTCAGAATTATAAGCAAACTAAAAGAGAGATTTAAAACATGAAAATGCATAGCTTTGCTGATAGAAAGTGGAGAGAATGTGAGGGAGAGAGACTGAAAGAGGAAGAGATTAGTAGAATGATGAAAACAAAGACACAATGCTGGATATAGAACAATGGTCAACATAAAATAAAAAACGGGAAAGTATAGAAGGTGCAACAGAGAAAATGTGTTAGAATGTTTGATACTGTATGTGATGAAAGTAAGCTTTAGAGAGGAGTTTGGCAAACTTAAGCTGCAAAGTGGTCAAAACAGGACGTGTATAAACTGATATTCATTTACTCTGTAATGATGCTTCGGACATTTTGTTGGCATTCCCTTTGAATTCAGCGAACCTGACTGTAGCACCATTTACATTGTCCAGCAAAAACTGTGATTTTTCTAAGATCACGATCTTTGTGTGTGAGTTGCTAGCCAACTTTCACCCTTGCCTAGGAACTTACATGTACACCCAAAGATCGAGATCTTAGAAAAATCATGATTTTTGCTGGACAGTGTAAATGGCGCTTATACTGATGAAATTCGCGATATAGAATAGAATGGGAATGGATGAGCAAGGCAGAGAAAGTAGGACACAGTGATTCATTCAATATCCTCATTCTGATCAGTGGCAGTACGATTGATATAAACCATTTTATTATTGTTGCAATGCAGACAGACAGGTGTGCTTCTGCATGTCCACTTCATCCAGAAGGAAATGTATCTTCTTATCCGTTTTGGGTGCTAGGTAACTCCTGCCCCAATAAGAGCAGTGTGCATTCATTACTCATGCAAAATTGCATCAATGTCACATAAAAAGTTACAGAATTTCAAACTAGAAAAATATCAATGATTATTTGTGATGGCTATTGTTTGGTTGGATGTGGCCGCAAATGAGGAAGAGAGAATTATGTGTATAGGTTTCTGTACATTTTTACTTAATTTCAATGTGCAGGTAGTCAAGTTGGCCAGTGAAGTCAAACCTGGACAAAACATGAACCAAACTTTCTATGATTTCTCTTACAATTTTCAGGGCATATTTGGCGAAGTTTGAGCGATGAATAAATTTGGGGTTAATATAAGCTTCCAACATGTTTAATGGATATGGTTATCTCATTCTTGCCCATGTTTTTATAAGAAATCATAGCTATTTGATATTGATTGATTGCAACTTGACCTACCATTGGTATCAATAGTAACACTATTCACTAAAGATAGGGGATTACATTTGCGATTGATCAAGATGATTTTTTTTTTATGAAACAGGCCCTAGATCCTAGCTGCTAGAGTAGCTAGAGTTTTCCATGTTAATGAACCCTCCATCAACACATCCATACAAGCTGAGAAGAATCAATCGCAACTCTTTATAAAACTGGGCCTAGATCCTAGCTGCTAGAGTAGCCATTCCTACTACATCCTGTGACTGGTTCTCCATGTTAATGAACCCTCCATCAACACATCCATACAAGCTGAGAAGAATCAATCACAACTCTTGATAAAACAGGGCCTAGATCCTAGCTGCTAGAGTAGCCATTCCTACTACATCCTGTGACTGATTCTCCATGTTAATGAACCCTCCATCAACACATCTATACAAGCTGAGAAGAATGCTGGTTACTCATCGCCGGACAAGAGTTACCCCTCTCTCTGGCCTAAAGTCATTGGATTAATCTAATCATACATGTGCGTGTCACAGTTTCTCTACACACACAAGTCTTGAGCCTGTTCATGTGCGGGCCATGAAGATACAACTTACAGGGATATAGTTCACCCTGAAATTAAGCTGGTTTCAATAAAAGGAGACACATGAAAGAAACATATTAGTGAAGGTTTGACTAAAATCCTTTAAAGGATAAGAAAGTTATGATCGTTTAAAATCTCTATTTTGTGACGTCATGTGCAAGGTGCTCTCCCACATGTTCTGTACAATTATTTTTTCGAAAAAGTTTATATTCTCAAATAGATCGATGCACCCTTTTACCTGGGCATTTGATACATCAAATATGTTCTTACTTACCTGTACGGGAAAAAAATGAACCATTAGTAAAAAGAGAAAAAGAGCAATTTATGGAATTATTTCGTACACAAAGCACCTCGCACATGACGTCACAAAATTGAAATTTCAAAAGATCATAACTTTCTTATCTTTTGACGGATTTTAGTCAAACCTTCATTAATATGTGTCTTTCATGCTTCTACTTTCATTAAAAACCAATTTATCTTCTGGTAAACTATCCCTTTAAGAATTGTCCCTACCATGTGACTACCATAGGTGTGATCTGTTGTTGTATATCTCTCATGGCTGAAAATAGCTGTGATTTGGATGGTGTTGGACACACATTTCTCAGGAGCAGCCAGGAAATACTTATTTTTTTAACTTCCTACAACACTTTGTGTGTAAACATTTAAGATCAAATCATGCATAACTTCTTACACTTGTCACTCTTGACGGATTGTGAATTACAAGAAGTTTGAAACATGCTTATTGGAGTTTGGCCCTGAAACTCTAGGATGAAGTTAAGGAAGTTTTTGGCAGATAATGGGCATTGCAGACTCAGGAAGTTTCTACTGTCTTAACACAGCCTATTTTTTTTTTTTTAGGTATTCATGAATATTTTCGGTTAAGTCACAAATGGAGCTCTGTGACTGTTTTGCCCTTTCCCAGATTCTCCCCTCAATGTGGTGAACTTAGTTTTTCTACTATTTGGGGAGTTTACTGCTCGAATGTTTTATCTCCAATTGACCGTGATTCTTGCTGAACTCTCCTGTACTATTTTCTTTAACACTCTCTTTCCCTGTGGGAAGATGCAGGAATGATTTGATTTGGAGGAATTGAACAGTTTGCAGACTTATATACAACTAACCAACATGCTGCTAGAAAATGGTACATTTAGTACCTCTGTGGGTTGAAATTACCATTTCATAGCAGTCCATTGATTTGATGTTTCATATCACTCGCCAATTCACAAATATCTCACATAATTGGAAAGTAATAGCTTATTGTAGCAAAGTTGCCTAATCATTAATTAAAACAACATGCTGCTATCAAATGGTATATCTGTTACCTCGGTGGGTTGAAATTACCATTTCATAGCAGTCCATTGATTTGATGTTTCATATCACTCGCCAATTCACAAATATCTCACATAATTGGAAAGTAAGTAGCTTTATAGTAGCGAAGTTGCCTAATCGTTGATTAAAACACTAAATGTACCTCAGTGGGTTGAAATTACCATTTCATAGCGGCCCATTGATTTTTTGTTTCATATCACTCAACAATTAAAATATATTACTGGAAAGTAAGGAGCTTATTGTAGCGAATTTGTCTACCGTAATCAATGATTAAAAAGCTTGCAACATCGTTACTCAATGCTTGCAACATGTACCTACACCGGGCGCTCACATGCATTGCATGCTGTGACTTACCATCAGTTACCATGGTTATCAACAAGTTACAGTTTGCAGTAATGTCCATTTGACAAGTTTGAATAAAGTTTTTGTATTTTTCACCCCTCCCCCCTCCTCACATCATCGTATCATTCACAGTCAGGGAAGATTATATAGATTTTAGCTAGTTATTAGGGTGTAGTGCCTTTATTGCTGTAATCTAAATGGTGTAAGTACTGATAATGGGTTAATTGTAATTTTAGAAAATAGTAAGATCACAAAAATGGAAAGAATGACAAGAAATTGAATAAAAAGATAAAGTCAATTAAGTATGAATTTATTTGATTAACATTACTCTGACATGTTAACATACATGTAGTACACGTTAAGACAACAAGAAGCTTAGAGATAGTGAGTTAAAAACAAACATTGTGACTACACTTCTATTTTCATGCCTACATACTATAAAACACATGGCTGCTGCTAACCAAGAAAAGTTCACCTACGCGTGATGTCATTCTTGGCGCATTCTGCCAGGTTTTTGAAGAATTGCATCCTCCGAGTAGGAAGGAAGTCATAAATTTATTAACATCGTGAGTACATCTCCTTTTTCTGTTCGTTTGCCGTGCTTGTTTCTTCGCTCATATTCTATTATTCCCTTGTTCCTGCTCTTTGGTATATTTTAGTCATGCTTGGCTCCCCCAAAATAGAACAATCGATAGAGCGGTGGAAACAGAAGAAAAAAAAACCACCTGCTCGAAGGGAGAAAAGAGTGCCAATCAGATGCTGATGGGAAATCATGCTTGTAGTGCATCTTGGGATTTTTTTTATATACAATTGAAGTGAGCTTTTTACAAAGAAATCTCAGGCATACACCCAGTAGTAAAGATACCGTGTTCCATCCTGTAAATGAATGAAACACAGGTCAGGCAAAAATCTTGGAACCAAATGGGATTTGAACCTGCAATCTACTGCTTACCGGGCAGCGACTTAACCGCGCAAGCTATTTCTAGTTCACGGGTTGAGACAAGACAACATGGAAACAAAGATCGAAAGAGTCTCATTTCATCTGACTCATTAATATTCATGAGTAGTCTGCCGTAGGGACAATTTAGCTAGATTTTAGTGAAAGGGCTTTCTGGGGTAATTTCAATCTACAAAGAAAATTTAGGCATACACCCAGTAGTAAGGACAGTGTGCTCCATCCTGTAAATGAATACACTACTGGTCGTATGCCTAAATTTTTTTTTTGTAAATTGAAATTACCCCAGAAAGCCATTTCACTAAAGTGAACTTGATTTCAAGATAGATATTTAAAGATATTTACCTGGTATAACTTTAGGTACATGAAAGTTATTTAAGTCAAATGGCAAAGCAAATTACAATTATGTCACATACATGAATTAACATGTGACCACATCAACCAATTAGCTAGACTAACATAAATGATATAATGTATGGCATTTATAATATCTTTGTTTTGCTGTTATACTCTCTCTAGTAAGAATATTCATTTATCAATCTGTTAGAAAATAAGCAAAGAATTAAGACCACACAGGGACTTGGACCTACACATACTGCTTGCCATGCAGTGACTTTATCCACCAGGCTACCACTTGGCATACGATCACGGCATAATACTGAGGAATCAGTATCCAAGGCTCTCATTCGCTATTATTTGTATACATGAGTCCCCAGTAGGGCAGGTGTTCATTCAAAGAATAAAATGTTTATTGTGGATAGACAATGGAAGATGAAATTAAAAAGAAATCGACCAAGGATGTATAGAACGTTGATGATCTACGGATTTGAGAAACTTGGGCGGCAAAATAAAACGGGCGTGTGCAGTATGCCCCGCCCCCGTGTTATCATGTTTTATCTTCTCGATGAGGGGTATGTCCTAGAAAGTCCATCCCATCTACCCACCCACCCACTCACCGTTTTAGCCAACCGGCCACTACCTACCATCCCAACTCCCTCGTGACAGACAGTGAATCTGTCTCATCACCGGGGCAGGAACGTTGCGTTGCCATGGTAATGCTTCCTGTTTATTCATCACCGGCTTCCTGCGCCAGTGTGCGGCGGGGGGACACTGGGGGGCATGATCACGTAACTTCCGTTGACCTGGGGTCTGGCCTGCCAAGGCGAACAATAAAGCTCTTGATGCCGCGTTCACACAAAGTTCAAACAGTGTCGAAAAACAATACAAAGATGCTGACAACGATCATGAAATTCTTAATGCCGTGTTCACTCAAGGCTCAACAGGGATGACAAATGTTACAGAACTGCTGCATGCAATAATAACACTCTTACTGTCACATTCACACAAGTCTCAAATTGGGGAGAAAAAGACTACAAAATTGTTTAACCGGAAAACAAAGCTCATAATGACGCGTTCACACAAGGGTCAAACAGGGTAGAAACACATTGCAAAGATGCTGGACATGATTTGATTTGATTTGATTTAAATATTTAATTTTCTGAAATCTATTCATTCAAAATAGTAGTGCCCTATCTTCTCAAAGTGGTGAGAATTCTCTTCTCAGGAAGATTTGAAAATATGCAAGGTGGTACTGTATTTTGTGGATGATTTTAGCACATTAAGTGGTAAATCAAATTAATTGCGTACACAAGTCAATGGTAATGGTTGATAGCCACTTGGTGATCAACAGGGAGTGAAGGAGAGAAAAAGAGGAAAAGAGTTGGGAGGGGGATGGGGATAAGATTAGAGGAGATGACAATGCGCCATGGTAACAAGCACATTCCTCAGTTTGTCCATTTTATATTGATCTTTGTGACCGGGTCGCAAAATATTCAATCAGACAGGAAATGTGAGCAAAACACATACATGTAAGTATGACATGTTGAATCCCTTCCCAATATTTTGCAATCACCCTTCTTAATTTAAAACAAAGCCTATATACTCTCAAGCTTCAAAGCTGACCAATGTGTTGATACAGATAACCCAATCATCTTGATGGGAAATGGAACCAGCTCTTGTGAAAACATCCTCTCTTCATCTTCAATGCAATGACAACAGGCCTCCATGAAGTTTCCTCTGACAATAGACTTGCTTCCAGGCTGTTGGGCATTTTAAATCCAAATTACGATAGTCAATAAACGGGTCTGGCTGCAGTAGACTAAACATTCTCAACTTGCATCTCCGGCTTGGACACACAAAAAAAGAGGAGAATTGGAGAGGGATTAGTCTTGGAGTACGTACTCGACATCATTTTCTTGGCTTAAATTATAAATGTCCAAATGCCTGGAAGACAGACTATCTGGTGGTACCAGCAGTGGTAGATGCAATGCCTAAGGGCGTGGTGTAGGGACTGCAGGGGGCACGGAATGGTGAATCCTAAACAAGCTCTTGATTGAAGGCGTCTCACTCATCCACAGATAATGATATTCCACTTAATCTTTCACCCCTGACCTCCAAATATTTAACCCATGTCACAAAATCCCCATAGCGAAAATTGCACTTGGCAGACAAGTCTAAAATAAACCAATATGAAGATATTTGTCTGGGATATTCAATATTTCTGCTCTAAATTCTGGCTAAAAGTAGAAAAGACTGAACTCTGACTTCAATCTGAAAGAGATGTGTGATCAAATTGTCAGCCATAAATATAATAGTTCTGGAAACTACTTATATGTACAGTGTATGAAATTCTATATTTCTGCTCTAATTTCTGGTTGATGCTAGAAAAAAACTGAACTATGACTTCAACCTGATCAGCAGCAGCCATAACTAGTTGATATAGCACACATTCCTCCAGACTTAACCATGCATTTTAACAAATAATCATGTCATCTGCTGAACAGGCAAACTTTAAATGTGTTTCAAGAACTCCCTTTCCCTCTGTATCTGTCCCTAGATGTTGTTTTTATCTCTCTCTTATTCTCTCTCTCTTTTTCTCTTTCTCTCTCTTTCTCTCTCTTTCTCTCTTTCTCTCTCTCTCTCTCTCTCTCTCTCTCTCTCTCTCTCTATCGCTTTACAACTCCCTCTCTCTACCTGTATCTCTCTCTTTCTCTTCCTCACTATATTCACTATGCATCAACCTGTAATTCTTAGTACTGCATGAATAATCTAATATGGAAAAAAAAAATCAAGGTTATCCTGGTAACTGTAAGTTTGTTTTGCATCTGGAAGTATTTTCTTCATGATCCTCATCTTCCTCTCCTGACATTCATCTCCTCTGGCACGTGTATGTATTATTCATGAGCCAGTGCCTATGCAGACAGGAGCATGGTGAAGGGGCAAGAATATTTGTACTTGTATTAGACAACGAAAGTTGCAATTTCCCAATTCCATCCCCCCACCCCCACCCACTTCCTGGCAGCTTGCGAAAAGCACACTTCTTTTATCCAGTATCCCCTTCCTCTTTCTCTTGTGATAAATCACAGGATCATTCTTAACGCTATTTCCTCCATTGTGTATTAAAGGTGCATTTTTACTAACAAAAGTTCAAGAAAATGGACAGCATTTGCCACAGTTTTCCAGTTTACTAATAATTATACCCATATCCCCCACCCCCATCACATTACGAAATTACCACTTCTACCAGGAAAACATATTTAATGTATGCACAATGAAACTCAAGTATTTTCATTCATGTCTAGTTATTTCTACAGACATTTCCACAGAGTTGCGTGATTTTTCAGGACTATGTATACATTGAAATTGGGATGTTAGAATGCTCACTATGTGAAAATGTAGAGTGTGGCCGATCAGAGGTATGGAATGGGTGCATCGTCATTGTAAAGTCAAAAGGCAATCCATACTAAAAGGCCTATTCTTAATAGAGGTTTAACCCTTTTTGTGCAAATCAAAACACTGCTCTATTGGATTCATGCGTACTAATGGTGAAGTAATCCTCCAGTGGCACATTAAGGGTTAATGCCATCAGTTTACTAAACCTGGACTATCTTTATTGGAACCTAAATAAAGCAACATAAAACATTATTATTGATTTTGTCCTTGGCAGCACCTATAATTTATTGAGTTTGTCCGTATCAATAATTACAGCCATATAATAAAAATCACACAAATCATAGTGATTCTGTGATGAAACACAATGATTTTGTGACAGCATCAGATGATATATTTTGCGCCCCATAAAATTAATCTACATTTACTATCAGGTCTAATTTAAATCACGTTGTGAATAAGGGCTAAATGTTATCTACAGTAGCTCCTATTTGCTCTTTCCTCTCTTCCACAGGTTCTTGCATTGAGTCTGCATCCCTTCTCCTCCTGGCGTTCATTGAACCTTACTGGTGCCGTCCCAATCTTGGCAGTGCATCTCGCTCACTCTACCAGGTTCCTCATCTTGGCATCAAAGGAGGTAAGTCATTCCACCCCCTCCCTTAATATCCTTAATACCGTCCCTATGCACTGGTCTTTGCTTTATAAACTTTAAACCTGCAGTTTATGTCTAAATTTTTCTGTAAGAACTGTACTTTTTTAGAGGACATCATGAATTTTGAATCACTATGACCAGATTTCCTTTCATTAAGTAAGACTAATAGTTCCGAGCTGTTTTACATCATTCCTCTATAAAACGCGGCACAGTTCATGACTATTGACATAACTCATTGAATTTCCTCTGCGGATAAGTCATCATTACAAATCAAATGTGGTGTAGCAATGAATGACATAAAGTGCCCCTCCTCCCCGGCCCCTCCCCCCTCTTCATGCCCCCATTCCCCCATCCTGTTGTGACCCATGACGCTGTAGACTCACCATCTTGACAGGCCAAGCTCATCCTGAAGCCAGCACAAACTATCACTTGTCACTCTTTTCGTACCTCTCTTCCTGTCATATATTTCTTGCTTTATCCAGGAGGCCAAAAGAAAAAGGAAAAAAAAAAGAGAAATGTTAACTCCTTTTTTTTTATTTTCATCGTAACTCCTTCTTCCTTCTGCCCCTGGGTAAATGTCGCTGACTGTTGTAAACTGTCATTCTTATCAAATGTTTCCTGTTTAGATCATGGGCATTCTATTATTTCTTCAAAGAAACAGCATCCCTCTCTGTACCCCAAATCTTCTTTCTCTCCTTGCTTTGCATTCGATTTTGTGGGGGGTTTTTATTTTTTTTTTTATTTATGCACCATAAGATATGATATTCTGGATAAACCTTACATAATTGAATATGTTATTTATATATTATGTACAATCTGAAAGCTGGTATGTTACATGACACTTTTCATACTCCCTAATCTAAATTCTTTTCTGATATTGTTTCTATATACTCACTTCTGCTCATGCATATTATTTATCAAATATTTTTTGTTCCAATTTTTCTAATTTTGCTCCTTCTCCTGTGTCATACTGCTGTTTTTCATGTTTATTTGCCCTTTGTTTTACATTTTCGTTTTCAATCTTTTTTTCTGCCTTCTTCTCCTATTATCCTCTCCTTTTCCTTCCCCTCTTCTTCCCAATATCCTTTACATGTTCCTCTTTCTTTCCTTTCCCTTTCCCCTTCTCCTCCTCCTCCTCCTTCTCCTCTACCTCCTCTACCTCTTCTCATCTTAAGAATAAGTAACATGTACCATACAATTTAGTTGTACAAGTTTTCATTTTTTTCAGACAATGGGAAAAAAATGACTATTCTCACATAAACACCTGGGTGTAAACTATACCTCTCTTGTGCAAATTTAAAAGAAGCATTTGACAGTAGTTATAGGTATATAGATAATTTGAGTAATTGATGTGTACTCTACGTATGTAACTTATGTTTGTTCTATTTGATAAGCTATTGTACATAAAAACAGGAGGGTAGCTGTAAATACTAGCAGTGCCCTGTCTTGCAATTGATCACAACTAAAAATACCAAAGTTCATCTTCATGGTCATAACATGCACTTCAAGGAATATTCAAGACAGTTGAGCCATTTGGCATCCAAGACAATACCACAGACATGTCAAGAATGACTTGAATGCGGCATTCAGCAGGTGTCTTGTGTAACTTTCTATTCCCATATGTTGCTGTATTGCTTCATGGTGACTAGAGGGCTTGAAGATCATGTGGGTGCATGGTTAGTCACGGGGTGGAAGCTACAGGGTGGCTGCTACATGGAGTTACAATGCAGGGCCCGGTTCGTGATTGACAGCAACTCACCTTGCAATTGATTTGAATAAAAAAACTGTGTACATGAGCGATAGACGATTAGACTTGCGATTGATTCGGATTAATCACAATTCTTGATAAGACTGGACTCGGGTATATCCGACCTACAGTTGGGCCTGAGACCAACGTCACAGCTGACTGCAATCTATTGCAATCAGACTGCAGTCAATGTATGGAGATGAATGCATTTGATTGCAATCAGCTGTGACGTTGATCTCAGGCTCTACTGTATAAGGGCTGTCAAATCTTGGGAATAGTACCAAATATTGTAAACCAGAATTTTAAATCTCACTGTTTGGGTAGTCTGACCAAAATTTGCTACCGTAAAAGTTTCTTACGAGGTTACAACCTGTTTTGTACCTACTGTTCCATATTATAAAGTACTTTTAATTCATGGATACATTGTATACTAACACACCTACACAGAATACAGAACTACAGAGAGTGTCTCGTCCCACAGATCGAAAAATCATTCTCTTGAGATAAGGAACCAAGTCTAAAGTCATCTTGTTGGAGGATCGCGGCTTCAGATCATGTCAAGTTTTCATTTTTTACTCACGCAGACTTTGTTGATTATTTTGCCTTTAATACAATCGAATGTCCTGGCACATTTGTCAAATATATCATTTTTTAAAGATAATCTAGGCCCTGTCCTATGAAGAATTGCGACTGGTTGCACTTTTGAATTGGAATTGATATCAATCATAACTGTACATTAGAGGAACGGGATTTGATTTGCAATTGATTCAGATCAATCGCAAGTCTTTATGAGATGGGGGCCTAGCTGCTCTTAAAAGCACTGTCCTGTGCCTGATGATCAATACAACAAGGTGTTCCACGCATCCCCTTGAACCTAAGATCAAAGTTCACACCCCTCCCGCCACTCCACCTCTCAGACTCGATCGGCGGGATGCGGTTTTGAAAAGGAACTGTTCGATTTGCACACAAAGTCCATAATTATCGCGTCATCCGTCAAGTTGTTGGTCTGCGAGCTAGCCGGGCGGCCCGCGAAGAGGAAGGAGAAAAGGGCGTGCTTTGCCCATGCTTGGTTGGGTGAGAAGGAAGTACAGTGTTGATGTTGGAACATTCATGTGTTTCTTGTTATCTCAGCTCGGAAAGCACCGCAGGCTACTTCACTCGCTAGCTTGAGTGATATCTCTCTTGCCTTGGCTTGTTTGTAGCAGATCTCTCTTATAAACTGTTGAGCGAGCATATGGAAGTTTTTTCAGGGCTATACTTTTAACTTGACTGCATGCAGATTACAACAATGTTCCACTGGCAGCAGTGCCCATGGATAGTATTTTTTTGTCAGTATACAAAGCTCTATATGTTTTGCAAAAACTAAGTTATTTTCACTCTCCCTCCCTGTACATGTATTTGTCAGTACCCCTCCCTCTCTCTCTCTCTATCTCCCTCTCCCCCCCCCCTCTCTCTCTCTCTCTCTCCCTCTTGTTTATATTCCTCGTTCTGTCTTTTCTTTCCTTTCCTCTTTTATTGCAAGGTCGTTCCATTGGGTTGGGGAACTTCCTCTCTCTCCCTCCCCCCCCCCTCTCTCTCTCTCTATCCCCCTCTCTCTCTCTCTCCCTCCCTCTCTCTCCCTCTCCCCCCCCCCCCTCTCTCGCTCTGTCCCTCTTGTTTATATCCCTCGTTCTGTCTTTTCTTTCCTTTCTTCTTTTATTGCAAGGTCGTTGCATGGGGTTGGGGAAAATTTTTCATGCAAAGTCCATGTAACGGAGGTATCAACCTTTGCAGCTCACCATGAAGATCAATTCAGATGTGGTTAACTTTTGACCTGTCAATGAAAAAATGTTCTTTTTTCGCAGTAATAGACATTAAAATTGGAAATCTTTTATGAATTTGAAGCAACAGGCATACAAAAACCTACCACAGTTACATGGACATCATATCGTTTTTATATGGACAAGAAATTTTCGTAAGTCAAATTGCAATATGCTATGGTCTTTGAGAAATGATACTGGATGGGACCCCTTTTTTTTGCTTATGCCATTATTGGACTATATTTGCTAGGTTTGAAAAAAGATATGGATTTTGAGTTGTGGTATGTCACAAAAATTTCCCCAACCCCTTGGAATCACCCTGCACCAACACTTCTCCAATTGACTCAAAGGAGACACAACAGAGCACATGTAATCCAAGGTATTTGTTCCATTGCTACACAGTTTGAAGGCAAATGAAATGCACATGGGGTAAAATAACACACCTCACCCATTCCTTGTCACCTGTAGTACCAATGTCATACAAATAAATTGCTGAAAATTTGATTAATTTCACAGTATCAATTTCATATTCTTCTTCCCTCTTCTCAAGTTTTCACTGTGTGTGAAACTTCAGGGGTCCATTTCAGGAAAAATCACCACACATGCAGTATGTACTCGGGTATAGAGAATCATGTGATTGTATGATGTGCCTAATAGAACACAGTGTGATTGCAAATTATACCGAGGACATCCAAGTAACAGTCGCTGTGGGGGACAGGAATGTTATTTAACAGGAGTTACAAAACCTTTTCCAACCTTTGTAAGGTCAGGTCATGCTTTGATTTAGAGACCTTTCTTAAAAAAGATGTATGTTTGTACTTACATATCATCTAAGCAGAGAGGTGTTATAAATGGAGTCAGCACGAAGTGTAATTTATTCCTACAGCAGTCGCGTGCATTGATATCACAATGGAATATTTGACGCGTTTGGCTCTTTGATCGAGGGAGATCCGCCGCCAAACAAGCATGACAAAATGTAGGATGCATTTTGAGGAATATATATTCTGTATGCGCAGAAGATTTCAGAACCACTTCATGAACTGAAGTGCATGTGCAGTAGTATTACATCTTATAAAGATACGATTCTGTGAATTTCAGATTATATTGTTGCTTCGTTTTTGTGATAAAAGGAGAATACTGTAGAAAACATGCCAGAGAAATGCCTCCATATCGCACATTTCCGAATCATATTTCCTTAAAAATATCTTGTAAATTGTTTATTGAGTGTTTAATCTTTCATGGAAACAATCTCAATTTCGTGTGCGGAGGTGTCCGGAAAAGTTACGGACCAAATTCTTTCTACAAGTTTTTTCAAAATTCCCCTTCGCTCACCCCAAAACTAATTCACAGTGTGTGTAAATAGATCAGCTACGAGCTCCCAGCGAAGGCTGAACGGTTGTCATGCTTCTCAAAACAGATTGTCTTTTATTATTCAGAGGAAGGCACTACCTAATTAGAAATAC
Source organism: Arbacia lixula (assembly GCA_963669155.1). Taxonomy (NCBI): domain Eukaryota; kingdom Metazoa; phylum Echinodermata; class Echinoidea; order Arbacioida; family Arbaciidae; genus Arbacia; species Arbacia lixula. The sequence goes on from OZ022588.1 coordinate 4,083,808, forward strand.
AGCTAATTGTTTAAAACACCTGAATGTCTTGAATTGTTATGAGGCGGCGGACCTCATAGATCAAAGGAAGTCTATCCGAGCGCAGTCCATCCATGATAGGTCCATGATCTAAGGCAGCTTGTCAAAAGTCCCTGCCGCGTCTTTTGCTGTCAAAACCCCATGCGTCTTTTCAATGCGGCTTTCCTGATCAGCGTTCTTTTGTGTTGAAAGGAACGGTGGAGTTCAAAGGCTTATTCATACCAGCGTTCTTTTGTCCGTCTTTCCGGCCACTCCTATTTTGTATTCGCATAGCGAATGATCAAATCTAAATAGCTCCCTCTACGACCAAAACTCTCGCATTCATTCGTAATGACTGTACATAAAGTGAGTTCTGTAATTTCGGGCGTGCATGAAGTCACTGAGTGGAAGGGCACTTTGACTCAATAAACGACATATCAAACACGTCATCAAATGTTACTAATGTTTTCAATTTGTTGCATGAATCATGAATAATCTTTCCTCTAATGGACGGGGATTAATTCATTCTGTCTAATATGATAAAAGTATTTCTACATGTAATTTGGTTTCCTCGCAATTTTTTTTACTATGTGCATGCAGGCTTTATATATTTGCTACGTATATGTCCCTATCAGAGATATAGGATAGGGTGACTATAACTTGCGCATATTTTAAAGATGATATATGATGGTGATATCAAATCAAAGATTTACTCTCAATTCACCAAAGAAAATCGTCTAAATTCATCAATACCAAATGGACGGCAAGATACTAAAAGTCGATTTGCTCGACGTAACTATCAATTCGTTCAAAGGTTTTCGAAGTTATCGCCATCTCAAAATTCTATGCCAATCGGCAAATGCACGCTACAGGCTAAAGAAAGTCATGAAAAAAATAATTTTGACCTCATTTCACGCAAGATAATTGTGCAAAGAAAGTCAGGCAGATAGAGGTAAGATATTCATGTGTGGATGCAGGTTAAGACGCCATATAATCGGTTGAAACTGTTAACTCATCGTAAGTTCATAAGAAACCGGCAGTTTTCTGTAACTGGCTAAGCCCGCTTAATAAACTGCCGATTTATCATAACTATTAATAATTTCCGACCCGCCCGGCCTTGACAAGAACTCCCGGTTAATCGTAGCTATTGATAGAGACCGCCCATATCATTTTAAGAAACTATTCATTCGTCGTAACTTCGAAACCGGCATTTTACCGTAAGCCGTATCGCTACTAAACTACCGATTTTTCATGACTATTGATTATTTCCGACCCGCCCTTTATATGAACTCCCGGTTTATCGTGATGGTTAATAGTCAAATACCCGTCCTTTTGATTGAGAAACGGCTATAACTAATAAACACCGACACGCTCTTCACGGGGACTACAAGTCATTAAATCGGCAGTCAATAGGAGGTATTCACAAAGTAAGGACCGCCCTTTTAAGAAAATACCAATTTATCGAAATGATTATGAAACTAGCACGCAATCGTAAAAATCAAGACCAAACCTTTTCAATAAATTCCTGTTTTATTTTAACTTTTAGACCCGCCATTTAAAGAAACTACCAGTTTAACGTATTCACATGCCTAATTAAACCAGGCCCAGAGCTAATGGTAAGGCAGTGCCAAACTCTTTGAAGAAACTACAGTTCATTTTACCGTAACTCCCGATTAACTTTTGGTTTACCGTAATTCTTAAAGCCCGCCCTATTTATAATAATTTGACGATCTATCCTAACTACATTGTGGTGTATCATTTCGAGCAACCATTTAAGAGACGGTCATGCCTACTTCATCGCAACTTGGCTATTAGTAAGCACTCACCATCTTTGATAATTAATTACTGCTGATTGCATGTTCGCGAATGTAAAATAAAGCCAGACCAGCCCTTGAAATAAAACTACCGGTTTATCGTAATGATTAATAAAGCCAATCGGCCCGTCCTTTAAGAAAACTGTCATACCATGAAATAACCCCAAACACTCTCTTTGAAGAAACTATACCAGTTTTCATAACTATTGATAAAGCCAGGCTCGTGTTTTGAGACCGTAAGCAATCGTAGATCTTCAAAACGCAGGCCCACCCGTTGGATAATCTACCCGTTTTCGGAACTATATACAGAACCGCGTCATTGTTAATAAACTGTTTGTTTTATTGTAACTATTACTAATTCGCGACCGGCCTTGAAATAAACTACGAGTCCATCGTAATTATCGATAAAGCCAGGCCCGTCTTTTAAAAACGGCAATCAATCCAATAGCTACATAATAAAACAAGGCCTGACATTTAAACACTAGAAATATCTTAACTATGTGGCAGAACCCGCATCAGTTTTTAGGAAATATGGATTTATCTTAATCATTATATTAAGGCTCAACCCGACCTATTACCCTTTTAGTCCCATAGGAGATACACTGTGTTGTAATTGACATGGGATTACCACTGCTTGGTACTGACGGGGTTAAACAAAAAAATATCGTAACTACTGATAATTCCTGACCCGTCCGTGAAAAAACAACAACCAGCTTATCTAACTTTTAAGCCAGGTTCGTCTTTTGAAACCGATAACCAATCCCAGCTTATAAAGTCAGGCTCGTCCTTTAAATAAACTACTATCGTAACTATCAGCGAAGCCCACCTTAACCCTAATATTCCCGGGGGGGGGGCCATTATGGCCCCCCCCCCCTGTCGAAGTTTTGTCGGTACTTCCTAACGCCTCAATATTTCAAATGTAATGCATTATGTATAATTGAGCTGCTGATCTATCCTGACTACATCGTGGTGTATAAATAATCCCAAACCTTCCTTTAAGAAACGGTTATGCCTACCTCACCACAAGAGGCTATCAGAAAGCACGCACCCTTTTTTTTTATAACAAATTACTGCTGATTGCATGGTCGTGGCTGTAAATATATCCAGACTCGCCCTTGAAAGAAAACTACGGTTGTATCGTAAAATTAACAGATAATAATAATAAAGTCGATCCATCGTATATCAGCCCTTCACACAAAACTAGTCATGCAAAATTAACAGCATGTACTGCACTCTTTTCATTGTGCAGAGTACCAAAACATAGATTATGCATTTTCTCTCTCCCCCTCTTGAATTTAACAAAAAAGGATGGCAAAAATAGTGCGTTGAGACGCTACTTGTAGTTGCCTGATTACATGAGCCTGAAATATGAAAGAAAAAGAAAGTTACTCAACCATGCGCATGACGTCACCTTCGGGGCTCTTAGATGTAACACTTACAATGCGCAGTCTATTCAGTAGGAAGGGGACTCTTTTGTAAATCAGAGAGATCATTAACGCTATCGCATCCTGCATCTTACCCGATAGACAATGACCACGAAGGCCAACTGGGGAGTATTCCGGAGTATGCGCTAACTCTTTGCGCATGTTGAAAATAGGGCGATAGGCCTACTCATCTCTTTGGAGATAATCTCCAATGAATGTGCAGCGCTTCTAGCCGGATTTGCCGTTTATTATACTCACCATGAATAATAAAATCAGGAATAAAATACGTCAATTCCGCAAGGGGCCACTAAGTTTAGGGCGCGTAACTGAGAATACGACGTGGAATGCACAGACAACGGCAACCTTCAAGTGTACCGTGCGTGGCTGGTACAAACAAGAATGGAGGGATAGATAATAAAGAAGTCTTATTTGAATTCACGAAAGTCTTATTTTCATTCATGAAAAAATAAGATTAAACAATTTGATATTCATGCCTTGACCTTTCGGTTTAACCGTATATTTAGCAAATCTTTTCAGCACATTATTGATACTAGTGATATCAACACCAAAAAGTGAAAAATTGCCCATACAGCTATGACACAATACAAATGTTATTGACAACATTGCGGGATTTGCCTAGCATGAACACTCATCGAAGCACGAGGAGTTATTCCGATACCAGTCGTGATCATGTATAATGATACGATTGTGAAACCATTAGTAACGCATTGGTTGAACGACGATTAAGCATGTACTTTAAATACTAAACGAAAATGGTCGACCTTTCTCTCTCTCTCTATATATATATATATATATTTATATATAATTCTTATTATAATCAGAACGTTTCCATTGAAGTGCCCATAATTTATTGTCACAAGTCTGGTTGATTTTAGTGTTGTTGTTGTTGTTATGTCGTAGTGTATTAGTTGCAGTAGAATTGCTAGAAACATCAAGTACATTGTGTTGAATCATTTCAAAATCATTGGTAATGTTAAGTTGTTGTTTCTTTTAAAGTATACAATATTAACTTCGAATATATGACAACTTATCAACGTTATGCATTGTCAATCGATATTCATTCACTGTAATGATTAAGAAATCTCTGAAAGTAAGACAATACACAACTTTCATGTGGTGAAAGAAACCTTCTGGAACGATCATTTTTTTTACATAATATAATGTAGAAAGCAAAGAGAAAGAAAGATTGCAATCAGGCAAATGAATGATATCTAAATTAACATACGTTTTCATCGAGATCTTTTGAGATTAATGTTACAATAACGAATGTGATACTAGTTAGTATAACAATTACATTGACGGGAAATATCATTAAATCAGATTCTTATTACAATTAAAAGTTTATTTTTGCTAGTGCAACGCCAATTTCAGTTAAATATCGTAGAGAATGAGACGTTATGGAAATATCAAACCGGAAGTGTACACAGGATAACGTCGCGTTAGCGTTCACTGATGCATACAGCATGTACATGCAGCACTGCCAATTTGCATGCGCGTGTACTCATGTGTCGAGTTCACCGGTCGAATTCGGTGGATACTATTATACCATGGCGTTTCCCGCCCTCTGCACTAAACTTCCATATAGGCCCTTCCGCGCGGGCAAGTTATGTTCAAGTGACGGAAGTATAGTTTTATAGTGAATAACGTACATGGCCGTCGCCAGGGGGGTGCGGAGGGTGCGAACGCACCCCCCTTCAGGACCAAAAAAATAAAATAAAATAATAATAATAATAAATAAAAAAAAAGAAAACAAAATCAGAGGGGGGGGGGGTCGGGATACTTGAGGGCTCTTTTGAAAAAGATCTAGGCAAAATACTATCAGTATTAGTAGATCCATATTCATACGTTGTTTTTTGTGTTTTTGTGTTTTTTTTCATAAAAACGCATGAACGCATGATCCTATAATGATGAGAAATGATAACAAAACTTATGATACTTAGAACAGTTCCCAAAACGTAGGAGGAGACGCAAGTAACAAGACTATTGGCACTTTTACTAGTTCAGCCTTTAGTTTTCTAAGGGGGATTGCGCTACCCCCTTCCCCTCTTTAGTTTTCTAAGGGAGTGCCGCGAGAACCCCGACAACCCCCCCCCCCCTTTCCTCGAAAAGTAATATTCTCAAAACAATGAAAATTGTGTGTGTGTGTGTATGTGTGTGTGTGTGTGTGTTGTACCTGATGATATTTTGTTGATTTGGAGAAAAATAAAGAAGCGAAAAATTGAAACGAAAAAACGAACCTATCCCTAAAACAAATTGTGAGATCGAATTTGTTTTTTTTATAAAATGCAGAGGGATGTCAAAACTCCTTATTATTTTTGTTATCATTTCACAATGCCGGCCTGTACCTGTGATGGTTATGTTGTATAGATTCTTCAACTGCTTCTACCCGTGTAACATTTTAATGCTGTACTAGTATGTGGTTATCTAGACTATACCCTTTCGTATTCTATGGCAGTCATCGCGCAAACTATTTTTCGAGATCTTCCTTTTTGTTTTGGCGCGGCGGATTGGACGGGGATATCAGTTTTTACTCTTCATTGTCTTACAGTATTTACTTAGTAGTTCGCTTTGAAACACTAAAGTTTAGTAGTTATACAATTCTGAAATAGTTCAGTATAGTTGTTTGAATGCTCCAACCTCATAACTCTCTCGATTCAATTGGGCGGGAATTCGTGATTTGTGGTCAAACAGGAGGAGAAATAAACACGAATCACACAAGATATTATTCCGTAAAAATATTGTACTAAGAAATAAGCATATTTTATTGTAAAGTCATTATAAAGTATTCAAAAATTATCTGAAAAATCGAGTACCTAGCGCGAGGCCTTATCCAAAGGCTATCTGAATCAGAGTCGTATATTTTTTTTTGGTGATACTGTTTGATATCGAGTCCAGTTTGATCACGGCCATATTTCCTAAAATGAATGTGTTAACGTAACATAATTTCTGCTGCCGCTGGAGAGATAGGTGGAGAGATATACATGAAGATGATAAATTTAATGAGATAAATTTACAAATTTATCGAGAGATAGATAGTTTGACAGATATATAGATATATAAATAGATAGACAGACAGAGATATATATACCTAAATAGAGAGATAGAAATTGATAGATAGATAGATAGATAGATTGAGATAGACAGCTATTAATGAATATACAACTATATGAAGAGATAGGTAGTTTGTTAGATATATAGATATATAAATAGATAGGCCGACAGAGAGATAGATAGGTTATAGATAGATCGATAGTCAGATAGATAGATAGACAGACGGATAGATGGAAACACAGACAGATAGACAGATAGATAGATAAATAGAAGCATAGATAGATAAATATGAAATATGCATATGTTATTATTTGTCGCATTGGTGATCATTTCTAAAGGCGAGCATCAAGTTAAATTTGGCCGTAGTCGTCCACCCCCCCCCCCTCCCACCCTTCAATCTAATTAATGTGTGGTGTTGCTCGTTCGGTCGATATAATGTTAGATAAATAACTGTTTGATAGTAAATACTGTACGTAGCCTTCAAAAACTACATATTATTTTCAAATGGTGGTCAGTATGGAGATATTTTTGAAAGACACAATTCATCATCACACATAAAAAAAAAAATCGTTCAATATAAGAATAGGAACCAGACGGATAGCCAAAAATAACTGACGATGCGCGCTTATTCTGGGTTGGTCTTTTTTCTTCATGTTACATTAGTTTGCACGCTGAACTATGGAGTCTATAGACATTTTCGATCACCCATTCACTTCATAATCCGACCTTGAAAATGAATGGCAATGGCGGGCATGCGTGTAGTATTGTGTAGTAGATAGGACAAACGCTAACAATAACGATGATTACGTAACGTTTGCAGAGCGCCTCATCCTGAAATAGGCAAAAGCAAGAGGGTCTTATTATCCGTCAAAAGGCTTCGAAACCGTTTGATTCTACCGCTAGTTTGTCCGAGATCCATCAGCCAATCAGCGCAGAGAATCTCGATTACACATAGCTTTTCAGATGAGTGCACACAGTCCGCTCCGCTCATGACTGGACATTTTTCTTGATAAGAATTATATGTCAAGTCTTGCAATTATTTGCAAAATACTCCAAAATTTCAAATGACATGATGTATGTTTTATTTCATTTTTGGAATGTTTTCCCTTTCAGATCGTGTAAATTTTAGATTGATATATGGTGTAGTTTGTCAAAAAAAAATATGTCCGTTTGAAAAACAGTGGTAAAAAAATTATAGTTGAGTCGCACATTTGCGACAGCGGCACGTTACCCCTTAGTTGCAAAAATGCGACAGCGGCGGGTTAAGAGTTAAAACTTCGGTCTAAGGACTGCTCTGCCCCCCCCCCCCCCCCCACCTTCCCACTTGCATAGGGACATGGGGCTTGGAAGCCATGGATCCCCCCCCCCCCAAAAAAAAAAAAAAAAAAAAAAAAAAAAGAAGGAAGGAGAAAAGGAAATAAGGAAGAAAGAAAAAGGGTCTTTTTTGCGCGCTCGCTTTGCTCACTAGCATCTTTTTAAAAATAATTTTGCCCCTCCCCTGAAAACTAAAAGAAAAAAAAAATCCATCACAGAGAACAATATTCGTGTCAGTCTCTACCCCCCCCCTCCCCCCAATCCGTGGACACCGATCGACACCCATGGACAGGACACATAGGCCTATTTTGTCGATGTACCATTAACCACTACCAACAACAAACAACAAAGTTTACTGAATAAAAACATGGTGATGATGGCCATGGTGGTAATGATGAGGATAATGATAATAAAAATAAAAATAATTACAATAAAGCGTCATTTATCTAAAGGGGCGTCTATTCCAACCCGAAAGATCACTTATCATTGCTATTTTCCCCCTTCTTTCGATTTTAGATTATTTGTAAATATGAAACTACACAAAGCCTTAACAGTTTGGGGGAGCAGATGATAGCGCTCCATTTAACTGTTATTCATTTTATGTTTTCATTTCCATTACCATGTAATTTCTTCATTTATATGCTCTCAATACACAGAATAATACCAGTATGAATTCATTATCTATATCATGTCGTTCTATTTGCTCTATGCTCTTTCATTCTTGTAGCTCTTTATAGTAGGCCTACATAATACAAAAAATCTTTACACGGCGAAAGTGTCTATAGACCTATGAGACATACACAATGTATGGGCCCGACACGCCTATTCAAAGTGACATCCTTGTTGATCCAGTGTATCTTGCCATTTCCTGTAATTTATTGATTTTTGTGTCCTAGTAAGTCTCAAGCTCTACTGAGTCGCGGGCAACTCTATTGTGACGAAAAAAAAGGCTTCTCGCTCGGGAGGTCAAGTTTATTGAAATTGTAGCAAAAGTAGTACTTTACATCATACAGTATGTAGATGGGGGCCTTCGGAAAAAAGTCCGAAGTAGTGAATTCGGGGATAAAAAGTAGTGAAGTTAATATTTCTATTTCGGAGAAATTCGCCTTCTAATTTAGCTTTGTCGAATCACTGCTTTACACTATTGAACAGGCTTTTTTTTTTGTATTAATATTATTGTCCCCATGGGAAATGAAATCTGTTCAGTCACGATGAAAATGAATAGATTTCATTTTCGAATGCGAATGTATTTTAACATTTATTTGTTTCATTTTCTTATCCTAGTTTTGTATAAAAGAAAGAAAGAAATTGGACTCAGTCTGATTTGTTTAAAATATTCTTATCAGCGAGAACATTATTTCTTTTTTTAATCAACATTTCTAGAACAGTAGGTATATATCCTTCAACTTGAAACAACATGTTTGTGGTAAAGTATATTCCAGGAAACAATTGGAATTCAACGGAACTTATTATTTCCGAAACCTGCAAGCAGAGATTAGAGATATTTGTTGAAGCGGGACTTTGAAAATTATAAGTAGGCCTACATGTCGCTGAAGATTGGAGAGAGGCCTATGTAGTTCAATGATAGGCATAATCGCCGTGAACCCAGCGTTGTGAACATAGATGGCGCTCTTGCAAAAAACAGAAATATCAAACAGTTGGTCATGCTTGTCTCAAAAAGATTAAAAGGAACGCGTGCGGCTTTCCCGCAAAAGTGGACGCTCGCAGCGTGAATTGAAAGGGCACTCACGCGTGGTAGAGAATAATAGCAAAGGAACGCTATTCGGCGTTCCCGCTGAATACGCGGCGTCGCCGGTGCACAGACTTTTGACAAGGTGCCTAAAGGATATGTTTTGTAGGTAATCTTTCAACTCTTTGTATGTGCCTTGATGGACTTTGGCGCAAATAGTACCATGGAAATCCCATTGAGCATCAGATTGCTTGGCACATCCAAGGGTTAATACAAACCTGCATGTATAAAGAAGGTAAGATATAGAACAAGCATTTGTTTCTGAAAGTCATATTTTTTTATCTGAATAAAAAGGAAAAGAAGTAGTGTGTCTGTAATCAGAACATATATCATCGTACCAATTTTTTTGTGTGTCATTGTCAAAGAAGTTGAAAATGAGGCCTCTGAATGAAAAAGAGTTCACAGCGTGATGGGAGAAAGGGTAAATGTTGAATTAAATTTATGTAGGATGGAACCTCTTTGCTCTCCTGATTCAGCCACTATACATATTGATTGGATTGTTAGCATTCCTGAACAGGCACATAAATCCTGTCCAGTCGGATGAGCAAAGTTAAGAGGAGCAAATTGGTCAGCTTTTGTTGGGTTTCAGTAAACTTTGGAGCAGTGCATGGGGTGCAGCGCACACACTCTGCGGTCCCAGCATCCTGCAGGACGGTGCAGAAATTCTGAAGTTTTTATGCCTCCGCCACGAAGTGGCCGGAGGCATTATGTTTTCGGGTTGTCCGTCCGTCCGTCCGTCCGTCCGTCCGTCCGTACGTATGTCCGTCCGTCCGTACGTCCGTCCGTCCGTACGTCCGTCCGTCCGTCCGTCCGTCCGTCCCGAATCCGTTTAGGCAATATCTTGAGAACCGTTAAGCAGATTTGCTTCAAACTTAGTACATGTATGTATTGCATGAAACTAATGAAGTGTGTAAAATTGGGGTCAAATCTGATTGAGGTCAAAGGTCAAAGGTCAATGAACTTTGTAAAAATTGCCCCAAAATGACCTTTTCCACAATAAATCTAAATCCAAGGATGCAATTCTCATTAAACATGGTACAAAGATGTATCACTACTTGGGGATAGACTGGTGACATTTTTGGTAAAATTCCTGAAAGGTCAGAGGTCAAAGGTCAATGAAATTTGTGAAAATTTGCCAAAAATTGACCTTTTTCACAATAAATCCAAATCCAAGGATGCAATTCTCATTAAACATGGTACAAATATAGATTACTACTTGGGGATAGACTGGTGACATTTTTGGTAAAATTCCTGAAAGTTCAGAGGTCAAAGGTCAATGAACTTTGCCAAAATTGGCTAGAAATTGCCCCAAACTTTCAATTTTTCACAATAAATCCAAACCCAATGGTGCAATTCCAACCAAACATAGTAAAACGATGGATCACTACTTTTGGGTAGAATGGTGACATTGTTGGTGAAATTGCTGGAAGGTCAGAGGTCAAAGGTCAATGAACTTTGCAAAATTGATATTTTTCACAATAAACCTAAATCCAAATCCAATGGCGCAATTCTAACCAAATATGATACAGAGATGTATCACTTCATGGAGGTAGACTGGTGAAAGTTTGGGTAAAACTCCTGAGAGTTCAAAGCTCAAAGGTCAATGAACTTTGCCAAAAATTAGCTAAAAGTTGTCCCCAAAGTGATAATTTTCAAAATATATCCAAATCCAATGGAGCAATACCAACCAAACATGGTGCAAAGATGGATCACTACTAGACTGATGACATTTTTGGTGAAAATTCTCAAAGGTCAGGGATCAGAGGTTAATGAACTTTGCCAAATTTGGCTAAAAATTGCCCCCAAATAGATATTTTTCACATTGAATCCAATACTAATGATTCAATTCAAACCAAAGATAGTACAGAGATGAATCACTTCATGGAGGTAGACTGGTGAAGTTTGGGTAAAATTCCTGAAAGGTCAAAGGTCAATGAACTTCACCCAAAATTGGCTAATTTTAAACAAACTTGATACAAGGATGGATTTAGACAGACTGGTTAGATTGGATGTCAAAGAGGTCAAAAGTCAATTAACATTGCCAAACTTGGCTAAACTTGAAAAAAACAGAATGCGATATTTTCATTTCACATAGGAGCAATGGTACATTGCCCACCAAACATGCACATTTTCTGAGAATAGCAAAGAGGCGGAGGCATATTTATCGACTGCGGGGCAGTCGAATTGCTCTAGTTTATTAGCTTAAACTCACTGATATGCCATTTGTATCAAAGAAACCTAAAAAAAAAGCTATTAATTACCCATGAAAGGCTCGAACCCAGGATCTCTCTTCAAAAGTCAAGAGCTTTTACCACTATAACACAGTGTCTTCATAGAAGACTTATGGTTTTGATTTCACCGTTCTGTCATGAACTTTATGCAGTAAACTGTATAACTGACTTGTAATTGCAGAGATATGAGTGACAGAGTGGCTGCAAATGACTAATAGTGAAACTGGCCCCTCATACTGGTAAACAGTACAGTAATACTTGCATTTTCAAAATATTTCTGGAGGCCCAAAACAGTTGTTAATGAAGGGATGAAGACAGTCATGTCCTGCTCCAAATGATTGAACCTGAAAGAAATCCATGCTGAGAAAATATGCTCTTTGTGTGCTACATTGAACATTTTTTTTTGTATTTTGTTGTGTATATGTGTATGTATGAATGTGTATGTTTGTGCGGCTGTGTGTGTGTGTGAGTGTGTATGGGAGAATGTCTGTGCATGTGTGTCAGTGTATGTGAGAGTAAGAGTGAGAGAGAGAGAGAGAGAGAATGTGTGTGTGTGTGTGTTTGTGTAATAAAACAACAGACATTGAACAGTACTTTGTTCTGCTGAGACTCATAGAAAGTACTGTGACATATTTTATACACAGATAAGCCTTTTTAAGCCTTGCATGAAAGAGCGTTTAAACCAGAACATTATAAAACCATGCCTCAAATCAATCAGAATGAACCTTGGGAGACTGACTCTTGGTCTTGGTCCAAGTAAAATGCCACCACAATATCTTGGTCGCTAGATTGAATCTCTGCATATTTTTATTACAAACTTGATGGATTGGTTCCTGAACGAGGCCATCTGCCTAACCCATGACCTTTGACCCTGGCAGATATCAGTCCTGCTAAGGAGGATGGGTGCCGTCCTGACTGAGCAAACAAGTGAGACTGGGCTCGATGACCAAGCCCCTGCTTAGACCTGCCACCTCTCATGATCAATAGAACCTAAAACGTCAGCTGAAGGTTCAAACAGAAATGTTCATTCTTGTTTATTCTCACTCCTCCTTAGACCTGTATGAAGAAATATTACAATTTTGAACGATGAACAAACACATTACCAAAGAAAATTACCAGAGGGTCAGAACTAATTTTTGAAAAGAGAATGAAGGGATGGTCAGAAAGAAACATCACATGAGGCCAAGCCTCTTATCAGTCTGTAGGCAATGTCAAGTCCACACATTCAAACTAAGGATTTCTAAAACCCTAGCATTGTAAATATTAGATTGATAGTTATTGATAGTAATTAAGGAAACAGTTTTATTAATATTGGGTGAAATGGCAAAATATGGCTTGTGGTAAAATACAAGAAAAATAATGGACGGAGCTCTGACATTATTTTTTCAACATCCATCAATCGTGTTATGTAACGCTATAATTTCCCACTTCCCTAGAATAACAAACAAGGTTTACGTATTTCAACGTGAACTGGGTGGTCAAGACTGCACGTGCCCACGTGGTGCTAATCTGGGGTCTGGAGCTTCAGGAATAGCCACGGGCGCAGATGTCCGTGGACTTGTCAGAGGAACTTGTAAATCAGATGGGGGCTAGTGAGGATGAGTCACGGGGCAGACTACGGGAAGGCCCCCCTTGTCACGTTGTGCAGCCAGGATTTAATCAGAGGGTCTGACGGCTGTCTAGCAAGCCCGCTCCACTGGACTGGGCTTCCTCTCTGGCCTGGCCTGGTCAGCCGGCTGGCTGGCTGGCTGGCTGGCTGGCTGGCAATTAAGTGACTGACTGACCACCACAACTAGTCACAGCATACATCAAACATAGTCAAGCTTTTATTTGTAGGACTCTCCTGATAAGTCCTGTTAATTGTGTTGGTCAGTTTGCCATTGATGCAGGGGTTGCACCGAGTGTGCAATGGCAGAAAAAAGCTTATGAAAACAAACAAACAAATGGAAGGACCTCATCACATTATTTTGCAATACCCACAAGTCAGGTTATGTAATGTTGAGTTTTCATTTGTGAGAATCTTTGGCGATGAGGCTTGTCTGTACCATCATGCAGTTTGTCATTGATGCAGGGGTTACAATGTGAAGAAGTGTTGGGTTGTCATCTGTACGTATTTTTTGTGATGATACCTGTCTAAAATGTCGGTCAGTTTGCCATTGATGCAGGGGTTACAGTATGAAGAAGCATTGCATTGCCATTTTGAAAGAATCTTTCCTGATTAGATATTTCTGTAGTGTCAGCAGTTTGCCATTGATACAGGGGTTACAATATAATTGCAATGACAAAATATAGCATATGGAGAAAAACAAGAAAAAAATGTGAGGACCTCATATCATTATTACCCACAATTCAAGTTATGTACTGTTGAGTTGTAATTTGTAAGAATCTTTCCTGATTATTCCTGTATTGTCGGTCTGATGCAGGGGTTACAACGTTAAGAAGTGTTGGGCTGTTGTTTGGAGCAATCTTTTCTGATAAGTCCTGTTAATTTTGTCACTCAGTTTGCCATTGATGCAGGGGTTACAGCATTAAGACGTGTTAGGCTGGTGTTTGCAGCAATCTCTCCTTATAAGTCCTGTTAATTTTGTCTCTCAGTTTGCCATTGATGCAGGGGTTACAACGTTAAGAAGTGTTGGGCTGTTGTTTGGAGCAATTTTTCTGATAAATCCTGTTAATTTTGTCAGTTTGCAATTCATGCTGGGATTACAACATGAATGCAATGACAAATAAAATTTTTGTAGAAAAATACAAGAAAAAGTGAAAGGACCTCATAACATTACTTTGCAATATCCACAATTCAAGATATGAAATGTTGAATTATCATTTATATAAATCTTTCATGATGATTCCTGTCTATATTTTCAGCCAGTTTGCAATCGATGCAAGGGTTAAAGTGTGAAAAAATGGGGTAACTAAATAGAAAACAAAGCGGAGCTATGAATTTCATATACATGTATATACTTTATCATTAAGATATACTGCTGATAAATGCCAAATTGCCATGACTTCTTGCAAATGGGGCACACTATCTTCAAAGAAGTCTTTTGTGGGATTAATGCTTTTGTGAAATTGTTGATATACAATGTGTGTAAGGTAACAGCCATATTTTGCATGGAACCTCGGACAAGATATTTTTGAGAGAACAATAGTATAGTGGAGTATGGTATGGATGGAGGATAAGAAATCAAAATAAGGAGAAGGGAAAACAAAGAATGAAAGGAAAGTCTAATGAAAAGGGAAGAGTGTTAAATAAGAGATTAAGAGAAAAGGAAGATAAAGCAAAAAAGAAGATTTTTTCCCCCTTAAGTACAGTAAAGGTTGGAGAAAAGAGAAATTCAGAAAGGGGAAGAATCAAAGAAAGAGGAAGAAGAAGAAGAAGAAGAATGGAGGAGGATAAGAGGAAAGACACAAGAGGAGGAAGCAGTAGAGGCAGATTTCTGATGACAAGAGGATGTAAATGGAAGATGTGGCACTGAGATCATCCTTGCTTGCTACTCAAAGCGGGGCCTGCGATCTTGAACAATTTCCTCCCTCTGTCTGTGTGTCGTGTGTGTCAATCAGTCCAAGATGCACTTCCCTTGTGACAACTTGGCCCATCACACTCTTTAGACGGTTTTAATTCTTTAGAATACAGCCTTTTAACCCGTTTTGCTTATGATTAGATTTTTTGACTTTATGAAACCTGGTCCAGTAACAATGCCAAGAATTGCCATGGAACTTCAGTGTGGCTTAATTTGCATCCCTATGAGGATTTTGAAGTTTATTCATAGACTGATCGTCTATGTCCTTAAAACAGATTATGTGGGAGTCACACTGCTTAGTGTCCAAGTGGGTAAAAGTTAGCCTGCATATATGCGGGCTCAAAAAAGAACTGGTTAAAACCTTCCCCAATTAACATGTTTTCATGCACCAAGATTCAAAATGATTTGAAGTTTCAGTATCAATACAAATACTTTACTTTTTTGCAAAAGTTTACCATATGGCTGAAAGAAAACGCACTGCAATTTATAGGTGAAAGTGAAGAGTTTCTTCTGTGTGTACAAGTAGTTGTCTATTGTAATATGTTGTACAATATACTGTTCAGAAAAAAACCAAGACTCACACATGCATAAACAACTTAAATGCACACACAAATGAACACATACACCCCCCCCCCCCCAAAAAAAAAAGAGAAGAAAATACACATGAAAACAACACCTAGGTAGCAGAGGAAAGACAGGAATAATAGAAAGGAAAAAGGAATGAGCAAAAACAACCTAAATAAATTTCATTTTAATACTATCCTGCAGAAGGAAAACAAATATAGATATGAGCCTCAGTTTGTATGAATAGAATAAGTTTGAATTGTTTCTGCTGTAGAGTTCTATTACGGCCACCGCAGACATTCCAATTCAATCAGTTGTACGACCCTGCGATTGGCTGAATCGCAGGACCCGGTCATTGGATTTATGCAAGAAGGTGGCTTTTCATTTTGAGTCGTACGCCCTTACAACTGCAGGGGGGGAGTGTTTCACCAAGCTGTTCGTAAGTTACGAACGACTTTACGAACGACTGGTGATCCCTTCTTGTGCTAAATCAGATTCTCAATGAACAAAGTGTGGTGTCACATCTAGCATAAGAAGGGATCACCAGTCGTTCATAAAGTCGTTCGTAACTTACGAACAGCTTGGTGAAACACCCCCTAGATTCGTAAAATTGTGTCATCCGCGGTGGCCTTTATGTAGAACATTGAGTATATTACAAGGAGGGAGTAGTCAAATTTGTGGAACTTAGTCTACACTGGATCAATGAAGAAGAGGACACCAAGAAATGTTTGCATTGTCAGCTTTATTTTGAAACTTCACCTTTCCATGAAATCTTTACAAGTCAGAGTATTTTGCACCACATCTTGTGCCATTCACTTCCATGTACAGGTCACGCTTGTCATTACATGTACACTGGAATGATTCTCACATACTACCACATTACATGTATACTCACACATTACATGTACACTCATCAAGTCTTTCTTTTGACCTCTCTGTCAGTCATGCAACATCTGTTTTGAACTGTTATGCTTTTGAACGTTGTAGATTGTCTTTTGATGAGAATGAGATATTTTATATGAAAGCAGAAATGAACATTGGAAATATTCTACAGCATTGAGAAACAGCAGTTCCACATATGCCTGTATAGTGCTTAAGCAGAGTCACAGACCAATATTTCTATTCTTTACATTGATTTTATCAAGTTTTTATTAATACGTTCACATCAATTCATTTATCATATGATAATGTTACATTTGAATGTCTGTCTCAGCAGTTTTAAGGACAATGTTAAACAAAATTATACTAAGGGAATAGTTTGACAAGGAAATTAAAAGGTAGTGCAATCAGATTTGAAACAAGATACATATAGTGGAATATAGTTACACAATCAAACATACTGTACACTTTCAACAGCCAATCCTAATCCTTCTGTCAAAATTCATATAATCATGTTGTCAGGAACTGTACAGAAAGTTAATATATTTTGTATAAAAATAATGATTCCAACATAGCAAAATGCACATCAACTAACCCGCCCTAACCTCCATCTCTCCCCCTCTCTCTCTGTCTCTATGCCTCTCTCTCTCTCTCTGCGTCTCTCTCTCTCTCTTTCTCTCTCTGTCTCTCTCTGTCTCTATCTATTTCTCTCTTTTTTTTCCCTTATTTTTTCTCAGCCTTTGACTTAAAAGTCATAAGATATACCTATGGTAATCACTATTGTTAAAAGACAAAATATTTTGATATGGAATCAATTTCTCTGAGAGTTGTGCAATCAAGTGATTCCTAGAATACGGAATGATATTTCAAAATAATGGTCTTTAATTATCATGGATTCTTTTTATTTTGATAGATTGAATGATTGAATACATAATGCAAAAAGGGAAACAGAATTTGTTAGTTGCATGGAAAGGGTTAGTTCGGAGCTGTTTAAAGTGACAGTTCTTCTTCACGATAACAATATTGTAAAAGTCTGTGGCTTATCACATTCCACAGTGTTATACATCACTTTACAAATTGGTTAGAATGCATCATGTATGACTGAGAATATAATGTTATTGAATTGTGTAAATACTAAAGTCTATATGTGATACAAAATATAGTAAGCAATAGTTTATTTACAATCAAATACATAGTTAAGTTCAACACCACTGCCAAAGAGATGCCCTGAAGTTAGAATACTGATTAATCGTTCTCTCTTCGATTTATATATAGCTATATAAGTTGGTATTAAATATGCATAAGATATATACACTGCTTCGTGTTTCTGGTATCTGATGCTACATGTACCTGTCAGACCAATTACAATTGCTAAGAAATAATAATTGATATATTTCAATTACTAGGACATGGTGACCATCAGTATGGTACAGTTGCTTGCAATCTATAAACCATATCAATTACATTATACTATTTGTATAGTACATGATTAATAATCTTTCATTTCAAACATGAAGTTTTATTTTCTTATTCATGTAATTGGCTGTATATCATTGAACATTGTGTCACTCAAAATCCTGATTGTCCTGTTTCAATGATCTCACATTTTTTTGTGACATATTTTATTGTAGTAAGTATAATCTTCAGTCTTGAAGTTTGACACGTGTGTCATTGATCACATGGAAAAGCATAATTTAAGAAATATACTTCCTCTGTCATTCTATATTCAAGTAAAAAAGACTGTGAAAACAGAAAAATATTCAGATCCTTGTAAATTTATCCCCAAGGAGTGACTTGGTATGAAAGTCAAAATAAATAAATTTTCTTACCATGTAGGAGACTAATGCCTAGGCATAAGAGGTAAATTCAAAATTAGCAGGGAAATGTTGATCATGTAACATTAGAAGTGTAATAACCTTCTTGCTCGCATTACCCACATGTGGTATTGGACGTCTCCCCAAATGCTACCCATATCCTCTTAACTCCTTCTGTGTCAGACAAAATGGTGCTGTATGGGATTTGCATGTATTACTCATACCTAAAACGTAACAGTGATAATGTAGAGTTAATCTCCTTTTCTCTCGAGCCGTTATGACTCTCAAGGTGCAGACAGAAACTTGAGATGGCTGCCGCTTTGGTGGGCGGGTCAATTGTGGGTCAAATAAGTTGGTCATCATTAATTCTCCCCCACTGACCTCTCACTATCTCGTGAGAGTGACGCTGTTTGATACCTCTGACAGAGAGCTGACATTTCACTACATCATCTTCAACACTTATCTTGTGACAAAAACTGAACTGGCCAGCGTTCATACTTGTGATATTTTCCTCGAAGGAAGGTCCTTGCATGATCTCTTAAAGCGATATTTCACCCTGAAATTATTTTAGTTTCACAAAAAGCAGACACATGAAAGAAACATATTAGTGAAAGTTTGATGAAAATCCATCAGTGGATAAGAAGATTATAATCTTTTAACTCTTAACTTGCCAGGGGTAAAACCCCTCTGTGCCGGAGGTTTTCTCTATTACAGTTTGGTCGCAAATTTGCGACAGCGGCATGTCACCCTTTAGTCACAAAAATGCAACAAAGGCAGGTTAAAAGTTAAAGTTTTGATTTTGTGATGTCTTTGTCACTCACTCTCTGAGCAGCTCTTGTCAGAACTATTCCAACCATTAACCCAGCAGTCCTTTTAAGGACCGTAAATCACAGCATAATTGTGTTGTGACCCACAGGGCAGAGATGTCCATGGCTGCACCATGGACTTTATGAATGTGTACATAGTAAACAGAGGGTTAAAAAAAACAATGACATTAAATTATTTGTCTTACGAGGTAAACGTTAGCAATTTCTTCTGGAATTAGAAACCATTCATCCTAATTACAAGAGAAACCAATCTCCCACTGCAGGTATATAGCTTAATATATTACAGCACATTTACCCTCTTAGTCTCATATACAACCAACTGTGTTACGATTGAAATGTGCTTTCCTTTGTCCGGTTCTGACAGGGTTTAACGCTAACTACATCTCCTTGAATTGTGAAACATTAGTCATCACAAGTCGACAGGGAAATCCGATCACCGTTCAAACTAGTACAGGATCTTGCACCAAATGTTATGTAATAAGTTCATGTCTCTTATATTCTGCTTGATGGCAGGATCGCTATGATGTGGGCGTGTACCGCAAGGATCAGCTGTTCTCCACCCAAGCCACGCCCACCAAGCCCTTCTTCCCAACCACCTCTCTCTCCTCCGCCTTCAGACCCAGAGGAGCCTGTGTGGACACTGTTGGCTACCACGTCTTTCTCTATGGCAACCAGGTAGGACAAGCTTCCTTCTTTTACACTTCACCTCTTTTTCCTCATCTGTGGGTATGTATATTTTCATCTCTGTACATTTAACATCCAGAGAGGCTTAAATGTCACATTCTATTCAATCTTGCCATTTTGTTTTGACACCTTGAATCATCTTTCTATTGTGATGATGTGGACCACTCTGCTATTATCAGAAGTTGATGGTGTTCATGATGATGATGATGAGGATGATGATTTATTAGGAGCGTTCAGCATCTTCCAGCAGATAACGTAGAAGAATCACAATGATATTCAACATATAGGATGGTATTCCTTTTTATTGAGTGGTCCAACGGCTATTTGTATATAACACAATTAATAGTTATTCCTCAAACAATTTTGAAAGGAATAAAACAGAATGTACATTTCATTTTCTAGGAAATAAATTATATTTTCATATTAGATAACGAAAAGTTAAGTTAAGTAACCTGAAGAATTTTGCTATCGTAGTCAGTATAACTGAATGAAGAGCAAATACATTTTAAGTTCAAGAAACATGGAAATGATTGTTTTACCCCACATTTATATAATCACTTACACAGTAAGCGTTTTTAATGGGCACCATTTTGATAACACATGACACAAACACTGGGACTTTTGGCCAGTAGCAAGTTGAAGGTAGACAAACGAATACTGTATTTACACTAGTGGTACAATCAGCACAAAGTGGGAATGGAAGACGCGTGTTTCTGCAAGTGTTTGTTCACGAATAAAGTTCCAAGACGTGCGTGCGCTCAATCCCATGGTCTAATCATCATTTTTGTCGCCTTGTACGAGTAGAACGGCGGTCCGTCCGTCTCTTTCCACTCTATTCCATCATCCCACTCGCCGTCGTACGTGCCTTCCCGATAGTACAGCCCGTTGAGGTTCGACCTATCACAGGCTTGGAACCACCAACCCCCGTGGTGCACCGCCGCGCAATTCACGCCATCGCTTTCGTCATTGTCTTTATCTGCGGTGGTAAACGCGCTCCCGCTGTGGTACGTGAGCGCATCCGTGGCGTTCCCCCCAAGAAACTCCTCAACGGTTAGCCGGAAGTCATTCCTTTTGTTATCAACCTCGAAGCCGGCGTATTCGGCGATGTACCTCTTGTTGGCCCAGTCTGTGACTTCCACGCGCAGGAGGTAGTGGTACTGCATGCTGAGGTGGTGGAGGAACTCGTTGCCCAGCCAGAACTCGGAGGAAACGTTCCCGAAACCCCGCGCATAGTCCCGCCAGTCCCGGTTGAAATCCTCAGAGCCGTCGGCCCGTTTCTGGAATACGGTCCAGCCGTGGCCCTCGTGGTCCATCTCGCAGTAGATGGGGAAGGGGTCGAACTCTCCCCGGGGTTTGATCATGTACACGCCGCTCACTGCTCGTGGGTCTCTCCGTCTTACCTCATGGCAATCCAAAGGAGTAGGTCCAACTGAAAAAACAAGGGAGAAAAATGGAGGCTTAGATGCTACAAAGTCTACATTTTGGTATGAAGCATCACCATTGCACTCTGATAAACTTTCTATGAAATATGACAATGGTGTTTCCACGGTTCAGTTATTACCTCTGTAAGGCATTTTTGTTTTGATTTTGATTATGTCATACTATCCATCAAAGTATCCGTTAAAAGTTGTGCATTAATCCTTTCGTTACCTGTTTGCACACCAATGTGGCAGCATCAAAGTGCCTTTGTATGGCTGGTGCTGAGAGGGTAAAGAAGACTTGAAATCAGTATAAAACTAGAAGTATGGATAGGAAAGCAATTACAAGCCATGTATGATCTTTCAACATCTTTGGCAAAGCTGTATGCCGTGCATCTGTTAATTGTCACAGTGGATGGTGCGTCATCCTCCTAAACCAAGGCAGCATATGGCAGCATATCATTCTCTCTAAAGCAAGTCGCATCATCATGCCCCGCTCTTCCCCTTCACCCACCCCCTCTCCTTGTTCTCTACCTAGCCTATCTCCAAGGGCAATGTATTAATTCTAACATGAGTGCTAACTTATCATCCTGGGAACTGAGCTGGATGTGTTGTTTCATCCTATTCCCTCTTTGTTCGCTAGATTTCCCTGTGCTCTTTAAAGGAAATGATAAACGCTCCTAGAAATCTAACTATTATCAACTGTTGGAATATATTGATGAACTTCGCATGAGAATGAACAGTGTTCTTCTTTTCTAGTTGACTCGTCACTCTTTGTTCCCTACCTCTACACATCTCCTCTTATCATATAAGGCATACTGAATGTATGAGGCATACTTAAACAGCATAGAAAAGAATTTTTTACTATTATACTAGTAATATTACTTTTGTGCCTGGTTCACAAGAAGTATAAATGAAATATAACTAAAAAGAAAGAACAACTTCTAATTGCATTCAAAATCAGCATCAAAGCCTTTAGTGCCTAGCTTAAAGGTGAGTGATTAATTTTCTAGTCATACAATATAAAGTTGTATCAATACAACCGTATGTAACTCTGTACCGAAGAATGTTTCTTGCATCTTTGGGAAGAGATATATCATTTTGAGGGTTAATGGAAGAATACAAAATTTTGCTATAAATCTACATTTACATATGAAAATAAAGCAGAAGCTGAGAGGCACACTAGAACTTTGAAGTACCTCGATCTAAACCTATGGCATTGCTTGCTTCAATAATCCTGTTCATATACACCACCTATCTGCAAAAGAGCGCAACATTTGCAGCAAATTTGCCGATGCATTACCAAAAGTTGCGTATATGAACCAGAATCAATCAAAGAAGCTTATTTTGGGGATCGAGACATAGTCATAATGCCGAAATATTGCAGTAAGCGAATTTAAAAGCTGCGTCTGCAAAATAGCCGTAAATGTTGCGCCTCGTGCATTGCGTTCTGGCTTTGGTTCGCTAATCGCACCGCTCGTATGGCTTTGCTTTAGCTAGGGATGTGGAGAAAGTCCAGCTGTCCAAAACACTGTAATATCTTTTTAGAGGCTCGCAAGAAAATTCCTTACCTACGTGCATCAATAATAATAGCGGTATTATCATGAGTATGGTATATGTACGGGGCTAAAGTTGCAGCTTGGTTTTCAGTCTGTTTGACATTTCTTGGAGCTAGAGAACAAATTAAGAATGATTAGTCTCCTGCACCCAGACCCATTTATTGAAAAGTTGAGTTAAAAAATGGCCACCGGCTTGGAAGCCTGCCTAGGTTTGATGTGTGGTTGGAGTGATTACTCAGACCAGAGAGATGAGGTCACCCCTGACTGCCCCCTGCCCCTAGCCCAGCGGCCTGCAGCGAGCGCTGCAAAGCCCTACTTGTCCTGCTTACTGGGG
Source organism: Arbacia lixula (assembly GCA_963669155.1). Taxonomy (NCBI): domain Eukaryota; kingdom Metazoa; phylum Echinodermata; class Echinoidea; order Arbacioida; family Arbaciidae; genus Arbacia; species Arbacia lixula. The sequence continues at coordinate 4,107,010 of OZ022588.1, forward strand.
GCAGGCTAATTACTGGCTTCCCCTTCTGCACAATCACAATTAGCCTTCAAATACATCCATCTTCTCCCACATATACGCTTTGAACAGGAATCATATGAAGGGATTAGACCTTAACAGCGTCATTTCTCATTGATTGTTACGTATTTGGGACCAAATAATCGAGGCCCCCAATAATTTTGGGATAGTTACCCCTCCAACACTTACCCCTTCAACATAATCACAATTAGCCTTCATAGGCCTATACATCTATCTGCTCCCACTCCCATGTACAGTGTATACGCTTTGAACAGGGATCGTAGGGAAGGGACTAGAACTTAACGCCATCATTTCCTATCAATGTTGATTGTAACAAAATCAGGACCAAATGATCAAGGACCCCAATAATTCGGAACTACTGATTGGTTACCCCGCCAACACGTACGATCACAATTAACCTTCATATACAGTACATCCAATCTTCTCTCATGCACGCTTTTAACATGGATCATAGAACCTACAATGTAACAGCATCCCCATTTTCTATTAATGTTTTACTGCAATTGGGACCAAATACCACAAATACATAGTTTGGGGCTATAACTTTTGATCAACTACCCGATATTAAAATGATAACATTTATGCATCACATGAGAGATATGCTGCACAAGATGAATACATTTTTAAAAATGCTTTACATGTTGATAAAATGATAACTTGGAAAGGCAGAATCAAGTATAACTCCAAGAAGTTATTCACACAACATTAAAACAATATATCGATATATGTTTAATCAATAAAATCCATCAAAGTTGCAGTTCTAAAGATTTCCTGAAGTGTGGCATTTATTCTTCCCCTCTCATAGACTCAGTTTTGAAAGGATCCTGTAATCGGGTCAATCAATGCTTATTGAAGATATTCATCTTCAATGTTTTTGGAAATGTCAAGAGGCTATTATTACCAAATAGAGTAATACCAACATTTGTAGTAATTACATTGAATATTCAATTCATAGATAAAGTAGTGTTCGCCTCAAGGAAATGCCATTTTTGCCCATAATTGGAATTATTCTCATATTTGAAGCATCAACATTGCAAGAAACATAGTGTGAAATAGTTTCACAGAAAATCAACATTTGGTTTGGCACATCCTAGTCTGACTCTCATTTCTCTTTTCTGCATGATATTATTGATTGAATTTACACGTCTTTTCCTAAGTTTCATGGAATCGTTCTGTCACCAAATTTTCTTATGAGATAGAAATCATTTAATACATTCTCTTTGCCACTGCTCCACGGCTTAGTAGTAACACTAGTCCAATTGCTAATATACCTGATAACCCTTAACCTAACTTAAAATCCAAATGTATAGCTAACCGTTTATCATTGACAGAATAAGTCCCCATCAAATATCAGTCGACCTAAGGAGAAATTTTAAAAACATTTATCAGCCTCATCTGATTTTAACTGTTTTTGTATATATCAATTTTCCTATGCATTAATAATTTGTTCATTCTGTTGGAAAATACAAAGCTAGGGGATTTATGCTTGCAGCAAAAATTGATTTATAATACTTGTAAAAACCATCAGTGAAGAGTGAAAGTTGCTTGCTAACTACATTTACCCCCAAAATAGCCCAAAAGAGTTTTTAAACATTCTCTTCCGGAGTGTGATTATTTTAAACAATTGTATGTCAGTGTATATTTGTTGCTCATAAAAGATGGTTAATAATTGTTTGCACGTGACTCACGTGTGCCGCACACACTTTCGTGCACCATACATGTACGTGCCTACGATGTGCCTTGGCAGACAGGCATCACATTCTTTTTTATAGAAGAGTATTAATTGTGGGATGAAACATTGTTGATCATGAAAATACACAGCTGAACAGCTCCCAACTGTATCATTATTGCTTGCATGGAGTGTATTCCAGTGCACGTGGGCCTTTATAATGAGATTGTCATTCACTTCCTAAACATAGCGTGCATGGAGAAAACAACTAACACAAGGGCTGAGGTTTTGTGATTGCGCATCTCTCGATTGTTCCCCCCAATTGTATGTGTCAGTTTGCTGGCAAGCCGCTCTTGTTTATGATGAATATTGATCTTACGTTGTTCCTCTACCTCAGAAATGACAGAGCCGGCAGGACCGACATAGTTAAGTGCTTTTAACGACATCAGGAACGAATATGATTTGATCTTTCTGTTGGTAAAGAAGGAGGGTGTGTTTGTTACTCTTAAAGGGCATATACTGTACTGGGAAGGCAAAAAAGCCTTCTAAAGGTAATTGTTAGCAATCTTCTCGCCAATGGTCTTAAATTCATGTATTGTCCATTTTAGAAGCTTGCTGAAATTTATTTGCCCTCAAATGATCCATATTTGGGGTAATCAATGATTAATGATTAAATCTTCAAAATGTTCGGGCCGAACATTTTGAGGATTTGTGATTTAATCACTCATTACTCAAAATGTAGATCATTTGAAAGCAAATAAATTTCAGCAAGCTTCTAAAATGGACAATACATGAATTTAAGACCATTGGCAAGACGATTGCTAACAATTACCTTTTGAAGGCTTTTTTGCCTTCCTAGTACAGTATGTGCCCTTTAAATCTTTACAGAGAAATGCGGGGGAGTGACATACGCAGAGACGAATAGACAAGAGGGAAGATGGGGAGACAGGGATGGAAGGGTAGAGAGAAGAAGAGGAGCAGAGGAAGGACAGGTAAAGATCAAGAAAGAGATAGTAAGAGAGATAGTTTGAAAAAAAAACAAGAAGAAAGATAGGGAGATAGAGATGGGGGGGGGGGTAGAGAAAAGAAGAGGAGCGGAGGAAGGAGAGGTAAAGATTTAGATAAAGATAAAGAGTTAGTAATAGAGAGAGTTTGATAAAAGAAATAGCAATGACTATTGTTATCAAAGTTTGGTTAAAGAAAAAGCAATAACTATTGTTATCAATGTTTCTTATCATAAGCAAAGTACTCTAATGTTTAGAGGACAGGGAAGTGATATAAATGTTAGTATTTGCTAATTATCATGATTATCGTATATGAACGGGGCTATACAGAGTTTGCAACTGGATAAAAAGAAGCCAGACTGAGGAAGCAGATAGATGAACAAATGGTATAGGACAAGAGTGGATGACATCTATTTTCAAAGCTGACAGAAGCAGGTAATGAAACCTTTTGTGCCTTTGTGTAGCAACGAACAACAGCTGTCACATGCTACAGGAAACATCTATCACCCCAGAAATACATCAAAACGTTTGGTCGCTCCGCTTCCGTATTCAGAAATTCATGATGACATTGTAGTCAACACAAAAATATCAAATCATTTATCAGTGTTCAAAAGGAGCAAAATAATATGTATTGCAGTTTACATACAATTGGTTACCAATGGTGTCACGAACAACATTTTTATTTTCTTATAATGCACAGTTGGAATATGGGCCATAAGATCAAACAGAATGTAGATATTTAGAGCCTAGCCTGTCCAAACGTTAACGCTCTCTAATTGATACGGAAAACCCCAAACCAGAAATCCCACAATAATTATGTCGGAAGTGGCTGATCAGATGTGAGGCTATATGTGTTTCATGCACACACAGATGGTGTACTATTTTACCAGTAATTAAAGGTGACTTTTCCCCAGTGTCTCGGTTACCCCGTTCATATACGTCACCTATCCGCAAAGAAAGCGCAACATTTGTGGCAAATTTGCTGATGCCTTACTGATAACTGCGTGTATGAAAGAGAGTCACTCAAATAATATGGTATTTGCTTCCTCTGTCCATGCCATAGTAAAGACAGCATTCGCAACTCTGTAAATGCTTTTAGATTTCTGTGTTCCCTCTGGATGCTTACCAATCTTGTGTACGGAGCGGAGGTCTGCATAGGTGCCTCCCCTATCCTGGTGGCCAATCAGCTGCTGGTGTTTGACTTCCTCTAGCTCCTTCTCCAGCCGGTACAGCTTGTCCACTAGGTCCAGCAGCACCACCTGGGCGTCCACGTGGTACACGTCGTTGGAGATATCGGGCGGCTCCCGGTCAGCGGGCCGCGCCTTACACGAAGCTGAGAGCAGCAAGAAGAATGCGATGGGGAGGAGCTGTAACCTGATGGGCATGATGGCTGGTGTGAAACGGTTCTGTAGGGGGAAGGGTGGAAAGCATGACGGTTAGGAGGGCAGTTCATACTGGCATGTTCATTTCTTGTTCACTGAAGTAATGCTATATGTAATCTGGTTGGCATAATGGCTGGTGTGAAAGGGTCCTTTAGTGGGAAGATGGAAACCATAATGGCAATATGGGCAGTTCATACTTGCAATTCAATATAATTGAATAATTTATTTAATTTATTCTACATGTACATTCCTAGGTCAATTTACTGTGCACTTTACTTTCAATGATGGAATGCAGGTAGGGGGAGAGTTGGTATATTTTTATGTTAACATTAAGGCATTTCACATGCTTCTGGAGCTGCCATCTGATGATCATGTTTACTGGTGTGAAAGGGTCTTTTGAGAGACCATGATTGTGAGGAGAGCAGTTCAATTTACAATGAAACCTGTATTTAAAGACCCCTCAAGAGAGAAATAAAAAGTGGTCTTTATGAGCAGATATTCTTTTATGTACAGGTTATGTTACAGGTAGGTTTCATAAATAAACATTTTCCAAAGGAAATAAAAAGTTGGTACTTTACAGATAAGTGGACTATCTGTACAGGTCGCTACAGCAGGTTTCCCTTCGTTTGTAATTTCTTGTTCACTGTAGTAACGCTACATGTAGGTCAATTTATCATGCACTTTTAATGTCCTTTGGTGCGAAAGGGACTTGGTGCACTTGTAAAGGTGGTGAGAGTGCATGAAAGACAAGACAGTCAGATGTCAGTTTGTACCAATGGATGGTCAAGGCATGTTCATATATAAACATTGTGATAGTTTACATGCTTCTAGTGGTCTTGATGGCTGGTGTGGAATAGTCTTGCTTCCAGTTTTTTGGTTATTCTGAATCCATGAACAATATACAACACACTGGGTCTGGCTGCAGTAGACTAATCATTCTCAATTCCTTATCTGGCTTAGAGGGAGAAAAGAGGAGAATGAAAGAGTGCCTTGTCGTGTGAGTACTAGACTATTTTTAAAGTTTGAATTAGAAATGTCCAAAAGTCCGGAAGCTAGGCTACATCCAAGTTAGAAACATTACATCGTGTAACATGTATCTTTCAAAACAGTCTGCGCTATCTTTCACACAATCCTCCCATCCAAGGCAGAAACATGAAGTTAATGACATGACAGCAGTAAATTTCACCCCATGCGACTGTCTTCTCTAATAACCCCATTCTTGCCTAAAAATAAAGGGAAGAACACTCACGACCCGTTTTCATGGTTTGGTGGAGGGCCAGAACATGTAAAGAGACAACTCAATTTGGCACTCACTTCCTTTCACTAACGTTAGTATAGCGTCATCTTAGCACCGTTTCACACTGAAATTTATCCCGCTGATGCTACATGTGTATTCTAAAATCTCTGTCCGTTCATATGTAGGCCTAATACTGTAAAGGCCAAACTTTTCCATGGATGACGGCATCACAGACTTCTTCCGCAAGTGGGCCCTTTCATGATTGACACCATGGCAAATACCATGTATTGCCCAATAACATTTTGCACCTGTTTCATACTGCACCAGTATACACATGTGACAGGGCTGAGAGAAAACATATATCCATTGCTGTCTGTTCTGTTTAATGTTATGCTGCAATATTTGTGCATGTTGTTAGAATCGCGAGATGACACATATATTAGGTAGTAAGTAAGTAAGCAATTGAAAATTATTCTGCCCTATTCCTCAAAATTTGATAAAGGGATGAGTGACAGGTTTTCATAAGTGTACACTTTGTGAGTGCTCTGCAACTACTTGCACTGTACATCATCTTCAAATTCTAACATTAGGGTTTCCCTTTTAAAATTGACCCGCTCTTTACTGAGCCCATTTTTTTCTCCATTCAGATACTGAGCAGCACGACTTCTGGTTAATCTGCTGTATGGACAATAGACAAGAAATTCCTGATAGGGAGCAATTCAGTCACACCCCTTTGGTTATTACCTTTTATTTTTGATGTCTTAAGTGGACCAGGGTTCACAAAGACCAAAAATCTATCCATGAGCAATATGGGTTATTCCACAGTTTACAAATCTGTGCTAGGTTGCCTAATATGCTTCATAAAAGTAGAGTCCTTAAAAAATGTGGAGCCGTGTTATTGCTGGAGCTACGTAGATGAATATTGTCTTTCTACGTAAAGTGAATATTGTCTTTCTTCACAACAGCCAATGTGGAAATCTTTGCAAGCAATAGACCGTTTTTGTTATGGATGCTAAGTTTATGCATGTCATTCAAACAAAACCACCACTGAGGGTAACCCCATAGCTTGTCTGAGGTTTGTCTGAGTAGCAAAAGGTACAGATTCAGAGTGCATTCCCCATATTGAAAATGAATCATAAAAAGATCTACCTGGTACTATGCAGTTAGGGGGTAAGTTGTGAATACATTACAAAAACGGCTTATTGAAGAGTTTCCAGTCAGTGTGAAGTGGACGTGATTCACTTCCTGCATGTCAAGAATGCCTGTAAATGACTGACACACAGAGGTTTCTATACAAGAGAAAAGCATCCTCAAACATAGCTACTTAGAAATAAACTGGTCATGCAGACATCAGTATACAGTAACACACCCTAGCGTTACATCATCTTGTGCAATATCTTAAAAAGTAAACTTAAAAATTGGGGGAAAAAGAAGACAAAAAGCAAAACAGATTACGAAATAAGATCTATTGGGACTATAATGTGGTTAAATTATATAAATGTAACCTCTCACACACATACCCAAGTTTTATATAGTTTCCGTATCCCTGCCTGTCACACACATACATAATCATAGCATTTATATCTAACTAAGGACAGTAAATGATAAAAATATGAGATTAAACACTTATCATCAGGTGTTGATCATTCTCAGCAATACAAGTTATTATTCAGCATGACTCATTGATATCAAACATTTGTAATGCGCCATCACTCTAGGTATTCGAGGCATACAAAGATTGGAAATATCTCAATCAAAGACTGAAGAAAACATTAACGTCTTGAGGTTGGTTTTAAATGTTTCTTTGGATGGTTAATGGTGTCAATGCAATATATGGAGAGACTTTCAATTGGAGGAATGGCAGAGGCAGGGTCTTGTGAAGATCACAGCAGCACTCGATGCATAGCACTACCCAAAGATGATGATGAGTGCACTTGTAACATCATGAATCTCTTAAGGCCTTAGCCAGGTATTTTAAATGGGAAAACAATTTTCAAGACAGCTATTAGATGTATTTCCAGCAGTTAGTTTGGACATTTATTGGCATCTGCTGTATCATCATACCAGTTGCATGGTATCAGATGTTTAACATCATTGTCTAAGAAAAGTTGTAGCTTTTCTCTACTACTTTTACTGCTTACTACTAGTAGTAGTAGTAGTAGTAGTACTACTACTACTACTACTACTACTACTACTACTACTACTACTTCTTCTACTTCTTCTACTTCTTCCTCTTCTTCTTGTTTTTCTTCTTCTTTCTCTTCTTCTTGTTTTTCTTCTTCTTCCTCCTCTTCCTCTTCTTCTTCTCCTTTTTCTTCTTCTTCTGCTTCTGCTTCTCATATTCTGCTTCTACTACTACTACTACTACTACTACTACTTTTACACCTACTACTGCTACTACTATTTCTACTACTACTACTACTTCTACTACTACTACTACTACTACTACTACTACTACTACTACTACTACTACTACTACTACTTCTACTTCTACTACTGCTGCTACTTTTACAACTGCTACTACTTCTCATTATACTACTTCTACTATTGCTTCTTCTACTTCTGCTACTTTTACTTAAATGTTGTGGTTGAGCACAATTCTTTTTCCGTTGTGTGCAAATACTGAATTTCATTTTTTGAAAAGAAAAACACCATTTGAGAGCTCTCTATGAAAGTATGAAAATATGAAAATACACCTGTGTATGTTAATACCACTCTTTACTTGTGTGATTGTCTTATATTTGAGTGAGAGGAGATTAGACACACTTTACCTATAAGATGCAATGTATTGTGACCTCACCTATGACATCATTGTATTGCCACTTTAAGGACTGGTCAAACTTCAAATGGCCACAACTTCTAAGTTCTTTATTACTTGTCTGTTTCTGCTCTGGCAAGCAATGATATAGCTGTGTCTATAATTTTTCTGCCCCTTTTGAAAACAATTTAATTTCTATGTAAACTTCCCTATAAACCACTCAGTACACAAAAGGGATAGTAATTTGTCAATTACAGTGCATTTCCTATGGGACTGAGAGGGTGATCTCCTTTTGCACAGACATAAATCAGAGCTGTTAAGGAGACTCCCTGAAAATAGACCAATATCACTGCATTAGATTTCATCACATCATCCAATCTCCCTGATTATTGGTAGAATATTTTTATTAGGTTATGTGCCTTTGATAGACATCTCCCTGATATCTGATGAAATTTTCCCAAATCTTCCTGATTGTTGAATTTCAATGTTGGTAGCTCTGACATAAATGCCCTGCATATGGTCTGACACACAAACAATGAACACTTTTTTGTTGCACCTTTTCTAAGCAGTTTCTTTCAGCCCTCTTGCAGGACAAACAGGTAAAATTATGCAAATACCAGAGAAAAATCAAAGAAAATACTGTCTTTGTGCTGCATAATATTGATCGCTAGATTGTGAGTAGATTTGGAACGAACCTAGCGGTTCCTATAATAGCCAAGAGACCAGAGGCTGCTTAGCATACATCATGGTTATCAGTGGTACAGTGATGCAATGCAGCAAGTGGAGGTTGCTACGGAAACGGGGTATTTCAAATGTAAATAAGGATAGCCTTTCACCTATCTGGAAAGGTTTGTGAAGCTATGAAAGTGAGGTTTCATACACGTTATCGTTAGGGTATGCTACTGATCCACGCTGCATTTCATGACGCTTTGTAAAATGCCTACCGTACCTTGAACTCGTAATGCGGCTCACGCATATCACATGACACTAGACAACAGCGCTCAGCATGATGTCTGACACGCAAGGGGTTAACACCGTGTAAATCCTGACGTGTTAGGGAGGAGAGAGGTGGGTAGCAATGTGGCTCACGCTTATCACATTACACCAGACGACAGCGCTCAGCATGTTGTCTGACACGCAAGGGGATAACACCGTGTAAATCCTGATGAATGGTGTCAGGGAGGAGAGAGGGAGGTAGCAATGCATGCTGGGAGCTGTGTTTGTTGGGGGTGTGAGCGTCATGCCACACAGGGCAGGCTGAGGGATTGCAACACGTGCGGAGGGGAGGAAGCTTAGTGGGAATCTGCAGAAATTTCTGGCGGTACTTTCCCCAATAAATGCAGCACAGTCAAACCTGCTGGGCAGTGTTGCATATAGGTTTTTTTTTTCTTTCTTTTTTAGATAAAATTGATTTTCAATATAAAAATTGCACTATGTTGTACAATATGGGCTAATAAAGGTAACATGAGAAAATCAAAGGATTTGAAGTTTAGTTTTACAAAGTGTAATACATTATGTACACGATCAGTATTTCAAACATTAATAGATTGGAAAATTGAGTGAAATTAAAACTTTAATGGCTTGACAAAATTATTCAGCCCAATACGGTATATGGTGTTAAATGGTTGATTTGTTTTATTTTTATTTATTACAATTATTGTAACTTGCCATCAGTATTAACTACCATAGCAACAGCCAATGAATCGTCATTATTGCACCTGTTGCCACGGTAGTTACCATTGATGGTAAGTTACAGTAATTAAAAACCTAAATACAACATGGCCCTGGAGCGCTTTAGATAAGATTTGTTATTTGACCTAAAGATATCAATCTTGAGAAATATCAAGGAGTGAGAAAACATTTCTATAAAATTCCAGAAAAAAAAGAACAGATTTGAAAATTTAAAAAGATGAAAGACTCGAGGGATTAAAGAACTTTTTAGAGAGATTTGAAATGGTAGGTTGGTTTGCTACTGATTCATGAGATGAAAGATTGTACATTTAATGTAGATATTAATTTTAAAAAATATTCTTTATCAATCTGGTTCCCACCAGATTGATACACATTCTTACCAACATTTTTATCCACATTCAAATAGCGAGCATAATATTTTTCCAAACATATATGTCCCTTGTGTCCAGTTTTGCATCTCAAATGTCTCAGGGCTATGAACTGGCACACTTTCTAAAATCAAGGGCTGGGTAAATTTGTTAAAATACTCTAATGTAACTTGATACACTCGTTTGTTATGAAGTATTGACATGCATTGAAAATAATTCATTTGAGTATAGGTCAAGGTCATTGTCATGTAAACCATAGATCTCATTTCATACATTTAACCCTTTCTGACAAAATGATGCTGGACGGAATTTATGTGGTGGAAGAATATACATACATGGCATATAAAGAGATACTCAAGGTCAGGGGTCAATGAACTATGCATCTTAGCACTTATGCTAATATGAGGGAGCATGTGATATGGCAATGGGGGTTCTAAATGGCTCTTCAGGTATGGAACCCAAACCACATATTTGTGGTACTAGTACTTGGTCTCTCGAATGGGCTTTAAACTCATCACGGAAGTCGTTTGAGTGTGTTTGGATACATGAGAGACACAGGCGTGGAGTAGCGGCGGAGCAGCGATGGCCGCCGAGGACAGGCCAAAACTGGCATGCTAATTTGGAGCGTGAGCGCTGGTAATCAATAACCCTGTCACTACATAATCATGAGGCGATCGGTGTTTCAGCAGAAGCAGGTAGCAACATCGCGGAAGAAGGAAGTGGCCATTAATAAGCTAAATGAATGAACGACTCACTTCTCCATGAGTTCAGGTTTTAACTTCCGTTTCCTGCTCGTACTTTATGAAATAGCGTCAACATGATACAAGAGTGCTATTTGAAAATTTCTTTAAGTAATCATGTGGCTTCTCTTTCATTTTATTGCATTTAGAAGATTTACTTGAGGATACAAATTCACCTTTCTATGAGTTTTTCTATGAGTTCAGGTTTTTATTCCTGCTCCCTTTTTGTGCTTCATGGAATAATTTTGACATGATGCAAGAGCTGTGCATTCTATTTGGACATTTCTTTCAATAATTTCTTTCAATAATCATGATTATGTGAGTGGTCATTTTGTTTTTGTGTGAATAACAAGAATTAAATGTTACCTGTTTAGGATTTTAATGTGCTGTTTTAGTTATGTGAGAAAAGCAATGAATGGTTAGTCATTAGACATTGAGAAATGTCAGTTCTAAGGAGATTTTGTGCATAGTACGAGTAGTTAATATGGTAATATTAGATAGTAATTACATATTGTCCTCTGTAAGTAATTTCCTTTCAGGCAAAATACTTCATACAAACCCATCGAAGCATGCTGCCATGAAATAGATAAAATCAGAGCTGAATTTACAAATTACATCATTTTTTTTGTTGTACACCAATGAATTTAAAGACTCAGAGATTTAAGGAAAACCTAAACAGCAATTGCGTTCTTCCCTGCAAACTTAAAGCAGAAGTACGGTCCGTTGCCACTTTTTCTAGTGGTGAGATCATAGAGTGAGATAGGTTAGTATTTAAGTGTTAAATAGGGATATCCTGGAGCAAAGAAAGGTCACTATGGCATTAAATTGTGACTGTACTTTCTTTGATGAAGTCTCACTATATTTACTGTGTAACTTCCCAGTGAAAATATTGTTGAAGGTATTATCTTATAGAGGACAAGAAACAGAAGTGTTTCGTGAAGATCATTTAAATAATTACATGTAATACATTATATTAACTATATATGTAATCAGTTCATGAGTGTCAATCCAAATTAACAAAGAAAAAACTTCTCAGTGAAAATATGATTTAAGTATTTCTTAGGAAAGGCAAAGAATGACAGTATTTAACATCTCACCAAGACCATTTTGACTTTCATTGAAATGTATTTTAAAAGTTAAGTAAAAATTAAATGGTTACAAAAGCACTATAAATTATTGCATGAGAATTTGTCCATTTAAAATAAAAGATGGCATAGGAGAGTTAAGAAGAAAAAGAAATTAGGGATAAACAGCCCTGTTATATCTTACAGTATTACTGCTGATGAAGTGCTATGTGATGTAAGGATGTAAATCTTGAGAAATATTAAGGGGTGAGGAGACATCACAAAATTCCAGAAAAAAAAAGAGGCGAACTGATTTAAAAAGGTGAAAAGAGAGGACAATAAACTGGAGGTATAGATTGTATTGTTGGAATTAAAACTATTTGGAAAAAAAAAAGTAAAATGGGAAAAGGGAACAATAGAAGCTAAAGCTTAAATCAAATATTAATGAACAAATATCGGGTGGGAGTGGAAGAGGGATGGCATGGTAGTATAGCTAACAATATCAGTGGGAAGTAATTAAGTTTTAAAGTTATCACATAATGTCAGGAAAAGAATAGGTCATTGATTGCTAATAACATTTACAAAAAGGCGAGTATGAAATGTCCAAGGATAAATCCAGATGACAGAGTGAGAAAACAATTACAAATATTGCAGCACTTGCCTTGATTGAGTGAATGAGTAAGTCCGATGTGTGAAAAATCCAAAATAATCCAAAGATATCTCAAAAAAGGGAGAAGTAGCACAGCAAGTTAAGTTGCCTTTATTCCTCTTAGCTGATAAAAATAGCACACTGCTGTTTACTTCAAGAAGGAAACAAATTTGAACAGACAATTCCCTCAAGTTGCTGATGATCAGACATAATCCATGTTGCCCAGAAAGAGATCGAGAAACTCTCCTTAAAAATCCACTGGCGCTTATGTGCTGAGGTTTGGAGGTATGAGCCTGAGTCGTAGTGATAACTCTGCATCCAGCATGCGACTCCTCTCACATTATAGCTAGCCACAGAGTACAGGGGGAGAGAGAGAGAGAGAGGGAGAGCTTGAGGTCTCATGCCCCACCCACTAGCATCCCACCATTCATAACCCTGCTTCCTGCGCTTAGACCACGCCCCTTCAGAGTTGTCACCTTTGCTCTGCCCATTCTGCTGCTTGCCTGTCCCCTCTGATTGGCCAATACTTTGCTCCCTCCAGCTTATACATATTCATGACCTGTGGTGCCTTGTCACTGCACCCTGCTTGAGTGCATGTGTGTGTGCATTTTCCCCCACACTCTGTGTTGTGTTGAAGATCTGGTCACTCCAATCAGTAGGCTATGAGTAGATGGAGTCACTAGAATCTAAGCTTGCTGCATGATTGGCCAGTGCTCTTATAAATATTCATGAGACAACTTCCAATAATGAACCATAGGTATGATCACTATGATGTTAACAAATTATTATTTTAAAAAAACTAGAAGGAACAGCTGCATTGGGGATGCTGATGTTGTAGTAAAGTGGGAAGATCAATGATAATGTTTAAAAGCCCTTTCGACACCACATCATATGCTCATATATGTCCGATTTGAGTCAATTATTTGTGTAAAATTGTAAAAGTGGCACATTAAAACTCCACATAGTAACTTTAATTCACTGCCGTAAGCACTCGACTAAGTAAAGATACACAATTGCAATTGGTTCTTGAACTTGATTTGGAAGTGCAGTCTGAAATAAAAGATAATGCTACAGATAATTGTATATGAGTTTCAAGTTTAACTCCTTCTCTGTTAGACTCCATACTGGCCTACAGTAATATTGTGTATTACCAGTACAGAATTGCCTCAATGATGTGTAAATAGTTAATGTATGAGCTTGTAGTTCCCTTTCAGGGCCATGTTGCATACATGTTTCAAATTATTGTAACTTAGCATCAATGGTAACTACCATGGCAACAGGTACAAGCATGGCAGCTCATTTGCCTCTGCTCTGGTAGTTACTATTGATGGTAAGTTACAATAATTAAAAAAAACCTTTATGCATCATGGCCCAGATGTCAGATTTGAAGTATGTTACGTTTACACAGGAAGCTGTATTTTGAAATGATGGGAAAATAGCAATCTGTCCCAAGATATTCATACCAAGGAAGTAGCAATTTTAAGTTCAAAGGAATGCTTTTAAAAAGTATCCCCAAAAGACGAAATAGATGAGTGCATTCTTAGAAACGAAACAATGGCAAGAGAGACAACTATCTACACCATAACGAGCTCTACTCCAACAATCTATAGGCCTAAAAATCATTCTTAACCTTTCCTGTACTATACAAAATCTGGTGGCAAAAATGCACCTGGCACACAATGAGTTAACCTGAGTTGTTTAACTTTATAATGTACTTATAACTTACAACATGCTGTCTGCACATTGTCCTTTTCTTTCTTTTTTCTTTTTTTATTTCTTTTTTCTTTTTTTTTCTTTTTTTTTTCTTTTTTTTCTTTTTTTTTTCTTTTTTCTTTCTTTTTGTCTTTCTTTTGTCTTTCTTTTTTCTTTCTTTTTTCTTTCTTTTTTCCTTTCTTTTTCTTTCTTTTTCCCTTTTTCTTTCTTTTTTCTTTCTTTTTTCTTTCTTTTTTTCTTTCTTTTTTCATTCTTTTCCTTTTTTCTCCTTTCTTTTTTCCCCATTCTATCTGTCTTATTGTTATTGAAAATATATTGTCCTATTTAATATGAGATATCAATTTGAAGCATGTGTTTCACTCAAACCAAGAGAATCTTTATAATACAAGCTCAGCATTTTAATAGGTACCCCCATATTTCACCCTAAATTCTGTCTCCTCTGATCTTCCACATGTCATCTTAAGCTCATACAAAGGATGAATGTACTTTCAATTAAATTTACTTTGTATTCAGTGAAATCTGTTCATTGTATTGTTCTGTAATACCATTTTTGTTTGTGATATGTAAAATATGAAATAAAACTAAACTGAAATCTGAAAACTGTTCATTGTACTGTTCTGTAATACCATTTTTGTTTGTGATATGTGAAATATGAAATAAAACTAGAGTGAAATCTGAAAACTGAAACTGAAACCTGACCTGTGCCAGATACAGTGCTGCTCAATGGGATTTGTGTGCATTCAAAGAGTCATAGCTTTTTATGCTTCTGCCACAAAGTGACTAGTGGAATAGGCCTGTATTAAGAACAGAGGTGTTAACAAAAACGGTGGCCTGAACCTGGACTAACTTTATGGGACGTTAAATGACACAATATGAAACATTATTATTGATTCAAGATCATTGATTTTTTACTCAGAATTGCTATGGAACATCTTGAGTGTGTCCACATGAAAAATACAGCATATAATTGAAATTACCCATTGTTGTGAATCTGTGATGAAAATCAATGATTTTGTGACAGCATCAGATGATGATGATGATTTTGCGCCGCATAAAGTTAGTTTACGATAAGTACACAGTCTGAATTCAACCCCTGTTGTGAATACAGGCCATAATATTTTCGGGCTGTTTGTCCATTTCTTGTTTATGCTTTACCTCAAGAAATATTTGACACAATTGAATCAAATTTGGCCAAATAATGAGACAAAACAAGACTTGGTTGTCAATAATTGTAAGTTTCATAATGTTCAAATTTGTTGTGAATTATTGTGTGCACAAGATCTAAAGAAATATTGCATAGTACTCTCAGAATTTTAGAATTAAGATTAAAATCAAACTTGAAATTAAATAAAAATCTCTGAGAAGCAAGTCTGCTTATGAGTAGAGCCCTTTACATCGTAACATCGGATACCATGATAACAGCAAAAGTAATCCAATACATTGTAAATTTACAAAAAATAACAGTTAAAAAGTTTCATTCATAATTCCCCCTGTTTCATAAAGAGGCAAGGCTTCATGTAGACTAATATAAAAGCTATCCACGTTCTACTTCCCTTGACTACAAATAACAATAACCCTGTATTCTTCCCTTCCCGCGGAAGTATAATTATCCCGATAGTCAAGAGCGAACCTTGCAGGGAGGCCCTGCTTCCATTCATCAGCCCACGCAGTCTTTTTTGTCACTCAATAACACCTACTTACAACCATGCTTCATCTTGAGACGACTTAAAATAGGCGACTGTGGGCTATTTTGACTGCAGAGTGAACTCGCAGAACTTGCATGCAGCCCAATAGGCAGAGAGAGTGTTTATAAGAGTTTTTTTGTGGCTAGAAAGAGTGCTTCAACTGAAACTTATTTTCAAATCAAGTATCTTTTCAAGATAGTGTTTCAAATGAAATCTGGTTGATACTAAACAGAGCTTAAAATCTTTTTATCAGTAGTCATGAATTTAAACAGTGTTTTGAAAAACTATTTTGAAACGAACGAAAAAAGTGTGTTTCAGAACATTTTTCTGATATTTTATAAGTGCAACCATATTCTGAAACACTGTTTAAATGACGTCAAAAAATGTTGCATTGACTGCGCGCACCCTGTTTGGCATTTTGCCAAGGGTCAAACTGCAGAATGAGCCACAAAAAAACACACTTCGGGAAAGTCCCCAAAATAATCTTTTAAAGATTGTCCGTCCCTTTTGCAAGCTTAAAATTTGAAATCATCTATCACGATCGTAAATTGAAGAAAGTGTGATTCAAGACCACTTCTAAGAATATAGCATGTTGAAGCTTTCTGTATATGTAAAAAATTTCAGCCGTTAAATTTCAAACCGACTTTTTTCGTACTACGAAAAAAGTATAAGTCTTTGTTACAGTATCTATGTGGTTATTATGCGTGTGTGAAATCCTAATTTTATGAGTAACTACCAAACTTTGGAGATGATTCCTTCCATAGAACAATTTTTTTTTCATAATGTGTTTTATAATTTAATAAACCGATTAATCAATAAAGCAGATATTTCAACACAAACTGATAAGAGCCTGAGGTAAAGACTATTAATCAGACGTTGTTTACGTGCATTATTTGAATTTTACACTACGTATCAGTTTCAAATTGTGAATATAGAGCTTGCTGACACTTCTCTATATGTTTTGCCAATGTTTCGATGGTTTTGTGGTGATCTGAAAAAGGGACTGGCTGTCTTTAAATGCCCTTCTACAAAGTGCTGTTTCAAATCAGTGTTCTGGGTATGTAAAATCTGAACACTTTTACAAAACACTGTTTTAAATCAGTGTTCTGGGTATGTAAAATCTGAACACTTTTACAAAACACTGTTTTAAATCAGTGTTATGGGAATGTAAAATGAGTAATGAGAGCAGTCAGAGAATACTCTGCTGGCTGGGTGGGGAGCGTTGCCGTCTCCCCTCCCCAGCAGGCTGGCTGGCTGGCTGGTTGGTTGGTTGGTTGGCTGGCTGCTGCTGCAGCGTACTACAATGTGCTGACATTAATCACAGGCCCCCACGCTGGTGATAATTAGCTGGAAGGTCAGGTGCAGGAAACGCAACTTCCTATGATGTCATACCAATTGTCATTTTCGCTCTCTGGAGTGCCAAGTCTCCCCCCCCCCCTCTCTCTCTCTCTTTCTCCCTCTCTCTCTCTCTCTCTGTCTCTCTCTCTCTTTCTCTCTCTCTCTCTCTCTCTCTCTCTCTCTCTGATGCCTCAACCACCCCTCCCTTTCACCCAGGCCCCCCTCTTTTCCTTCCCTGCCTGCTTTCCTCTCTCTCTAGATCTCCCTCCCCTGAACCTGTCACACCGTAAGTGATTGCATGCTGGAAACCCAACTCTCTCCCCCCTCTCTCTCTCTCTCTCTCTCTCCCTCTCCGTCTCTCTCCGTCTCTCTCCGTCTCTCTCCGTCTCTCTCCCTCTCTCTACCTCTCTCTCCCTCTCTCTCCCTCTCTCTCTCTCTCTCCCTCTCTCTCCCTCTCTCCCTCTCTCTCCCTCTCTCTCTTTCTCTATCCCTCTCTCTATTTGCTACCCCACCCCCCTTTCTCTGTCTTCCGCTCTCCTTTGCACTCCATCTCCTTAACTCAATACCCCGCAAGTGATGCCATGCCGGAGGCATAAGTTCAACAATGTCATTCTCTTTTTCTAGAGTGCCAAGTCTCCCTTCTCCATCTTTCCCTACCTTCCTCACCCCCCCCCCCCATTTAACCTCCCCTCCCCCATTTAACCCCCCCTGTAACCCACTCTCCCAAGCTCCTACTCACCTTAACCCCCTTCATCCTGCCTTCCACTTCCCCTCTCCATTTCCCTTACTCTCCACTCCCCTCTCCCCATAGTTGATGTCTTGCTCACAGGATGGGCACCCACAGAAACTAGATCGATGTTTATGCTTCCTTCCTTCCAAAGTTCCAAGGCAGCAAGAGAAAGAAACCAATTTATTGAAGTTGAGAATATTAAATGTTCTTCGAGTGTTTCCATGGCGAGACCAAAAGAAGACAGGAATTCAAATCATTGACTTGCCCCAAATAAATACAAATTGTTGACATATTTAGAAGTATCTTAATCATTATATCAAACAATGAAGGCAAAATTTGACTTTTCTTTTTCATCAATGTATTTATGTTTAATTCCTTTATGTTACTAAACTAAAAGAAGATTTTGTTGAAAGAAAATTAAAACAAATTACCAAAGAAAATAATAGTTTGGTTGCAAACAAGGTTGAATCTGTTCAAATGGCATTTCTAAAATGGGTTTGATCTCTCTATCTAGAATATAACAAAAAATAATTTAACAAAAATTGCAGGACCCACCTAGAATTTGAGTGTGGTTTAACTCAGGGAGAATTGCTCCATCTAACACTACTGTAAACCTAAAGGCCTTTCTCTGAATTCTGTTTTTTTTTTCAAAGATTAAACCCATTTTGGAAAGGAACTTTTCATATAGTGTAGCACGGTGTTAAGATTTGCCAAGCCAGTAGGAGATCTGCCAAGTAGTACTGATTTTCTGTATTCATACTGCAGTTTGAGAAGAATACTGGAGGATTCATACAAAATAGTGATTTCATAAGTTCTAGTTCATGGGTTGTTCTATTGTCTTTAATTTCAAATACTTATTTTTGCTATTAAAATATTGATTTTCGGCCTTTAGAACAATGACATGATTTTGATTAAGGCTAGTAGCCCTGTATTAGGATTAATTATCATCTTCAACATTATCAACCAATTAACACAGAATGGGAGGTACACAAGTTGCAAGCTAGCAGGGAGGGTTATTTGCCTTCCTGGGTGGTGGTGGAAGGGTGGGAGGGGGGGGGGGGGGGGAGATGGAGGTACTTGGCCAACTGGGGCTTGGGGTATTTTGGGCCAGGATGGTTTCTAACAGATGCTATTTTCTCCCAACTTCCCCCTCTTACTTCCTTTTCTGCTAGCTTCACTGTTTAGTCCTTGGACATGTTAATACCCTCCTGGTCTTTAGGGTGTTGTACCCCCATATATACTTTCCTTAAAGGCAAGGAAGCCCTTTTACAGGTCCAAACATTACATTTTGTAAAAACCAAAAGGGAAGAATTTTACTGAATATGATATAACTCCAATCATAATCAGCTCATATGTACTTTAAATGACACAAATTACATGAGCAAATTAATTAAAAAATCAGCTACTTCAATTAAGTCATGTTTGTATTCATTACAACAGAGTAATGTGATATGTTGCTAATTGACTCTTGATAGACATGTATGATGTACGTGTGTCATAAGACGTCATATTAGGACTCTTTGGTCCATATAATATATCCATATCAATGGTTTAATTAACTTAAACCACATACTATAAAACATAGACCAATCAATCAATGATTTTCATCACAGAATCACAACAGTGGGTAATTGAAATTATTCACCGTAATTATTATGTGGACAAACTTAATATACCATATTGTGTTTCATGTTGTTTTATTTGGCATTCCATAAAGTTAGTCAAGGTTTACTACATTGTTAAGGTTAAACCTCTGTCCAGAATATGGGCCATTGGTTCTTAGATTTTCATACATCCATATTCGTACAAAAAAAGTCAGTTCAGAATATGCACCATTAGTTCTTAGATATTAATACACAGTTTCCATATTCGTACAAGAAGTCAGTTCCTTTGAACAACCAGGAAGCCATTTGTAATGAGAACGAACTTGACGTGCTGCAATGCATTCCCTCAGTAGCAATTCGTTTTGACGTGATTTGATCGACACGGTGGACTTGATCTAAAGCCTCCCCAGCAGAATGCATTGATAACCCAGGCCTCATGGGGACCGGGCCTTGTAGAACCCGATACCTGCTACTTCCACTGGTGGTCAGAGGTAGGAAGCACGTTCCAAAATGAGTCAGCTCTAAAAGATCGCCCACATTGAGGTGGATTCTTAGTTGCAGGCAGTTTCCCCCCGCGGTTAACTCGCTTGGTCCCATACACATTAACTTGTGTTGTGATTAACATGCGATTATGACTGGTTGGTAGTGAGAGAGTTAGTGCTAATTAGTTTCAAGTTTATTTATTTTCACAACTCATAAGCATTATGTTTTTGGAATTGAGTGCAAAAGTTGTATGACATAAATCAAAGAAACTTCACCTTGATGACATTAATTGGCAGTTGCTGTCATCACCAAGCAGAAAACAGATACAGGAGGGCGTTTCATGAACATTTTTCGTCTGACAAGCTGTCTTTCTCCGACAGTTACCATAGTAACAGTCAGAGTCTATTACCTCTCAGCCAATCAAAACCGAGGATTTCACTGAAGTTGCCAGCACTGACCATTTAAGCCCCTGTTCCACTATGCCGCTCTCGCCACGATTTGGCAATTTTCTCAGATCGGGAAGGATCGGGTGAAAGATGAACCGATCTGGACACACTACGATGTTAGAACGCTGTAAGAACGCTGTATTTACGACCAACACGTGCTTGATACGCTCTTACTACGATAATCGGGAATGAAGCATTACGATGTTGGACGCTGGAGTTACGCTTTAGAATGATATAATTACGCTTTAGAACGATATAATTACGCTGTACGTGCGATGTTGCCGACGCTATACGATCTATCCACGCTGTATATACGCTCTGAAGGATCTATGCGATGTTGCCACGCTGTTTCCCCGTTCTGAGAGCTAAAAAGTGCCCGATGTGTCTATAAATACCCCGATTACATTGCCGATCCCGAGTTATTGGTAGAAATTATGGACCTAGAAGATATTCCTCTACTCATCACAGGACTTCCCCTGCAGCAATACAATATCAATAATCAAAGACGTGCTTTGCATGGCCGTCCCCAGGGGGGTACTGGGGGTGCGAATGCATCCCCCCCCCCTCCAGACCATAATTTTTTTAAATTTTGTTTAGAAGGGAGCGAGTTAGATTTGTTTTTTTGTTGTTGTTTTTGTTTGTTTGTTTGTGTGTGTGTGTGTGTGTGTGGGGGGGGGGGTTATAGGTCTTTTAGATGCCTGACATCGGAATTGGATTTTTGTGTCTTATTTCCCCCCCCCCCCCCCCAAAGCATGCAGCCCCCTTGAAAAAAGCTGGTGACGGCACTACTTTGCTCCTGGCTATTCTGAGAAGAAGGAGAAATAGAAGAAGGAGGAGACTTCCACAATAATTTTGGGTCAGGTCATATGGCTCACAGAAGATCGTCGATTGCAGTATGGCCACTACAACAGGCTAATGATTGAACTGAGACAGGATGATTGAATTCCTTTTCAGAACTATGTCAGATTTCCCAGCGAATGTGCGCTTCTTCTTCTTCTTCTTCTTCTTCTTCTTCTTCTTCTTCTTCTTCTTCTTCTTCGTCATTCTCTACTTCGACAGGTGCACCGACAACATCCACCACCTCCTCAACACTTTCGACTCTCTGATCTCTTTGATGATCTTCTTTTGGGAGCCATTTTGGCAGCGAACTTCCCAGTGTATCGGCTACGTCCCTTTTATAGCGGCGAGAGCAGAAGACGTGCGTAAATAAGTCTGAGAAAGCGTAGGAACAGCGTAGCTAACGCGGAGACAGCCTAGTTAAAGCGCGAACACAGCGTATTAAGAGCGTTGTAGGATGTGGGCTTAATTCAAGTCGAGGGTGGAGAACGTAGTGAGAGCGGTGTTACAGCGGGAAAGTCGTGCTTTGATCGGGGAAGAGCGGCGCAGCATCGGGATCACACCGGTATTAAGTTTACCTCCAGTTCTAGCGCCGCTGTTACTACGCTTGTACAGACCTTACTACGCTCATCCCGCTGTGTTTACGCTGTCATTACGTTCTCCCCGCTTGCTTTACGATTCAAAATAGGTCAAATTTGATCGTGGAGATCGGGAAGAAATTTTGAACATGTTCAAAATTTCTTGCCGATCTGAAAAAGTGCCCGCTGCTACTCCGTTCTCCCAACGCTGTTGCTACGACGCTTCCGATCCTTGTACGCTTTTCCCGATCTACCCCGATCTGTCAGATCGGGGTAGATCGGGGTCCAGATCGTGAAAGTGGAACGGGGGCTTTAGTCAGTGCTGACAACGTTCATGAAACGCCCTCCTGTTGAATCACACTGATCTATGTGTGTGAACAACTCACTGAAAATATTACATAATATATCCAGATATTGTATAAATAATGATTATGATAATGATAATGATAATAATGAAAATAGTAATAACAATGATACTACTACTACTACGACTACTACTACGATGACGACAACGATGACTGCGACTACTACTACTACTACTACTACTACTACTACTACTACTACTACTACTGCTACGACTACGACTGAGACTACTATTACTGCTACTACTACTACTACGACTGTGACTACTACTAGTACTAAATTACAAATTACAAATCATGAAAAATTGCCCAGTGTGAATCAACCTTTGGTCCAGAGTATTGATTAGTTGTGAGGGGTGGGATTAAAAGATTGTGCCATTGAGGAGTTTGTAAAAAAGTGGAAGTCAGAATTAGAAGTATTGTGAATTATGCATGATAGCGAAAGGCAGAATAGGCTAGAATATCTGTTGAGAATTTTTTAAAACTTAAGAAATACTGCAATCATAGAAGAGTGACTGAGGTTTTTCTGTAACATTTTATGCTCCACGATCCAAATTTCATTACTTTCTTCATTTTGCTAGTAATTTCTGTATGCATTATTTCTTTTGCAATCTTGTGTGTACTGGTACAGTATGAAAGAATTCAGCATCAAAATAATTTGTAAATTCAAAAAAGTGGTTATAATCATATTATCCATTTAGGTAAATGCCTATTTTTCTCAAGATCACAGCTAGTTGCAGGGCGAGATATAGACAGTTACGAAGGAAAACAACATCAATTCCATATTAGGATTATGATAAAGAAAACAAAAATTTACATTATATTGGATACCTATTGCCCACTTGCCTTATGTTAAAAATGGTAGAATGTATTTTAAAGTTAAGATTATTTGATTTATATCAGTGGTAATGTTTACGGCTAATGTTCTATTAGTTGAGAGGGGGAAAAATGGAAGCACAATATGTGTATATAATGTATCAAACATTCATTTAAATATTTAGAAATCGTATAAAGAAATATCTTTATGGAATAGAATGGTATTTTGAATTTAAGAGGAGAAAAAGCAACAACTTCTATCAGGGGCAATGTTTACGGCTATATTTAGATGAAAACATATGTTACTATGAAGAAGTTTGTGCTTATTTCCCCAATGTAGAAACGCATGTCTACTCGTCCTTTTTTCTCAGGGGTTACTCACTGTATCTATACGTGTGCTTAGCCCAGCTTCCAGGCTTTTTCTGAGTTTTCTGACATTTCTGATCCCAACTGACAAATAGAGTCTGGCACTGTAAGACTAGTCAGTGTATCATTCTCCTCTTTTCTCAGTCCATCCCACATGTTGGGGGACCAGGGCCCTGTTGCATAAAACTTACCATTAATGGTAACTCTATCATCAATGATAACTACCATGGCAACATGACTCAACAGCCAATCAAATTCAAGATTTCCATGGTAGTTACCATTCATGTCAGAGTTACCATCAATGGTAAGCTTTATGCAACAGGGCCCAGGAGAGGAAATTGAAAATGATTAGTCTACTGCAGCCAGACCCCTTATTGAATACTTTGGTTTTAGAAATGCCCAACGGCCTGTAAACCAGGCTATACGGCATACTCTACATCAGATGAGTCCATTGACTGTCGCTGATAAGTGCAAGCCCACTCTTACTCTAGCTGAGTGTGGGCGTCTATTCCACTGATAAAATCACCCATGATCATCCCGCCTGGGTGACTTGCTACCTTTCCAGGGACTAGAGGCCGTATAAAATGCATTAAGCATTTGAAGGATTTGTGATTTAATCATTAATTACTCCAAATGTGGATCATGTGAGGGAAAATAACTTTCAGCATGTTTCTAAAATGGACAATACATGAATTTAAGACGATTGGCAAGAAAATCGCTCATGATCACCCTTTTGAAGGCTTTTTGTCTTCCAAGTTCAGTATATTCCCTTTAAGTTTCTAAAAAAAAATCATGCAATAAGGAGATTGTTCCACATATTATGGTACATAACATACCTACTACTGCATTCTACATATTTCTGAAACTTGTGAGGTCCGCTGGTGTTATATCCTGTACAATATTATTGTTTTATTCTTGTTTTGCTTTCTTTTTGCTTCTTAGATTTACTGAAATCTACCAATATTTTTGTCATGGACTTGTGAGAATAGCCCATTTAGTATTATCACATTAAGTTGCTTGTTTGTTTGTTTTGAATTCTTGTTTCTTTCACTTAGAGTAACCAGAAAGATGTATATGAATCCGTTGACAAATAGTTTGGTGACCGTTGCAGCTACCATAGACTTGTCATGTGACCTCCATTTAGAATCTAGGCCGTGGATCGGTCCGAGAGCTGGCAATGTGCCAAGATATGACTGTTGGAAGCAGTCTGAACTTCCTGTCATTTAAGTTCCATCCTTACAGTACTATCGTGACATTAATTTTTAATGTGACATGCATCGTTCGAATTGAGGAAAAGTGCAGATTGAGTTTGCTAAAGGAAGGGCACGTTAGAGATTTCAGCTTTTTGATAGGATTATTGATAGCGGAATATACAGATACACATGAGTGATTCTGCTTCCTCTTTTTCTTCGTACTCTCTTCTTTTGTGCTCTCTCCATCTCTCCCTCTCTCCCTCTCTCCCTCTCTCCCTCTCTCTCCCTCTCTCCCTCTCTCCCTCTCTCCCCTCCCTCTCTCCCTCTCTCCCTCTCTCCCCTCCCTCTCTCCCTCTCTCCCTCTCTCCCTCTCTCCCTCTCTCCCTCTCCCTCTCTCCCTCTCCCTCTCTCCCTCTCCCTCTCTCCCTCTCTCCCTCTCCATCTCCCCCTCTCCATCTCTCCCTCTCCCCCTCTCCCCCTCTCCCCCTCTCCCCCTCTCCCCCTCTCCCCCTCTCCCCCTCTACCCCTCTTCCCTTCTCCCCCTCTCTCCCTCTCCCCCTCTCCCCCTCTCCCCCTCTCCCTCTCCCTCTCTCCATCTCTCCCTCACTTCCTCAATTCTCCATCTCTCCCTCTCCTACTCTCTCCATCTCCATCTCCCTCTCCTTCTCCCTCTCCTTCTCTCTCCCCCTCTCTCTCCTTCTCTCTCTCTTTCTCTCTTTCCCTCCCTCCCTTCATCTCTCCCTCTCTCTCGATCCATTTCCCTAATTTTTTCTCCCTCTTTCCCTCTCTTTATCTCTCTTCTCTCCATTTCCAACTCTTTCCCTCTTTCTGTCTTTTCTTCTCTGTTGCTGTCTCTTTCTCCCCTTTTCTGCTTCCCTACTCCTACTTCTCTATTTCTTTATTTTGTATTCATTCCTGATGTGTTCCCCTTTCTCTTTGTTCTCTCTTGAATATCTTCCATCTGGTTGATCTAATCTTTCTTTCAAACTTGCCTATCTCACCATCTTTTTTAATTTCTTACATATAAGTAGCACAACCCAGTCTCATTCAAAACCATACATGTCTGGTCCAGCATTTGTCACAGCATTATTACTCACAAAATGCTAAAAATGTATGTTTTTTTTCCTCAACATTTTCCTTGTCTTTGTTTTACTTCATCAATCATTATGTTATCATTCCATGTTTGTTCACTCACTTCCTCTGTTTGGGTTGAATTCATATTATTTTGATTAAGTATTTAGAATGACTGAGAATGATGAATGTTCCTGTTCCTATTAAAGTGACGGATGAGTGGTCTCTAGTGTGCTCCATATACATAGTGTCATCCATGTACTACTTATAGCTTGTTCATGTTGTAACCCAAAGGTCATTGCCCTTTTGATGAAGGATGTTTTAAAGGTTTATGAATGTCAGAACTGTGTAGTCATAATGTGTGTCTTTATGGACAAGCTTGGTTAAGGACCACTTTATCCACAAGTTGCTTAACTTTTGTCTCTTATTTCTCATTTTTTTTCTCTCTCTGTCTCACTCTGTCTCTCTTGATCTCTGTCTTTCTTTGTATATCTGTCTCTGTCTCTGTCTCTGTCTCTCTCGGTCTCTGTCTCTGTCTGTCTGTCTGTCTGTCGGTCTCTCTCTACATCTGTCTGTCTGTCTGTGTGGCTCTCTCTCTCTCTTGCTCTCTCTCTCTCTCTCTCTCTCTCCTTCTCTCCCTCTCTCCCTGTCTTTGTCTTTACATCTATCCCTGTCGTTATCTCCTCCTCGCCCCCTATCTTTTCTTAAGCCTATTCGTCTGCTTTCATACATTCTTTTTTTTTTCTCTTTCTCCTGAGCCATATGTCCTTCATACATACACTTCCCCTTCATATAAATTCAAACTTGAAACATGTACCACTCAAATAATGACTGCACTTAAGAAGAAATTGCAGAATGACTACCATTCATTCAGTCTTGAGCTCCAATTCATGTCTGATTACACGCTAATTTGTTTCTGCCATTACTGGTGAGATTTATGTGACAGATTTATGATGTCGAGAGTTATGACTCTCAGAAGGGGATGAAATCCAGAATATGTGTGGTCTTTTAAGGGTGTAAATCATAGGAAAGAAAATCATCTATCCAGTAATGATCCACAGAGCAGAGCAAATGAAAGTTCGGGAGTAAAACCTTAAAGAGAAAATGGGTTTGAATGAGAACAGATACATTGGAGGAGCAGAACAGGGATGTTTGATGATACAGTATGGATTATTGATAAATGTGACATTAAAGGGATAGTCTACCCTGAAAACAAGTTGCTTTCAATAAAATCAGAAACATAAAAGAAACATTAGTGAAGGTTTGATGAAAGCGTGTCAAAGGATAAGAATGTTATGATCTTTTAAAGTTTTGATGAAAATCCATCTAATGATCAGAATGTTATGAAGTTTTGATTTTGTGATGTCACAAGCGATGTGCTCTCCCATATGTTGTGTACATTTTTATTTGTTGAAAATTTTCTCAGAAGGGTGTGCATCATTTTACCTGTGCTTTTGATACATCGTTAGAAACACATTTTTACACATATACCGCTATGAAAAAAAAATGATTCCCTCATCAAAAAACGAAAAAGAGCAATTCATGGAATCATACAGCACGCAACATATGGTAGAGCACCTTAATTAATATTTCAAAGGAACATAACTTTCTTTTCCTTTGGCAGATTTTCGTCAAACCTTTCCTGATATGTTTCTATGATATTTCTGTTTTTATTGAAGCCAACTTAACTTCAGGATGAACTATCCCTTTAAGATGTATGCCTCCAAGCAGCTTAGGCATGTGGTCCTTTATGTGTCATTGTTGCTTGTGGGCAACTTTGTCATGGTTTGAAAGAAGTGATCCTTTTTTTCTGATATACATATATTTGTTTTGTTTCAATATACTTGCTACATAAGGACACCATATTTTGACAGAACCACTATGAATGTAATATAACCAAACACACACACACACACACACACACACACACACACACACACACACACACACACACACATGCATATAAATCTTTTACTGTTGTGATTTCTAGGCTGAGGAGTGCATGGGCGCAACTTAGTCTCAAATCAATTATGTCTGGAAAAGAAAGACTAAGCTGTCTTCCATCTGTGATATCTGAGGAGAGAGCAGACATGAGAGGAGGCTTAGTCTTTGTTTTCAGACCAAGTTGATTCCATGCACTCTGCAGCCTATAAAGTAGACTAATGTTTCACACAATACTGTCCTTTTATTAGTCTTTGTAACTCAAATTTTCTCTGAATTATTAGGGTTTCTTTTAAATACTACTTTTTAATCATACCAAAAAATATGAAGATATGTCCAGCCGTACCAATGATACCTAGACGTAGTGATTGGGCTCACAAAGTTTCTAGTATGGCATAGAATTAACCAGAGTGATTGGTCAAAGATGGGAGTGGTCTTTTGCCCCATCTTGCACGGATGATGTGCAATCCAAGATACGGTGCCAGAAATCGTTTCCCAGAACGGTAGTCACTTAACTGTCGCTTTTCATTATGTGTGTACAAAATGAGCAGCTGGCAGCATATGCTTCGTACTTTGCACCAATTATATACAAGTACAAGAATTTGGGGCAATCCCCCTCTCTTTCTTCCCCCCTCCCCCCTCCCTAACAACCCCAACCTCCATCCCCTATCCCCTACCCCTATCCCCCAATCCCCTACCCCTAAAAAAATGCATACATAAACACCACCAACAAATAAACCTGAAACTAATAAATACTATTTAGAAAATAGTAAAACTTTCGGTAACACCATGTGGTTGTATTCTTTCGGATAATTGGACCACTTATGGGGTGAAGAAAGGAAAGAAAAGTGAAAAGTGAAAAGAATACAACCACATGGTGTTACCGAAAGTTTTACTATTTTCTAAATAGTATTTATTAGTACACTCTCACCGTGGAAACATTCAAAGAACATTTAAACCTGAAACTGTTTACTATTTGAGTGAACTCATTTTTTGGAGATAGATTTTTATGGAAGAGATTATAATGGAGGAGAATTATTTATGAATTCAATGATATGATAGACATATGTACAAAGAGTATGTCACTCGGGGTGTTTTTAAAACAATTATTTTATAATGATTGTCTGAATTCCATTAACAAATTTGTAGTATCAGAAGGAATTTTGACTTCTTATGTAAGGCGTGTGATGACGTATCATTGATATACATTTTAACAGTGTGTCTGTGTGTGTGTGTGTGTGGGGGGGGGGGGGGCATTTGCATGCTCTAATGCACTTACATGTAATATACAAGTGATAAGTTTATATCTTTTGATTCATCTTAAATGAAATTGGCTTGTTTATTTATATTTCTATGCAATACCTGATTCTGTTAAGAAGGCACAGAAGAATAGAAAGGAACGCTCTAAAATATTGTGTAGAATTCTTGAAATGACATCATGTCTCCCGGACGTTTTGAATGATAAATTATTATTTTTTTTATGCATCGGATTACCTAATCTAATCTAATCTCTGTTTTTTGCTTTGGATCACATCCACAGTCTGGTGGATTCGGCGGAAGCACAGCTGCTGCGCGTCCCGTTATTTTAACGAAACGGACCATTGTTGGCACTGCGCTGACATCTCTGTGACATTTTACCGTTTTGCAGAGCACAGCTGCAGAAAATTCTATTGGCATATGCCAAAAAGAGGGGACAGACAGTGAGAGAAAAGTAACAGGAGTGGATTAAAGGAATGAAACTTTGCTAGGTTTATTTATTATTTTTTTTAGATCAAAATAGGTGGAAGTACAGGCACAGCCACCAAAATGCACATTGTAAAGTGATGCATTCTAATTCACAGTATAATTACCTTTATGGGGATTTAAAATATATAAAAACCATTTGAAAGTAAATTGAAGATATCTCATTTATGTTTTACATCTATGATTTGTTTAATCCTTTATTCTTCTGGGTTGATCATTCAAAAATGTGGCCTAATTTCCCAGAACTTAAGCAAATTAAAACTTTAAAAGACATTGTTCAATTTCATATCATATAGATGTGTAAAAGTGTAGTGTTGCTTTGAATTATTCTGTTTATGTTTAGTTGAAATGTATGATGTAAGACAGTGTCACCACTTCCTAAGCTGTCATTCCTCAAAATGGAGATTACCGGGAATAGTACACTGCAACCATATTATTGTTTTAGTCCTGCGTAAGTATGGTTGTAATTAAGATGAAACACATGAGGTTACACAATATTGACATGGGGGAGATGACATAGTATTCCTTGCCTGTGGCTTTTCCATCCTAGTAATTGCAGGACCTCTCATCCAAAACCTCACACACTTGGGAGTTCCATTTCAACAAACGTTGTCCTAGCCAATTTGGGTGATTTTTTTTTTCTCTCCCCCTCATTTTTAAAGCCAAAATCCTTTAAATTAGATTGTGTTTGGAAGTTGAGGGGCTGGAGGATGTTATCTATTAGAGGATAGGAAGGGACACGTTGAACTGCATCCAGGATTGTCCATTTTCTGCTGTCTATTTACGCTACGTATGGGGGCTACATAGGGACAAACAGATGGCTACATTGTCACAACATTGCAACATTGAAGCATATATTCATATGTTATCTTTGTTGCCTTTATGTTAAAGAAGCTTATTGTCACAACTGTGTTGCAACATTAAGGCATATATATGCACACATTGTCGCTAATATGTTGCCTGTTTGAAGAGCAATGCACATGTTGCTACAACTGTGTTGCTTTTTCCAAGAAAGATGCATATTGCTCAATGCTGGATACTGAAAAATAACACATTAATAACTAATTGAAAGAAATATATGTAATATATAGACAACTGTCATTTATTTATACAAGGTCCATACACAGTATTCCTGTATCAGATTTATATGCATTATTGGGACTACATATGAAGGTGTTAACAAAAAAAAATGTTTGACACATTTGAAACAAAATCAAAGATCAGTTACGACTCGACTCAAGCTGAAATTGACACATCATAAAGTCAAGGCATGTCATTTTTTTTAGAGGCAGGTTTTGTCACATTTCATTGATTACTTTTCTTTTAATAATCCTGTGAATATTTAATGAGATTTTCTACTTTTGGACAAATTTGGACCTCACAATTTGTGTGTATCAGATAATTAATTCAAGACCAGCAATGACCAAATTTGTGTATCGCACCTGTTAATCCACCAGCAACTGGCATCACAGTGTCATTAATAATGCATGATGCTCTTGGCAGAAAAGAAGTTGTGGGTTGACATGTGTGATGCATAATGGCCATTGCTGTATTCTCAATGAATTATGTGATACACACA
The DNA here is from genome assembly GCA_963669155.1 of Arbacia lixula. NCBI lineage: Eukaryota > Metazoa > Echinodermata > Echinoidea > Arbacioida > Arbaciidae > Arbacia > Arbacia lixula. The sequence continues at coordinate 4,138,094 of OZ022588.1, forward strand.
TATTTTTAGATCCAAATTCATCCAAAATTGCAAAGCTCATTAAATATTCTCAGGATTATTACAAGAAAAGTATGGAATGAAATGTTACAAAACCTACTTCTAAAATATGTGACATCCCTTGACTTTATGATTTGTCAATTTCAGCTTGATTTGAGTTGTAACTTATTTGAAATAATTTTTTGAAAGTGATAACAGTTTTTTCTTAAACCTAGTACAAACAAATGACATTGCCAGAGGTTTTTCCTGTCTAGTATTCCTGCATAGGATTGCTGTGTTTTACCAGTCTACAAGTGGCGGTGGCACATATGTCGTTTAGGAGGTTTAGGTAGGTGATTGAAGTACTCCTCTTTTTCCTTGATTTTGTAAGATAGGTTTAAATTCAAACTTAAATCCTAAAATATTCCCTTTTGTGCTTAACTCTAATAATATTTGGCAGAATTTTGCCCCACTGAATACAATGAAAATATGTTGTACATGGCTTTAGGGCATTATGGGCTTATTATGTCAAAGTTTAACACCAAATTCCTCAAATGACTGATTTAAAGAATACAAAAGATGTTGACTTTGTTGTCTCAATGATGGGGCATAGTTACATTTTTTGAGGCAGAAATACAGTAAAATCTTATATAACAGCATTAAGTCAGGCAGCAAAATGGTTAACAGCATTATAGAGACACATACAGTAACATTAAGGTACATGAATAGACCATATTCGTTGTGTAAATTTTATGCAGGCTTTCAAACAATATATCACTTTGGTAACCCAATAGCTTGTCCGAGGATTGTCTGACTAGGCAGGAACTAAAAGATTTAAAGTGCATCTATTGAATTTGAATGACTAGGTACAGATTAATGTAATCATGCAATGCTACGCATTCAGGGGGAAAGATGTGAAAACACTGAGAAAATGGTCTATTGATTGGAGTTGCAATGCTAGCGGTAGTCATTTCAATAGAGACTTGGACTGCCATCATTAGATTCTAACTCAACACAAAGACACAATTACAGGATGTAAAGAATCACAGATTTCAGATTCTATACATTGAAAGGTCTGCAAGCAGCTGGCAGTGTGACATAATGCAATAGATGAGGAGCCTTGAAAATGCTCATTATGCTTGTTTTCAAAAAATGCTACAAAGTAAGTGGACTGAGAGATATAGTCCTTAACCACATCATTAAAAGTGAAATGCATTTTCATTAGGAAAGACAATAAAAAATGTGTTGAAGCTGAAGAAGGAAAATGGTAAAACAGTATTTTGGCTGAGAAAAAATAATTTCTAATCTTTTGAAATCCTTTTAAATAGTAAAAAAATAAATAAATGGTAATGATGATACAATAAGCATTTGGATAGAAAGCAAATCCTGAAAAATAACCTGTACTTGAGAGTGAAAGGAAGTAGTAGGGAAATGTTCTTTCACAGTTTTGCAACTATGAACAAGCACAATGATCATCCCTGAAATACATTTGTTTGCTCTTTTACCTTAAAACTACATTATTTTATCTCTTTTTATTTTTTAGAAGGAGAGGGGATGTTGGGGGAAGGGAGGGGGCAGGGATCTTTCATGAGAAAGGGTGTGATTTTTTTGTGCACAATTTCACACCTATGAACGAGCCCATTGATCATCACTGTAATTAATGTGTTTGGTTGCATTGTGTTGAATGGGGATTCTCTTCCTCTTCTTATTGCTGGAGGGGCATGGGGAATGAAAGGGGGTAAGGGAGGGGGAAGGGCTCTTTTTATGAGAAAATCTTGATTCTTCTTGAATTTCTTCTTACTGTTGAATGGGTGTGGGGGGGGGGGGGGAGTGGGGTGGGGGGTAAGGGAAGGAGAGGAGCGGGCTTCTTCTCATAAGAGAAGGATGTAATGTTAACAATTTCACACCGACGAACCTGTAATAAATGCATTGTGTTGAATATGGAGTGTCCTTCTCTTTCTTCTTGTTGTTGCAGTAGGGGGGGGGGGGGGGGGGTAAGGGAGGGGGCAGTGCTTCTTTTCATGATAAAAGGGTGTGATTTTTTTTTTAGAGAGAGATGAGATGAGTCAGACGGGACACAAGTTGTGCTGCTTCCTGCCATCCACCCAACATCTGGATATTCATCAGGCTGAACCTTTTGCCCCTGGATCTCATTCTGTTTGTGTCTGTCAGTCTGTCTGTCTGTCAGTCTGGGCCTCTGTTTGATAGCTTTTGGCTAATTTTGTGGTTACTCATACCATTCTGTTTGTTTTTACGCCCCCTTGCAATTCATGTTATGCAACTTCTCTTTCCTCTCTGCTTTTGTTTCTTGAGAAAAGGTAGCTTAGAACTGTCATTGTTCATTGGTTTGTCTCAGGCAGTTTCTCAGTTCCTCTGGCTTATTGTGCATCTTACTCATTTATTTTTTCTCATTTCATGGTGCTCATATTCAGATTCAGATTCAGATTTATATTTATTAATTTCACTTTCTATAAAAAAAAAATGGGTATCGACTTTTACAATGCAAAATGACAATCAAGTATTTACAAAATATTTGTTGAAAATTACAGAAGAGAACTAAGATAAAGCTGAGAGGCCTTGTGGGACAAGTTCCCTTTTAAAGAAAGAGAATAGTACAAGTATTATGATCATATTTTCTGTGTTTTTTAAGAGAGAGGGAGAGAGAGAGAGGGGGGGGGGGATTGGAGAAGTATCATTTTTATTCTATGTAGCAGTATTGGCCACTTAACCCCTTTGTGCACCAGACAAGCTACTGCTCTATGTCATCTGTGTGCATTACTTGTGCAAAAAATGCATCAATGCGCATAAAGGGCTCAAGTTCTCATATATCCATGTAAAGAAACTACATTTAGATGGTTAGAAGAGATGGTGGTACATCAAATTGTCCACTTCTATGGAAGACGAACTAATCCACCGATGCAATTACAAAGAATTCTTTTTCTTGCATATCCATTGGACCCAGTCCTATTTTCTTGGATGTTGTATGTCTGTTTCTCAAACTTTCTTTAGAGGTGGAGCGAATGCATAATTTATAAGGATGAATGTAATGATGATGCACAAAAGTTGAAGAAAATGAAACATTGATAATTTACCAAATATAACATGAGATATACCAGGTAGTTTTGCAAACTATATTTCATTTGTCTATCCTTTAAATGACTTTTATCTTCCTGAGATATTATGTTATAAGTCTTCCACCAAATATTGTCATTTCTACATATATTTAAGGTACACTCTAACAACGAAATAATGATAAGAGCTGCCCACTTTTGGTGCAATAGCTACATTCATGTATTTATCAGCACTATTTTAACATTTTTTGACTATCTTACCACCAAACAGTGTTGTAAGAAGGTATTCTTTGTCAAAAATATTACTGAGCACCAAGGTTACTCTTAATAATGTAACAAAATTGGTGCAAAAGCAATATTTTACTTACTCATATGCATTGTTATTCAATACTCTTAGCAGATTTTCTTCCTCTCCTGGATATAGAGCAGTAATGTGGCTAGAGTGTCTTGCCAACAGATAAACGGGCTAGGTCTGATAGAATTGACCCCTTTCTCTTGGATAAGAGAGAAAGTGAACACACTCGACTACCCAGCCAGATAATTCAATCGTCAAAGAAGAAAAAAACACATCCTTATTAAGAGTGGTGAGACCATATGCAAGAAGCAAATGTCCAATGTGCTATGTCTTTAACCCCTCTCACTACCAAACCATGAAAAGCCCATTGACTTATTACACATTTCATACACCTGTGGTACTGAGACGGTTAACCCTCTCTGTATACCAAGCCAGAAAAGCCCATTGACTTATTACACATTTCATACACCTGTGGTACTGAGAGGGTTAACCCTCTCTGTATACTTGTACCAAGCCAGAAAACGCCCATTGACTTATTACACATTTTATGCAGCTGTGGTACTGATGGGGTTAACCCTCTCTGTGTACCAAGCCAGAAAAAGCCCATTGACTTATTACACATTTCATGCACCTATGATACTTGGAGGGTTAAACTAGTAAAATAGCATACTCAGTGGTGAGAGGTAGGCGCCGTAAACAAGTCCATCTCCTTAATTTCATAGAATGTGGAGATTTGTCAATGGTCCATTGAATTAGCCTGGTGTGATTCATGGGTAACGTGGTGCCAAATATTTAATGTACCTGCATTAGATGCATTTGAAGTGAATCCAAGCCACAGAGATACTAACAGCCTACAGTCAGTGTACTATCAAGTGAGGGATGTGCACAAGGTTATCATCAGAGCTAGGACGAATTTTATGCATGTTTTGAAACAAGTGAATGGTTTTAGCTTTTGCTGAAGGAGAGTGATAGTGACAACATTGCATATTATGCACAGTGAATTGCATTTTTTTTATCGTGAAAGTGAGGGGGGAAGGATGGAGTGAAAGAGAGGGAGAAGGAGAGAGAGAGAGAGAGGGGGGCGGGGAGAAAGAGATGAGAGAGAGAGATGAGATAAAGAGAGTTGGGAGAGAAAGGGAAATAAAAGGAAAGTAGATTGAAGGAAGAATGGAAAGTGGTAAGGGGGTTGGAAGAGACAGACACATGAATGAAGGGGAAATATGATTTAGAGCAAGAGAATGGAGTGGGGCATTTTAAAATGGATAAATTATGACATAAGCTTTGCAAATCAAGTCACCAGACAGATAGACAGACAGACAGACTGACAAAGATGAAGAGACAATAGCGGGAAAGCCCTTGGTGGGGGAAGACAGACACCCCGGAGATGACATCAGAACCCTCAGTCGCTTACAAGACGTCTTGCCCCACCGTTTCTTTTTTAAACAAACATCTGTCATGGTCCCAAGAAAAGACAGAGAGCTAAATAGTTGTAAGTAATAACTTCCAGCTTGCACACCGCAAATTCATTACCTGTTTTCCTGTAAGGACCAGTCACTGGAGGCGCGGGGGGAATCCTGATCGCGGGTTCCCCTCGGCTTTGCCCCTGCCAGCTTGCTTGGTGCGGCTCATCGGCCGAGGTCTGCGATCTACCTACGGTGCTCCCTCCCCGTGTCGTCGTAGCTTTCTGCCGTGGATGACAGTCAGGTGTCAATGACCACAAACTGGGACAAGTCTTGGCGCTCTTCTTATTACGGAGTCACAGTCAAGATGTCTGCTGCTTCATGGTCTAGCTCTGTCTGTCTGTCTGTCCGTCTGTCTATCTGCCTATCTGCTCTGTCTCCCTTGCTCTCTTTCTCTCCCTATCTCTCTGTCTCTGTCTCTCTTTCTCCATCACTATCTTTCTCTCTCTATCTCTTTCCCTTTCTTCCTCACACTCGCTTTTTCTTTCTCTCTTTCTGTCTCTCTTTCTCCAAAAGGTTTTATTTTTTAAGAAAAGAATATTGATAATAGATACCACCAAGTCTCCAACATTTTTTTTTTTTTTTGGGGGGGGGTGTGGGGTTGGGGTGGGTAGTGTTTGGGAGGATTGGAAAGAGATAATAGGAGGCAGAAATGGGTGGAATGGAGGAGGGCAAGGTTGAGAAAGATGTTGCGACAGTGATTTTCTGATATCCTCACACACATGTTGCATCAGTATGACTATCAGTGTAAGAGCGTGTGACCACAGTCCCTCACCGAGTCATGTTCTACCACCATCAATCTGAACAACCTGTGCCATGTCTCTCATTTTTTTTATTTTTAGCTCATGTTTCGGGATATATACGGCAATGGCTTCCTTTTGTTCCCATCAGAATGTAAGATAGACAGAAAGCTGGAATGATTCATTCTTGTGAGACGCTTTTTTTCCCCCTCGCTTTGTGTTTTTTTTTTTCTAGCAGCGCCTTCAATGGTCTTCTCCCACTCTCTCTATCTCTCTTTCTCTCTATCTATCTCCCCCTTCTCTCTCTCTCTCTCTCTGTCTCTCTCTGTCTCTCTCTGTCTCTCTCTGTCTGTCTGTCTGTCTGTCTGTCTCTCTTTCTCATTATTTCTTTATTCCACTCTCTTTCTATTTGATGAACATTCATTTGCACTAGGGACTTATTAACCCTCTGAGCACTATGGATGTATGGTATGTGCAATTAGTCAATGGGAGTTTCTTGGCTTAGTCTTGAGATATTTGTTGGTAAAAGCATGGTGACATTGCTGGAAGTCACTATAAGCCCAGCAGTAGAGGTTCAAATTTGTGGAATACGTAAACACATTCATATATTGCTTTGCACACGCAGTGGTGGGGCCTGCAAGCTAAAAATGTGTAAATTTTTAGCCTTGAGGACACCACTGCGTGGATCCCACAATGGTGCTGATATCAATAGTCGAGAATTATGATTTACACCTTAACCCTATCCTGGCCCCCATCTCACCCCCCATCCGCCTCCCCGCACCCCACCCTGCACCCAACCCTACCCCGCACCACACCCTACCCCATACCACCCCCATACCATCATTTCACAGGAACTGGCAGCTGTGCAAGGGTGCCAACTCATTCATTGCTCATCTTCTCTAAAATGCTCACCCCCCCCCCCCCCCACCAACTACCATGTTGCCTCTTGTTTAATACAATTTGCACCCCAGTTTCTCTCTGCATGACATTACTTACTGATGTGATAATTAATGCCATCCCCTTTGCCCAATTTCCTTCCAACTCTCCTCTTCCATGATCAGTTCTCCTCCCTTCTTTCTCCCGTCCTTTTTTTCCCCCAATCCCCCGTTCTCATACTTAAATTGCTTTGTTTCCCTTGTTCCTTCTTAATCATGTCCTTTCCCCCTTTTCTTTATCATTTTCAGGTTGGGCCCCCTGGTACTTCATGTATTCCATATGTTGTAACATTATATAGGCGACTTGTCATGGCAGTAGGTCACTCGGGGAGACTTGCCGCTACTGTTAGTATCAGTGATTTAGGAGAACAGCAAATGAATCCCTGGCCTCATTTGCCATCCAGTTCTGTATCCCGTTTGTCCAGCCCCCAATCTCCTTCCTCCCCCACAACCACCCCTTCCCCCTCCCCCCCCCCCCATACACGCACAATCACCTCCCTCTCTTTGTCTCTCTCTATATAGCTCTGTTCGTATACCATAATCATGAGAATGTCACTCTTATTACTGATACACATCGTTAAGAGAGTTTCCAGCGAGCTTCCACACCCTCAGCTACAGCAAACACTCGATGGTGACATGTTCTGATAAGCCATACAAGTAGTGCAATGCATGCTGGAGTGCGATGCGGTGTGACACAACATTTACAGCTATTTTGTGGATGCAGTTTATGAGATTCGCTCACCACAATATTGCGGCATTATTACTAGGTCTCGATCCGCAAAATAGCCACAAAATTAGCTGAAAAAAGGAGGAAGCAAATACCGCATTATTTAAGTGACTGCCGTTCATATACGCAGCTATCGGTAATGCATCGGCAAAATTGCTGCAAATGTTGTGCTGATTTTTGCGGATAGGTGGTGTATATGAACGGGGTTTGAGAGAGTTGATGGGGGGGGGGGGGGGGGCAGCCTGCTACCGGTCCATATCTCCACGGGGGCAGGACGACTCATCATGTTCTCATCTAGACCGGCGGCGGCGATGTGACCCCCTCTCTTGTGCCTCATTTTGAAGACGTGTTACAGGGCACACCTGCTTGTTGATTCCTTAAAAGCTGTACAGGATCCACCACCTGTTTCACTTAACACCTTGGTTTCCACCCCCGCGCACCCTCCCCCCTTCCTCCTAGATAGGAGCAAAGACTGCTGTATTGTGAGTGGTGAGGGCTATCTTTACCGTGAAAAGTTGCCAACAATTATTTTACTCATCCATTGTCATAGCCAGATTGTGCTCTTCCTCCGCGATTCTTTGTAAACGCAATTTATTTGTGTTCAGTGTTTGGCTATAAGATGTGAGACAACTTCCTCCTCCTCTATACCTCCCATTTCTGCCTCTATTATATTGTTACATAAAGATTTAACTTGAAAACATACATATATATTCAGTTTTGTGTTGATTGCAGTATGTACATTTTGTGAAGAAAGAAGGCAATTCCTATATCAATCATGGAGTTACATTTTGAACATCGCATTCAAATAAGACTGAGATGTGTTGTGCAACATTATGATGTTTCTTTGAAAACTCAATGAAATGATACGTACTTTTGATTAGTCACAACTTTTTACACACTACTGTAACCCTTCCCGGGCCATATTTTTGTTGCATATAGGTTCTCAATTATTGTAATCTACCATCAATGGCAACTACCATGGCAGCAGCCAATGAGCTCTCATTATTGCAGCTGTTGCCACCATTGAGTTACAATAATGCAACATGGTCCTGTGTGGGGATAAACTCCTGCTCTATGGGATTTGTGTTCATTATTGGTGACAAAAAAATCTGCGCATGGCGCACTCTTTAAGTGCCATGTGTTACTTTTTTCACAAATAAATTCACACAATTTCCACAGAGCAAGAGGTTTTCTGGCACTCAAGGTGCTAATAACATTGACATACCTTCATCTTGATTTAATGCATACCTCCTACTTTAATACTTCAATGTGCTTCAATTAGAAATTAGGAACACTGTTGTAACTGATCAAATTCCCTTCTTCCACAGTCTATTGATGAAAGCAATATGTTGAAAAATGAGGCCAGAACTCTCAAATGAGTAACAAATCACAACTACATTTGCTGTAAACTAATATAAAAAAAACTCATAATTGCTGGTTCCTTTTTAGTGTATGTCTAGTGTATTACTTGTGTTAGTTTCCACTCCTGTATTTGACAAGATGCCAAATGTTTTGTGCCCCACTAATGCTACATTAAAGAGTGATGCATTTAGAATCAAGAAATAAAAAAAATCAAGTTATCTAACGATGGAGTGTTTTCTGCATGATAGAGGTTATCAACACAAACTTTTTTGGGAGGTTTATGTGTATTTCTTTCCTCTTTCTTGAATAAATAATTTAAGCATTTTTGTTGAGATGATTCTCACTATCACATAGACTAGCAACTTTTCTGGCACACAATGATTTAAAGGGATATCCAGCTTATATCTTTCAGTTGATTTGTTCTCCAACTTAAAAATTTGACATTGATTGAATTGAATTCCTTCTTCAATCTAATTGTCCCAAGGATCTTCCAGTGCCATCCAAGCTTGTGTGCAGACTTTGCTGTTGTCTATGATTAGATAAATAGTTTTTATTGAACAGAGTGAGTAATAATACATGTCCTATCTATTTAAAGCCTTCTTGTTTGATTGGAAATTTAAGCATGGGTTCATGATGTGTCTTGTTTTGATTTGATTATTCCGATACCATTCTCATAATTTAGATATTTTGAAGCACAGCTAGCACTGGAATTATGGTTCCTTCTCAGTTTGTGTGTATGTGTGAGTGTGTGTGCGTGTGCGTGTGTGTGTGTGTGTGTGTGTGTGTGTGTGTGTGTGTGTGTGTGATTGTCTGTTTTCTGTCATGCATGCAAAGATGTAAATGGAAAGGGTATGGAATATGCTTGGAGGATCACTCTACAAAGACATAATCATGAACCCATGATCGAATGTTTATACATGTACTTGAGATGAGACAAATTTAAACAGATGTGGGATATATATATATATTTTTACTTACTCTGTACAGAGCAGTGTATATTAACAAATGCACACTTACATGTTAATTCTTCCCATGACTTCCCACTAAATTCAATCAATATACTGGTTTGATGATTGTGATCAATTTTGATTGTTTTCAATATAGATAGGGTAAGGTGCATAAACCACAGCCTAAAATGTGGTCACAATGTACCAAGTCAATAAAGCAAGTATAAAACCATTGAAGAGAGTTCTTGCCAAGGATATATATAAAACAAGAAATACAATAATTTATTCATGACTAAAACACTGAGCTTATACACATCAAGCTTCCTGTCACTAATTGGTCCGTGCTGAATGAATTGATATTGACTCGTAATTCAACACATCCTGTGATGGGCAAATATACCTCTCCCCTTTATTATTTTGTGAAATCCCTTTGAATTATTGTTCTTCACTTTGTCCCTGAACCTGTAGTTTCAGTGACCATTAAATATATGATTTATGAGACCTATTATCATTGATTAAGATACCTCTATTTATCAAAATTCTAAACCAACTAGGCTTTATTTTTTCCTCTCATGAGGTATTTGGTCTTTCTCTGCTGCATGACAATAATTGATTAAGGACTATCAGACTCAATATGAAAAAAATGGTTGCGTCTTAGGGGTGTTTATTTCTTCTGCTTGTTTTACAGATTTATTGTTGATGCAGTCTACTTAATTAAAGATACCTCTGAAGACATATGTCCATCATTGATGTTTGTTATCAACCAGTTCTTCACTGCGCCTGCATATATGTAGACTGGCTGTTTTCCACTCAGATACTTAGCAGCATGACTCCCATACAATCTGCTGTTAGCACATTAGACAACATGCCATGAATACACTTCAAATACCTTACAGGACACAATTAAGCCCCACCCCTTTGGTAACTGCAGTTCTACTGCAAATGTAGACATCCTAACTGAACCAGGGTTCACAAAACCAGAAAATCCAACCATAAGCAGCAATTTAGTCATGTCCCATAATAGCTGAACACACAGCAGATCACATAGAGAAATTCATTTTTGATATTCATAAAAAGAAGCTAATCATTTAAATCATAAGTCTTTTAAAAGGACACAGCTAGGTTGCTTTAAAGCTTACCAATATACAGAGTGTGTCCCTTGTGACACTGAAAGAGAAAGCAGTTGACTAGATTAAGTTACAGCAGGTAATTGGCAACTTGTGTAAAAGAGCAACTATATGTATTGTTCATGATTCAGAGTAGGGTATATATATGTATGATATGTTTTCTCTTTGAAAGGGAATGTGATATTTTAATACATCAAATAAATGTCTTTTCCTTGTGTGAATGGAAGTCGAAAGAAGGGATAGAATTTCATGATTACTCATTATTTTGAGGTGCATATCATTATACAATGTTCTCTTCAATGGTTATATTGTTGGTGAAAAGAGGGTTTGCCATCGCGGGTAAGAGTACCTGTGTGTTAAGCGTAGCGTGACCCTTTAATAGTCAATTCCTACTCGGACGTTGAGGTTTGGAAAGTTTGTCAGAGTGTGGTAATCGAATATTCCCTCTGCCTCGGTCCCAATTAAGATATTAAAACTGTTTTGGGAGAGTGGATTGTTTGGTTCGTTGATTCTATTCCCAGAGGGGCATGAGTCGAGGCTGAAGAAAGGTATATGTGGAGGTGAACGATGAATGTACCGTGACCACAAAACTTTTACATAGATGCCCAGCACATGTACTTGATCCCCGTACTTTCATCCAGAGATACGCAACTAGATATCTGATGAAAAACCCACTACATGGAAGATATCGTGTACATTTCCATCTCTCAGTTACATGTAAGGAAATAGCATAACTTCAGATTGTAATCTTAACAATAAGATCAGCATTATACTTTTTCATTGTGATTTGTGGGGCTTGTATTTGTAAATTGATCCTGATGGCTACACAGTTATAAACTGATGTTACTGTTATATTTGGGAAACTGTAAGTCAGTATAAGTAGTACTTTAGAAGTGTATTTTCCTTCTGCAAGTAGACTGACATTCAATGCTAGTGATACTACTCCTTTTACTGTTATTTCTACTAATCCTTCTTCTTCTACCACTTCTACTACTGCAATTTCTAATATTCACTACTTCTTCTATATCTTCTACTCAAACTTCTATCGTACTTACAACTGCAACTGCTACAATTAGTATTCCTCCTAATACTTCTATTTTCTAATACTTCTACTTCTTCTTCTACTACTACTATACTACTACTACTACTACTACTACTATACTACTACTACTACTACTACTACTATACTACTACTACTACTACTACTACTACTACTACTACTACTACTACTACTACTACTACTACTACTATTACTACTATTTCTTCTTCATAACTACTACTAATTCTTCTTTTACTTTTATTACAACTAACTAGTAACTGCAAGTGATTCTTGAGAGGCAGTTTGAGCTGCCTCTAATATGGGCTGATTGAACCTACCCCCCTCCCCCCCCCCCCCCCCACGACACCACGGCACCACTTTGCTGCCATTCTGGCCAACTTATGTCCAGCGCTGACCCAGTACTGTCAAACAAATCCAGCGCAGTGTGTCTGTCCCTTCATATAGATGGCAGATGGCATTAAGTGAGGTCAGATGGAGGTCACATGAAGACTCTTATTAAGATGAGCAGACGAGCGGGTATCAGAAGTAAAAAAAAGTTACCACCCATGTCTCTACGCTCCTGACGTTGGCCGGTTAACATTTGATTTGATATATTTATTTTTTGCTTTATTTCCATTTCATAAAATGAGAATATTAATAAATACATACAATTTGCAAAGTGTGGATATTCAAACCAAAAAATGGAACAAAAAATACATTTGAAGATGTGCTGTAGCAACCAACTAGAATGATATTGTATTGACATTATACGGTAATGATGTCTCATGTTATCAATTCTCTTCACATACATTTATTGTTTCTGTTTACGTGTCATGTGTGTATCGTTGTTTATTTACTGTTTTGGTTGTCATGAAAGCAAGACCCCATGAAGGATGCTGATCAGAAAATGCATAACTTCCGATGTAGAATGTCTCATTATTCATATTTTTTCTAATCTATTTACTATCTGATTGTTCTAAGTTTGAACATTTGATTTTATCATCAGGGTTCATTCCCATTTGAGAAACTTAAAAAATCTGAATTGTTATTCTAATTGACTTGCATTATCCTTTTCTCTGACAGACTCCATACTGCCCTATGTGAATGGTGTGTATTACCAGTGCAAAAATGCCTCAATGGTGCATAAAGAGTTAACTCCTACTCTGCCAGACTCCAAGCTGCCCTATGGGAATGGTGTGTATTACCAGTGCAAAAATGCCTCAATGGTGCATAAAGAGTTAACTCGTTCTCTGTCAGACTCCAAATTGCCTTATGGGAATGGCGTGTTTATAACTAGTACAAAAATACCCCGGCACTTTAAGAGTTAAAGGTTTGGTTTCCCTTTAACCAGTTTGAGTGTTTGATCGAGTCTTGCTGTCCAAAAATAGTGCAGGTGAGTAAGCTTCCCTGGAGTGTGATATCATAGTTGTGAGATTACAGACCAGTGGAAGCTTCTCGTTTGATTCCTGAGCACTGCTTGGCTCAAGCTGAGCGGGGCAATCGATCTGAAATATAAATCACAGAAAATCACAGCTTTTTAAAGGACAATCCTCCCACAATGTATTGCACAGGGCAAGTTTTCAGTCGATCATACCTGCAATAGGGCCATTCACACACACAGGGCAGGCTCTGCAATTCGCCATACAGCATGTAAGGAAAAGGTATCCCATAATGCACTGCGCAGCGTATATTTTACAGTCATACTCAATTCTTGTCTTGTGTTTTAGCTTTTGAGACAGGAAGTGCGTATGACTGCAAACGAACGCTGCGCAGTGCATTGTGGGATATCTTTTACTCACATATAGAAAGGGGAATTTAAGTGATTTGCTTTCCACGATAGATTTCCAATCTTCAATGAAAAGGGCAAATCTGCACTTATTAGCATTCGTCAAATGCCACATATTCAAAATGATTAACATCTACCTGACACTATATAAATGATACATCACAGAAATAAAGTGTCAAATTGCCAAGAAACGACAGCCACAATGTTGACAATGTCAATGTTTTAAAGCTAATAATTGCTAAAAAATGAACAACTACAGTTTTCTATGCTACTACACATTAAAGTATTGGTTCTGTCTTAGTCAATGTTTTATAGCCAATAATTGTTTTTTTTTTCTCCTTGTGAGTTTTCTCGTTGACAGTGAGGCACTTCACGCCTTGTTACGTCTGCACGTGCACGGCAAGATAAGGTCGTTTTACAACCACAACCAAAGTACAGCCCTGAAGCAAGGACCGACATTACTACAGAAATTCAAAATTCCATAATTCATCTTCCCTGTCAGGGCGGATATTTCTCTCTGTTTGATGTTATTTAGGATTTATTAGAACAAGTACAGTAACAGTTGATGTCTTCCGACCATAAAGACGTAATCGTTTATAATCTTACAGGGGCTTTGACCAACTTCCTTCGGGGTCTCAACTGCATGTGATCAAAGCCAAGACTTTAGAGTCTCGTTTTAAAGGAGTGACCAGCAACTGCAAGGTCATTTACAGATTTCAGCACTCTCTTAAAATTTCTTTCACTCTTTTCCCTCAAATATATTGTTAATCTGCTTCTCTGATTGTTCAGTTTTTATTCAAATCAGCTTGTTATGCAGGTTTTATTCCATTTATTTTATCCATATTTTATTTATTTTATCCATATTTTGCAGTATGTGCTGATCAAAGATGCAGACTACAGGGAAATCCTTTCAGGCATGCGTCATTCTATAAAATAGTTTACGAATTCAGAATTACATACAAAGTCACTCATTATATGGCCATATAGAAGTCTAGAGTCTGATCCAAACATTGATTATGTTTATCATTGTAATTTGTAAGTTGTGTTATGTCCTGTTATCTAATTTTTGCAGTCACGCTTGAGTTTGATTTTGCAAAATGTTTCATCATGCAGTGTGGAGGTAAAAACAAATTCTAAAATGCAGGGGAAGAAATAGGGTAGTGCATCTGCTAATTTGTTTTACTTTCTCTATAATGATTAAATAAATGTAATAATATACAACTCTGTCCCTTGTCTTTCTTTTCCTTTTTACACCTCATAAGTGCATCAAATATCCTGAAATAATACAATCACATGTAGTTACAATGTTGTTTACTATTTTCTAAATGCTAGAAGCATTTTTAGTATCCTATCATTATTCTCTCATTAAATGATTTTAATGTTACATATTTATTTTTAACATCACATTTGAGTTTGAGTTTTCAGAATGTTTTATCATGTACAACTGAGGTTAAAAAAGAAACCCCATTACATATGCAGTGTGAGGAAGGAAGCTGTTGCAGTTGTTAATCCCAGTTTGGCAATTGCTAATTAGTGATTGGCTGTAATCCGAAGCTTCCAGGCCCAATCATTGGGTGTGATGCTAGGGGTGGGGATAGGGGGGGGGGGGGGGGGGGAAGGACTTGACAGCGAAGTACAATGAAGAGGAGGAAGTGGAGGGTTTGTTAAATCACTGTAGGAGCCATCTGTGAGTAATGTTGGTGTGTGTGTGTGTGTGTGTGTGTGTGTGTGTTTGTGGGGCCACGCCCCTCCCATGCTGTGATTCTAGGTCGAACCAGAGCCTCATCATCCAAATCTTCTACGTACCCTTTGGCTGCCTAAAGATCGAGATGCAATTGAAAACAATATCGTCTTACAGTAAAAAAAAAACATATTTTAAAACTCTTTTAATACTTCCTTTATGAAATGGCTGATAAAATGCTGCTCTCTGAAATTTGTGTGTATAAATTGGAAAAAAAAATGCTGTTATGGTTTAAGTGAAAACCATTGTATTTTGTAGCTCTTTAACACTTTCTGTGGCAGATGAACTGCGGCTCTATGGAAAGTATTTATTTATCAAATCTAAATGTAAAAAGACCAGTTAATAAAGGGGCATGGGTCCACATTCATTGGGGCCTGACAAAATATATGTATGTTTTTTTCCTTCTGATAGGAGAAATTAGACATTAAACTTGCATCAGCGTTGGCTCTGATTGAAGTAAAGAGCGTAATAGCATATAATGGCCAATAGCAAAATAGCAAATAATGGCCAATAGCAAAATAGCAAATAATGGCAAATAGCAAAATAGCAAATAATGGCAAATAGCATACAATGACCAATAGCAAAATAGCAAATAATGGCAAATAGCAAAATAGCAAATAATGGAAATTGCAAAATAGCATGCAATGACCAAATATTTGAAAATAGCAAAATACCAAATAATGGCAAATAGCAAAATAGCAAACAATGGCAAATAGCAAAATAGTAAATAATGGAAAATAGCAGAATAGCAAATAATGCCAAATAGCAGAATAGCAGATAATGGCAAATAGCATAATAACATAAAATGGAAACATATGATGGAACATATTAATTCAGCTTACATCGATCTTTTCTTTGAAAACTCTGATTGGGCTTATCAACTGGATCATGAATTAGCATTCTAAGATGGCCCTTTCATGTGTAAATGTATTGCTATGTTTTGTTGTGGATTTTATCCGTGTTGGAACCAATTTATTTCGCTAACTATACACCTGGGCTTTTCTTGAAAGCTCTGATAATGCTATTTCCAAGATGAGAAGATAAATGCGCTAATGACTGATGGAGAAAGCCCTTTTGTAGCTGGTCACAGTCCGGTAATAAAATCAGAGAAAATCACAGCTTGAAATCTTCTCAGCTATCTCTTCTTAGAATTGGTTGCGTTAGTCATATACCCAAAAGAACCCTGTAATTATTTAGCCCGAATTTGGTCAGGAAATGGACCTAATTGATGGAAAATTACTTTGGGTTGTGAAGTAAAAGCAAAGTAGACCGGAGCCAAGCAATAGGCTGTCTAAGAGTTCCTTTCATACCCAACAATGACTGATTACCAGTGCTATTGTTAGAGCGATAACGACATCTTGGAATTGTCTTGTCTCATCTTGAATTACTTCACACCTACAATTATCGATGTATGACAATCTTAATCCATATTTTCCCCCGCTTAGCAGGCGGTACGGATGAAATTAATGAAAATGATTATTGAAAGATTACTCAGAGGGTGGTGATGTGCTCTCCTCTAATTGTTCGTGTGAAAATGTTTGTCAGAGCTGCAACATATGGTTAATGTTTGGAGGATGCGGCTAGGGTCAATGACCCAGAGACAGATTGAGAACATGCACTGAGTAAGTATCATATACACCACATGTTAATGATATCAATGATACTCTCATCTGATTGGTTGAAAGTGGGGGTCATTATTTTAACTATCCCCCTGTGAGCCATGATATATAAACTATTTCCACATGGATAGTCATGATACAATGGGCATTCAGTCATGCCTTGTTTTAAGGTCATGGTGGGCTTTATTATGATTACAACGCTTAGCATGCCTCTCATGGACTTTTTCACTCTTAATACACACAAATCCCAGTGAGCAGCAGTTTGTCTGCTACATAAAGAGATAATAATTACCTTCATAGTAGTCATTATCAATAAACTGTTTCCAAGATGAAATATGAATACCTGGGCCCAGTAACATAAAGGTTTGCAATCAATCGCAAAATGGCAATGGCCAAACAACATCATCGTTACATGCGCTCTTTATTCAGAAGACTGACTATTAACCAATCAGAATTTGTCTTTCAAATATGCGATTGATCGCAAACCTTTATGTTACGGCACCCAGATCTGTTACTATGTATTTATGTTATTATGAATCATCATAGTGGTAATTTTATAACACAATTAATTGTATGATCATTATTCTCTCAGTTAATATTTTTCATTAGTTGTACAGAGCTGCCAAGTCTCCCTGATTTCGCATGAGCCTCCCTGAAAATAGACCAATATTACTGCAATGAATTTCATCAGATCACCCAATTTCCCTGATTATTGATAAATTATTGTCATAATAGGTTGTATGCATTTGAAAGACATTTCCCTGATTTCTGATGATATTTCTCCAAGATCTTCCTGATTGTTGAATTTCAGTGTTAGTAGCTCTGGTTGTACTTAATAAACAATGCAGCTTTTGCCCAAAACAAATATTGCGTTTAACTCTTTGCAATGAAAGATACTTACAGAATTAAAACAAAATGCATATAACAGTCATGGCTCATACAAATGAAACCTATTTTCAGTGGTTATAAATGCAATAAATTAGGCAATTAAAACTAATATGAAATTACAGCATTCTCTCATCACATTAAACTATTAAACACAGTTTCAGGTTTGTGTCAAACTTTTACATAAAAAGAACTAACAAATATATTATAGTTATATCACCTAAACAGATCGGCAGTGACTATTTAAGGCAATGAATTTAAACAATATGAAATGTATACAGTATATAATTGTTTGATTTTTTTTTTAGAGAAAGAAAGCAGTTTTAAGACCTTTGTGAAAAAACACCTTGTTGAGGAAAAGGAACAGTCCAACAGTGCATGTATGTTGTAAGTCACACATGGTATATCCCTAGAATGGTCCCTCATGCTAGTTTTAACTACAGTATGCTAAAATGACGGAACAATGTTGTGCTTTCAACAGTTGCCAATCAATGGAGGATGTAGAATTTGTGATGGGTTTATGCTCGGCCCTATCGAGCACCCCCAAAATAGCAGGGCTTAACATAGCGGAGAATAAGGGAGCTAATTGTTTGATGGGCCCTTATCCTGATGCCTCCTCTTACCAGTGGTGGAAGTGCAAATCCATTGAGGATAGTGATAATTAATGCCCATCACTGGTGCTGATGGATGACCTTCTGTTAGGGAGTTGGTAGGAGGGGTGTAAGGAAGGGGTGTAGTGCTGTAGGAGTTCCCCCGTGGAGGGGTAGGGGAAGGTGTGGGGGGGGGGGGGTGTCACATGGGAAGGATGTATGTGAAGGGGTGCAAATGAGGAAGGAAGGGGTGTAATGTAGGGGCCGGTGCACCCATGGAGGACTGGGGGGGGGGGGGGGGGGGGTCACAAAGGAAAGATTGATGTATGCGAAGAGGTGCAAATGAGGGGGGGGGGGTCACATGGGAAGGGTATAAGGAAAGGGTGTGTGTGTGTGTGGGGGGGGGGGGTACTATATGGAAATGATGCCTGCATCAGGGTGCAAATGACATGAATGAGATGTGAGGTAAGAAAGTGGTGAGGGATTGGGTATACATGAATACTACAGAGAAACTGCCATGGGCGGGGGGGAGAGGGAGAACTAGGGGACACTGGATGAATATCAGTCATGGCAATACTCTTACTTTCATGATCGATGGGAAATAATTTCTCTTATTTCTCTTCAGTCTTCCTTGATTAGTAGTTTTCAGCAATCTCTTATTGAAGTATAGGACTTAAATGTAATGTAATGAAAAATTACAGTTGATTATGAGTGTAAAATATTTTTTGGATCAAATGGTATCATTTGATAACAACAGAAACTCTACATATCTACTTAATGCAGATAAAACATAAACCCCCCCCTACCCCGACCACACCCCTACCACACCATACCCCCACCCCCACCCCTACAGTGAAACTACACAGTAAATCATTGGTGTAAAATATTGCATTGCAGATAAAGCATTGCCAATGATGAAGCATGGAAGTGCTGTGCTCCCACATACCCCATCCTCTCCCTACCTCACCCTATTCACCCCACCCCCACTCCACCCCACCCTCACTCCACCCCACCCTCACCCACCACAAGAGAGACATGTGGAGGGATGGCAAGGGAGCAGGGGGGGGGGGCGGCTAGGAGGCTTCTCATCACCGCTTCACTGTCATTGCGGTTTGAGCGTGGATGAGTAAGGCAGCTGGTTCAGTTATGAAAAGTTTCCTGGGATCAGGCAAAGTTGGAAGGCTGTACTCTTGATTGATGCAATGCCACTCATGTGGTGAATGTCGCCTATCCTTGGACGCCCCACAATTATGCTAACATTATCTGTGGTGGGTTAGGTGAATGAACATGAGTACATGTAGGTAGAAACCTGCTGTATAGTATGTGCTTTTCTGTATCATCGCATTTGCCCTGTTTTGGAAAACCGTTAACTCTCTAATTACCATTACCATATGTGTATGAAATACCCTTTTTACATTGGGTGTTCTTAGCCTCGTACTATCCGTAGCCTCGGTCTATTTTTTCAAGCTTATTGGCATCTCTTAGCCCTGTACTAGCTATTTCTTAAACCCGACTAAGGAAATCCACAATCGTTAGCCCCAGACTTTCTTGACAGCTTATGAATATTTATCAGTGTACGTCTTGCACACATAAAATTGTGTAATAAGCCACTGTGTCTTTCAAGGTCTGGTAATGTAAAGGTTAGCGTGCATAATGTCTTTTTGCCAAGAAATACAATTTATTTGGAATGTACAGTGTATAACCAAATTACTTATACTCTAGCCTTATCATATTGACTTGATTTAATCCCTTAAGTCCCAAAGGTGATAATCTGTGTTGAGATTAACACTATTTGGTAATGAGAGGGTTAACTTAGGCAGGACAATTGAGTCCTGTGGTCTCATGTTCTTAGTCTTCATGTAGAATCTAATATTATTCCTAAATTAGGCAACCTTCTGTAGTTGCTATTTATGAATTTCGTAGATACAGTGACAGTACCATCCGTTTTTTTTTTTTTTTTTTTTTTTTTTTTTACAAATTAACCTACAGGAATTGGGTCTTCAGCTTTGTGTTGACAGAGAAGAATTGATGATTTAACACATACAATCTACAGAAAGTAAAACCTATAGATACTTGTCACATTAATTTATGCACAAAATCATAATAATGACTAGTAAGTTCAAAATGGATGACTAAAACTATATTGTGACTTTCCACCAATTATGAAAATACGTAATGTTTAATATTGATTTTTTTGTAAAGATTAGTTCAGTAGTAAGAGCAGTACAGTGCATTTCATAAAGCATCAAAAGTATGACATAATGACATGAATTACACAATTCAATATGTTTTGAAAAAAAAAAATATCTGTTAAGAAAACCTTCATGAAGTGGTTGTTTTGCTCCCCCCCCCAAAAAAAAAAAAGAGAAAAAAAAATCAAAATAAAAATCAAATCGAAACTTATTCCATAGTATGACAGCCTTTAATGATCACCATGCCTTAAGATTGACAGCATAATTTGGCAATATCTTCATTGCAGAGGATGTCACTTAATCTAAAAATGAATTTCCCGGTAATGGGAGTCACTTCTAAAACTATCACGGCTAATATGTGATATAATGCCTTATCATGAAAATAGCCCTGTAACCTTGTGGGTAAGAAAAGGAGTATTCTACTCATTTACTTCTGTTTATGAAAGTTAAGCCAAATATTATAGGACATGTGAACATGTTATCACCTGCCAGTGAACCAAATTTCCTTCTTCCCCCTCTAATTGAATTTTTGTTTGTTATAAACACTTTACTTGTAGCCAAATTTAGTGCTGTGTGTATTAAATACAAGAAAAACCAACCCAAGGTCATCTAAGCTAATATGATGGAAAACATGAGAAGTCAGATGCATTTTTGTGTATGTTCTAATTTGATAGAATTATAAAATTAAAATGAGAAAAAGACAATTTTGAGCACTTCCATGTCATGTCAAGAATGATGAATATAGTTCACAAACTTAATATATTTTCTAAACACCCAGTAATTACATTAAGGCCAGGATAAATCATTTTCAATATTATAAACCATACCTAAACTGTCACATTTAATGACACCCTTCTAACAATTTCCATTTTCTTTATTATAGTGACCTAATGTGTTTGTCATGTACATTCAGCAAACATTCCTGAATAAAAAAAAATGATGACAACACAAATCAAATCAGTCCTGTTTGATATAAAAAAAGAAGCAAGATAAGTTCTCAGGAGATGAGCATAAAAACATTATATTTGATTTCTTAAAGTGACTTCACATACTTGTCATGTACATTCAGCAACCTTTCCTGAATAAAGAAATGATAACAAGACAGATCAAATCAGTCCTGTTCGATACCAGAAAGAAGCAAGATAAGTTCTTCAGGGATGATCATGAAGGTCGGATGAACCACTCTGTCACCAATCTTGCGGGGGTGGAACAAAACTGTGCTTGTTTTGCTTTGAGCAGGTACAGAAAGGTTGCGTTTGTCACCACAGAATAAAAAAATTGTTATTTTTGGCTTTGGAATGAAGTCATGTATAGCAAAGAGGAGTGGGGAGGAGAAAGTGCGGATGAATGGGTGGCGTGATGCATGTCAACATAGAGATAGTATACTATAGAAAGCATCCATGACAAATTCTCCTGCGACTGTGTTTGCACTATAGAACACTTTTCATTTATTTCTGCAGATGTTTCAGTATAGAAGTACATCCATGTAGAGACTTGGTACAGACTGAGTGAATGCATGTCAGGAAGTATATATTCTCCTGTGACTGCGTTCGCACTTTAGAACACTTCTCAAGGATTTCTGCAAATATTTCATCATAGATATGCATAGAGACTCATACTGAGAAATAGCATACCTGAAAGTATGTATGACAGATTTTTGTTTGACTGTGTTCGCACTCTAGAAGATTTCTCAATGATTTCTTCAGATTTCAACATAGAGACTCGGTAAAGGCTGAGATATGAGAAGAAATTAGATACCTGAAAGCATCTAAGAGAGAGTTTTGATTTGACTGCATGTGTTCACACTCTAGAAGACTTATCACCTATTGGACTGAGAGTCCCAGTACCACACAGTCAAAGTCCTGTGTCAATTACAACACAGCCATGGGACTGAGAGGGTTAATCTTCTCTATGTTTTGTACAGGAAAGGTGTGTCTCTCTAGAACTCTTCAGAAGCCACTGGGACTACCTACACTGTTATTTCAGTAGCCTGTCATGATTTTAGCAGCCTGGCAATACTTTTAAGCATTGAGATAGAAAAACTAGTTATAAGCATATTGTATGGGAGAAAAACACAGAAATCTTAGGCGGAAAATGTATGCTATTGTCTGAAAAGGTCATGCAATGTTAGATATTTGTTTCTGCTTGGATGAAGAAAAGTTAAAACCTCTGAAGAAATTAGCTTCAAGAACATTTATCATGCCTTCAAATAAGAATAAAGCAGTGATATTTCAATGGGTAATGGAGGATATCCCTTTGTGTGCGATATAAACTGTAGCTCTTTGGAAGTCATGTGTAGTGAATGTGCAAAAATGCACCAATGGCAAACAAGGCTTGATAAGATTTGTGAGTAAGAACAGCGAACACGTAGGTGTATTGTTATTTATAACCATTGTCAATTCAATCATCAAAGTGGGATCATGCAGGCCAAATATTGCTGACAGGCTTGTATCCCTCCATCACGGGATGAAGAAACGAAGCGGACCAGTGATGAATTCCATGTGAAGTGTATTTTAGGTAAACACGATTCATTAGGATGAGCAGCGATGCGGAGGTGTATGTGTCGATTCGGTGAGCGGCAGCGTGGGCCGATGACGAGAGAGTGTCACTGTCAGACATATATCCCCCCTGTCAAGGTCACAAGCAGGAGCTTGGGCCAAGCTTAGTGCATGCACGCTGCATCAAACTTGACTTGATCCTTAACTGCCTTTGAAGGACTGACATCACCTCCCTTTGCCCGTGGTCCTATCCACAGCGCTGAGGCTTGAGCACTAACACCCCTCAATAAAAATTCTGCAACTCAAGTTTGAAGGGTAATATATCGCTAATTGCTTGATCATCGTACGTGACTTGGGTATAATTAGAAAGCTTGATTATTCCTCTGCACATTGGTGTGCTATTTGCTACGATTTGCAATCATGTAATATGCAATATTCCCAAATATGGGGCAAAGTCACAAATGAAATGTTGCAAAATGCATTGTTCAACAGCAAAGGCTGCATCTTTTTGCAGATGCTAAATCAGATTTTAATATTATGATTAATTTCCAACAACCCTAATCATGTGTGACAAATCATAAGCCGTGTATTCAGATGCTTGTTACCAACAAGAATTTTAATTTACAAAGATCAGATTTCAAGAAAGGTGATGGGAATCAAAGTGATTTAGAACATGATTCCGCGCAAGGACAGGTCACCAGTTGTGCGTAAAGTCATTCTTAGCTTACAAACAGCTTGGTGAAACACCCCCCTGGTTGTTCCACATCTGCAGCAGATCTGAAGTAAGCTCTTATTATCTACTCTAAATGGTCGTATGATATGTTCTCCAGCAGCCATCCCTCTGCAATCAATTTTCCTTCACTATGTCAATTCATAATTTTAACCCATGCCCCAATACTAAAAACGAAGAGCAGCCTTAACTGTAACCCTATTTCTTTGGGCGATAAACCCCATGCAACGTAATGTTAGATTACCCTCTAGATACTACTAGGTACTACTAGATACTAGATACTACTCCAAATGGTTGCAGAACTTTATTAGCAATACAAAATCTTTGACATTAATCTTCTCAGTGCTAACCAGTAATAGTCCATTGTCAATCGCTACAGTGTATCACATATGGGATCGAGAGGGTTAACTTTTCCCATTTCAGTATGAGCTACTCATAGTCCCATATCTATTCTGACACAGTTTATCACCTATGGGACTGACAGAATTTGTTGTCATCTTGTCCATGTTTAACAGGCTGACCATCTATTATCATTTAACCATTTTTTTTTCATGACAAGTTGAGGTATGTGTTTCGATGACTATAAATACCTTGTAGGAGCACAGACCCTGGATTTGAAACTGATGAAGGTAATGACGCATCGTTCTATTTAGCGTCCACGCTGCTTTGCACTTTCTTTGATGAGCAATACTTCCGCAATATCTCAAAATTTAGCGTCTGTAGAACCCAGAATGCTCACTGCAGTTGATATCAAAGACGTGACCCAAATCTGGGTACATATTGCGCCATATTGCATGTGGAAAAGGGTTAAAATGCCTGAGCTGTTCTCGTAAGTCAGAACTCCCAGCATGCTCTGCTCTGGACGTCAGGTGGGGCCACGGAGTGAGCATGTCAGGTGGTCCTGTGCTCAGGATGCTAAGCGGTGGGCGCATAATTGGGCTATCAGTGGGAGAAAATCCTGCGTTTTTAGCCGGGAAGCAGGTAGAAAAGACAGGAGAAAAACCTGTTCAAATTTTGTTTAATATCCTGAGGATATTTGATATGAATTAGATTATGAGATGGGAATGGATTAGTCCCGTCTTGTCCTTTATTGTACAATAGAGGCATGACAAATATATTAGATGCATGCAACGATGTCAACCTGCTCAGTACCATAGGTGCCTGGAATGTGTGATAAGTCAGTAGGATTTTCCTGGCTCAGTATTTTGAGGGTTAACCCCATCAGTACCATAGGTGCACGAAATGTGTAATAAGTCTGTGGGCTTTTCCTGGCTCTGTACCTGGAGGGTTAACAGGACTTGCCTAAAGAATAGGTAGGCAAGGGTAGACGAGAGTTCAGGATCTCAGTCGATTTTGCTGTGTGGGGAGGAAGGCTGATTTGATTAATCAAAATCAGTTTCCTTCTCCAATTAATCAAGGGGATGTAATCTGGTCTCACATCAACAACTGAGTGATCATACTTTTTGGAGGCAAGGACTTTGTGCTGAACTAATAGAAAGAATGTTTTATTTACTTTTAAATGCATTCATGCCTACTTTTCAATACTTCCCTGGTACATGTAGAAAAAAAAAATTCAAGTCTAGGTAGCTTATACTCACATGTATGTGGAATATGCTGTGTTTTGTTGTTGATGTTCAGGGTGTAAAAGATAAAGTTCTCTAAAATTTGATCTAGGAGGAAGCGGGGAAACTGTTGAGCTTTCCTCTGCAAAAGATGAGCCCATGAAGTCACGTCCGTCCTAAGCCAAGATTTGAAATCCATACTTTAATCTGCCAATCTGAAATGCAATATGCTTAATCTCCACCATTGTGTAATCAACAGGGATGCCTCAAAACACTTTCTCTCTTTTTGCTAGGCAGAGAGAGAGGAGGGAAGGGGAGCTGGAATTGTATTTTTAGGAGGATTTTATTAGACGTTTCCCCACGCTTTATCCCCGAATGTAATCCATGTGTTTATTGAAACAACACTGAGGATTCCTTAGGTTCCTTTATCGCGTAGAGCATCGTGCAGACACAGTGAAACATGATGATATCTTTGTTGCTAAACAGAAGCCTTCTGAGTAGATCTTTCCAGAGACACTGAGTCATTGTGTTCGTCTGTCATTCTTTTTATATCTCTCTCCCTTTTTCTCCCTCCTCCCTCTTTCTCCCTCTTTCTCCTTCTTTCTCCTACTTTCTCCTTTCTCCTTTCTCCCTCCTCCCTCACTCTCCCTCTCCCCCTCTCCCCCTCCTTCTCCCTCCATCTCCCTCCTCCCTTGTTCTCCCTCTTCTTCCTTCTCCCACTTTCTCCCTCTTTCTCCCTCCTTTCTCCTTCTTTCTCCCTCCTCCCTCACTCTCCCTCTCCGCCCTCCTTCTCCCTCCTCCCTCCTTCTCCCTCCTCCCTTGTTCTCCCTCTTCTTCTTTCTCCCTCTTTCTCCCTTTTTCTTCCTCTTTCTCCCTCCTTCTCCCTCCTCCCTCCTCCTCCCTTGTTCTTCTTCTTCCTTCTCCCTCTTTCTCCCTCTTTCTCCCTCTTTCTCCCTCCTTCTTTCTCCTTCTCCCTCCTTCCCCCTCTTTCTCCCTCCTTCTTTCCCCCTCCCTCTTTTTCCCTCTTTCTCCCTCTTTCATTTCTCTAGTATCTTGCTTGTCTGTTTCCCTCTTTTTTGTCTGAAATTTTCCTTTTTTCTCGCTTGCTCTTTCTGTTTACTATTTTTTTTATCTTTCCCTATTTCTGTCTCTTTGCTCATTTTTCTTTCCCTCTTTCTGTTTCTTTCCCCTTTTCAGTATTTCCTTCTTTCTGCCCATTTCCCTCTTTCTGTGTATGTATGGAATCATATAGTACACAGCATATGGAAGAGCACCTCGCAAGTGACGTCACAAAATTAAAACTTCACTAATTTGCTGCTTTCATATTTATTTCATAATCTATAATTAAAATCAGTAAAACTTCAGGGTGTAGACTTTCCATTCAAGAAATCTTACATTAAGTCCATCTAGGCTCATGAAGGGGTGAAATACATTTTTCTGCATAATTTATGATAACAAATATATCTATAGTCTAATGTTTGTCAATAGATTCTGGAGCTATCTTCTCTTGACACTTTAAAAAGAAGCTATTTGATTAACATGGCTTGTATCTATGTTTTTTTAAAGCAATCTTTGATTGTGCTAGTATCAATTTATTAATCTGCTTGATTGCTAGGACCAATTTGATATGAGCAGTGCCTTTTCCAAAGAGCCATGGCTGTGGATTGATATGAACACTGCCGTTGTGTCTCATCACTAGTGTATATAGAGTGAGGAGAGAGTGCAACAAGTTGTGGTGATGGATTGGTAGGTCTGGTGTAATATGAACAGTGTCCGTACCAAATAGCCATGGCTGGAAATCAGTGTGAACAGGGCTGTTGTGTCTCATCACTAGTGTATATAGAGTGAGGAGAGAGTGCAACAAGTAGTGGTGATGAATTTGTAGGTCTGGTGTAATATGAACAGTGTCCGTACCAAATAGCCATGGCTGGGAATCAGTGTGAACAGGGCCGTTGTGTCTCATCACTAGTGTATATAGAGTGAGGAGAGAGTGCAACAAGTTGTGATGATGAATTTGTAGGTCTGGTGTAATATGAACAGTGTCCATACCAAATAGCCATGGCTGGAAATCAGTGTGAACAGGGCCGTTGTGTCTCATTACAAGTGTATATAGAGTGAGGAGAGAGTGCAACAAGTTGTGATGATGAATTGGTAGGTCTGGTGTAATATGAACAGTGTCCGTACCAAATAGCCATGGCTGGAAATCAGTGTGAACAGGGCCGTTGTGTCTCATCACTAGTGTATATAGAGTGAGGAGAGAGTGCAACAAGTAGTGGTGATGAATTTGTAGGTCTGGTGTAATATGAACAGTGTCCGTACCAAATAGCCATGGCTGGGAATCAGTGTGAACAGGGCCGTTGTGTCTCATCACTAGTGTATATAGAGTGAGGAGAGAGTGCAACAAGTTGTGATGATGAATTTGTAGGTCTGGTGTAATATGAACAGTGTCCATACCAAATAGCCATGGCTGGAAATCAGTGTGAACAGGGCCGTTGTGTCTCATTACAAGTGTATATAGAGTGAGGAGAGAGTGCAACAAGTTGTGATGATGAATTTGTAGGTCTGGTGTAATATGAACAGTGTCCGTACCAAATAGCCATGGCTGGAAATCAGTGTGAACAGGGCCGTTGTGTCTCATCACTAGTGTATATAGAGTGAGGAGAGAGTGCAACAAGTTGTGGTGATGGAGATGTCTGACTCTGCTTGTTGATTCAGGTGGGCAGTAGGAGCTCAGCCAAACCTCACAAACATTGGCTGTGTTCAGACCCTATAGTTATTTCACCCAGGACAAAAATGTATGTAAAAATCTTGTAGCGTAACATACAAAAAGCTTGTTTATAGGGATGGTAGACTGGCTTGTAGGCTGTTGGGCTATTTTGATTCAAAATGACAAAGTGTTTGGGGAGCTGGATAAGGAATTGAGAATGATTAGTCTACTGCAGCCAGACCCCTTTATTGAATAGTTTGGTTTAGAAATGCTCAGCAGCATGGAAGCCAGGCTACAGAAATGGGTGTTTTTCTTTGATGTCTAAATTTCAAACAGGGGTATTGCTGTGAAACCTGTGACAAATTATGTCCAGAGGAAACACGTTTGGAAACGTTCTTTACCAACCATGCTTAAAGTGCAGAAAACAGTTCATGTGTGTGTATATATCGGTACCATGCCGCATCAATTTTGTCAAAATGATGATAGAATCATGTGGTGAGGATATGAGAATATAAACTCAACCACAGAATAACAAACCTCTAAACTTTCTACCCTGCTGGTTTATGCAGAGATTTAAGAGCAAGCACATTCTGAAAGGAATCAGGAGTACATATCACTCCCTGTTTACCTGCTTCCCCACCCCCACACATACCTCAATCCCTACATTTTCCTTATTTTGTTCATTGCAGGATCCTCTGAACATGAACCTTGAATCCTTTGAAATAATAATCTAGGTCCATTCACAGCGTTTTACCTTGACAAGATTTCAAACTCTGGCAGCATCTCCGGTTTCTTTCCTTCCTTCATTCTCTACCTTCCCTCAAAGTATTTGTACTCTGACTTACGTTGTGTTCCCACTTGGCCAGATTTGTGCACTGATTGCTGCATGGAAAATAGCAAGTGAGAACACAGCTGCCAGACAAACCACGCAGTAACCATAACAATAGTGAGCAGGGAATATCATCTCAAAGTAGCAGTGATGGTCATTGTCTTGCAACTGACTGCAGGCATGATTTAAGCTCAGGCTATGGAGCAAAACATGCTCTAGACAGTTTTCGCTCTTACTGTTTGTCATGATATTCTGCCAGTGAAACAGTTAACACCCCCCTCCACCCACCCACCCACAAAAAATAAAATAAAAAAGAGACAAAACACATACAGTTACAAATTTCCTAGTATAATCATTGCTCAAATTGATCTAGATTTTGATCTGTCTGGTTCTGGCCCTTTGTGTGGTTAAATCATAAATTTCAGAGAATACATTCCAGATAAATGTATGCCCAATGTGCATGTGAAAGTTTAAAAACATTTTCTTAAGTTCATAATGTTGTTTTGAGGAACCAATACTATAAATTCATGTTTGTTTGTGTTTAATATTGATTGCTCTGTACCTGTTTTTCTTTTTATGGTTTGGTTGTGTTTTAAACTTCTTGGTTTGCTTCAGATAAAACACCAACTGCATACAATACACCATTTTTTTTGTACTGAAAATGTGGTTAAAGAGTTGTTTCTCTTCACTTGCTTTGAAGCAAACAGCATAAAACTGCAATATTTCAGATTTAACAACAAACAAAAAAAAGAGCATATTTGAAATGTTTTGTGGCAAAGCTGTTGATATAAAAAGGTCTCAGCATATCAAAAATTCAGTATTCAATAATTCCTCAAACATCATCCCCATCAGGGTATTGTATTTCAGCCAAGATCTTAAATGATGAAAGCTAGTGCGAAAAAGGATTGTCATGCGAGAAGGGTTCTCGGCAAACACAGACAGTAAAATACAGCTGGAATTATATCAGGATAGTCAGAATTCTTGGGAGAAACTTGAGCTTCATTCAAGCACTTCCCAATCTTCTTGAAGATGTCCTATTAAGGATATCCTGATTTTGCCCTTGGTTGCTGATGAAAGAGGGAGAGAGAGGGGTAAGGGGAGAGAAAGAGAGAGAGAGAGAGAGAGACAGACAGACAGACAGACAGACAGACAGAGAGAAAGAAAGATACAGAGAGACAGAGAGAGGGAGATAGAGAGAAAGAGAGGGATAAAGAGAGAAAAGGGGGAGAGGGAGAGAGAGGGGGGGAGAAACAGAGAGAAAGAGAGAAAGGGGGAGAGGGAGAGGGGGAGAGAGAGAGATAAAAGGGGGTGATGGAGAGGGGAGAGGGGGAGAGGGAGAGGGAGCGGGGAAGAGGGGGAGAGAGAGAGAGAGGGGGGGGGGGGGAGGGAGAGAGAGAGAGAGAGGAAGAGGGCGGGGGGGAGGAACAAAGAGTAGGGAATTAGAAATAATGTCAAAATATCTTTAAAAATCTGCAGATAGTGTGCTTAGTTTTCTATACAAGCCAGGATTTGTAAAACAATATCATCTACAAAATACTGTGTAATAGGTCGATGCGTTTTCCATGGCTTGGTATTGAGAGGCTTAACCTGATGGTCTTGCAGCCGACAGAAACGTGCTTGCATTAGTGATACATACATTCATTCATTAATTTATTTCACTCTTTCTGTGCCATTGGTTCATTTTTCACCAGTCTTAACAAATAAATCCTCAC
Organism: Arbacia lixula; assembly: GCA_963669155.1. Lineage (NCBI taxonomy): Eukaryota > Metazoa > Echinodermata > Echinoidea > Arbacioida > Arbaciidae > Arbacia > Arbacia lixula. The sequence continues at coordinate 4,168,624 of OZ022588.1, forward strand.
AGACACACCACAAAGGGCTAGTTAATTGTGTTTCTTGCAAAATTACATACCTTACATGTTTTCTTTAACTCTTCACGTGACATGGGTGCATTTTGGCACCAGTAATACACACAAATTCCATAGAGCAGTCTTTTACCTGGCACAAAGAGGGTTGTAATTAGATCATGTGACTTGTACACATATCATGCTCACTTAAACATGTCTGGTTCTGACATTGATTACCGGAGCTTACTTTGATGTTATTTTAGTACATTTGGGTGGAATTTTGTCAGGTTGGGAAGCTTGAGTGATGGAATTTGTTTAGCATGAAGATCAAAAAGGTGAGTTTTGTCTAGTACTTCATATCCTGCAGATTTATGTTAACAATTTATTTCTCTTTTTATGATTCTGGGAAACCACATGATTCTGATTAATGTTTATGACTTTAATGATAAGTTCGTGCATGATTAAAATAACAGATCGACAGGTGATTGAGCTTTATGATGTGATCATATTGTCTGGAAGAAAATGAGATTATTTTTCTGAATCATGGCATTGAGTTGTATGCTGCAAATTGGGGGTAATTGCAATATATCAGAATCCAGGAGGAAGACTATGTATTGAAATATTGAGTCTGCACGGTTCGCAGGAATAACTTGTTAAAGGGCATATACTGTACTGGGAAGGCAAAAAAACGTCAAAAGGTAATTGTTAGCAATCTTCTTGCCAATGGTCTTAAATTCATGTATTGTCTATTTTAGAAGCTTGCTGAAAGTTATTTGCCCTCAAATGATCCACATGTGGAGTAATTAATGATTAATGATTAAATCCTCAATGTTTGGGCCAAACATTTTGAGAATTTGTGATTTAATCACTCATTACTCCAAATGTAGATCATTTGAGGACAAAAAACTTTCTGCAAGCTTCTAAAATAGACAATACATGAATTTAAGACCATTGGCAAGAAGATTGCTAACAATTACCTTTTGAAGGCCTTTTTGCCTTCCCAGTTCAGTATATGCCCTTTAAAGCTTGCAAGAGTTGTATGTTCTTGAACTAACATTTATAAGTCTTATGACCTACATGTATTACCTTACAGTAAAGAATAACCTGGCTTTCACACTGTTCAGCATTCCTAATTCAAACTGAAAAATAGAATCTAGTATTCATGAGACTAGTCACTCAATAACCCCGTTCATCATATACACCACCTGTCAGCAAAATAAGCGCAACATTTGCGGCAATTTTGCTGATGCATATAGCTGCGTATATGAACGGGAATCACTCAAATAATGCAGTATGTGCTTCCTCCTTTTTTCCATATATTTCGTGGATCGAGACCTACATGTAGTACTAATATAGCAGTATATATTGATAAATTAGTGAATAAAATAGGTTTGAACAATGAACATGATGATTGGTTTAAATTTAACATTCCTTTTGTTGGTTACAGGGTATCAAGCTATTTCCAAACTGTATGAAAAAAATATGTGACTTGTGGTGCATTTATGCGTAATTTGCGAAGGCAGAATCCGCGTTTTGAAAAGCTGATTGAGAAATCTCATCCAAAACGCCGTTTAGGGGGGTGTTGTTACTGTTGAGATGGTTTGGCCCCGAAATATGAGCATACCCTTTGTCATGCACCTGCATGGTGCCAGCTAGAAATGTTCAACTGTTTATAAAAAAAAAAGGCCAGAGTGAAGTGAAACTTGTCTGTTACTTTTCCCATTTTCTACAAATCTCATTTGACAACCTTTTCCTGCAGCCTGTTTTTGCAGCAATATGGCACATACCATGTGGACTTTTGTTGTAGGATGCAAAGCAAATACCCTTTTCTAAACTCTCAGACAATGTGACTTTCAGCATGTTTATATCCAGTTTTCTGAAACCAGAAAAACAGAATGCCAGAATAGCATGTCTATATTAGGCATATACTGTACAATGGACCGTGTTTTGCACCTGGCAGTATACTGGTAGAAGCGAGAGAGAAAGATGAAAGAAAAGATGCAGGTGTCTGAGAAAAGTCGGCCTGGATGAACAGTCAGACACACAGGAATGTCACTTGTTAACATTTCTGTTTGTCAAACGAATACAAACGCTGCCGCCTGTCAAGAGTTCACGTCAGCTAAACATGGCTTATCTTGGGTTTGTCTGTGTCTGAATATTTATTTATGGCTGCTTTCCTTAGTTTCATCAGGGAGGTGTTCGGAAGGAGAAGAAACTCAAGCATAATTATTTTCAGACATCTGTATGGGTTTTAAAGCGTGATCATGGATGTCAAAAGCATTTCATAATCAGGACAATGCTTTGATGTTTCCATGTGCGGGGCCGACATTTAGCTGTTGTCAACTGGAGAAGAAGTTTCTTTTATTTCCCATTTGTCTCTAGAAGCTCCGTTTTTGACAAATTTGTTTGATAACTATAAGGAAGTTAAGGGGAGATAATGACAGATCCTTTACTGTGCTTTTGTTTTGAAAAGTAATGAGGAATCATTAAAAAAATCAGACATATAAGATATTTGTGTTACTTACAAAAATGACTATTTTTTTCACTTTCTGACATTGTGTGCATTTGTGGGATTCAACCATTCTCAAAATGATATATTAAGCTGTGTATTATCATGAAAGGTGTTTGTGTGCGTTAGCATGCAGCGGAGATATTTTACTTGAAAAACTTGTTTATTTGTGCTTTCGATACCTGTTATGCTCATGGAAGCATTAATGTCAAAAACAGAATGGGACAAGCGAAGCGCGACTCTAAATTTCTATTGTTCTCTCTGAGAAACTGTTGGCACACAATTATGTTCGTCATTGTTTAAACACCTGAAGAGCACCTGTTGAAAATACATAACTTTCCAGCGGCGTGGAGCATGGGTTCAAAGAGAGAAAGTTGTTTCATATCCTTCCATAACAGTATCCCTGGTTTCATCTCCATTTTACACATGTATCCGTTCTTTCAAATCAGACGCCCCCTCCTCCCCCCCCCCCCCACCCCCCTGAAACCTTTATTCAGTTTTGATTTAGCATACACACTACAAACTACAAACTAGCATACAAAAGTGCAAACAAATGTATTTTTTTTTTAGATAATCCATGCTGTATACATTATCATAACATATAGTCCCATCTTGGTTTTATTTCTGTATTTAAACATACATACATTCATTTGGTTCACTAGAAATCCTCTGAGAAATATTCATCTGATTTTAATTCTAAATTCTTTATTGTATGAAAGTGGTACATTTGTTGGTAGTTTAATGTGTGTAAGTCTTTCCTAGACCCCCGTTAAATTTGTTAATTTCCTTCTTTTCACACCCAAGGATATTCCCCATTCCTGCTTTCTCCTTCTCATAACCAAAGGCAGACCTTTTTAGGAAAAAAACGTTGCATGGAAGGTTTTTTCATTAGCCTTATTCAAGGTGGTGTATTCGCTAGCCATAAATATAGAGTTGTGTGAATACAATGGTAACTAGAATGGAAATACCTCAGAATATAAAAATGACCTTAATAGGGATTGCATTGACCATTACACTTTTCATTGATTAATTGCCAGTTTATAAACATACTCTAGTATTTCCATCCCCTTGTATGTACATCTGTATATCACATCATTTGAAGAAAAAAAAATCACTCAGATGAAGTTTGATAATCGGGTCACGTCTTGTCAGCCTAATGATTACATGTGATTGTGTATACATATAAAATAGTATCATTTTCTCTGACTTTCCTGTGGTTTTACTTAAAAAGATGATCCAGAGAGTTAATCTACAAAGTAGTATGCTTCTTGAGGGTTATTCATATTTCACAACCCAGACCTACATGTATGTGTTGTTGTGGTGGCTCGTACAATGTTTTATAGAAGTATGTGATGTCTGTATAGTGATACACTAGCTTCCTTTAATGAGTAAGTCTGCTGTTTCCTTAGACCTTCCCCCTCCCTCCTTAAAACGTCAAATCATCCTTGAACCCCCCCCCCCCTCCCATCTCACACCCAAAATGTGTGACACCCCCCCCCCCCCCCTCTCTCCTTTCCAGCCATTTATCAAAGAACTTGGTGGAAGTGTTAGATTTGTCCTATTAAATAGTAAGTCAGCTATTCCCCTCCCCTTTTCCTCCTTCCTTCTTCCTCCTCCCCCTCCCTCCTCCCCCATGCCAAAGTCATCCTTGATCCCCCCCCCCACCCCGCCATTTCACACCAAAAATATGTGAGCCCCCTCCCAGGCATTTATCAAAAAAGTTGTGTGGAAGTGTTGGATTTGTCCTATTAAACAGTAAGTCACTTTTCCTTCCCCCCCCCCACACCTCCTTTCTTCTTCCCCCCCACACCTCCTTGTGCCCTTGACTTCCCTCTCCTTCTTTGACTAAAGTGACAACTGCCTGGTGGATCAGCCCCCTATTATGCCTCATCAAGAAAGACCCCCTTTCTTTATTATTAGCCCCCAACAGAAGTGGCAAGGGGTAAAAATAGACCTCCTCAGATCTTCAAATCCACTGCGGTCCTCACGGCGAATCACATAGCCTTGCTTAAAGGCTATGTGTGTGTTTTTTCGAATTCAAATTTTAAAATGGAGTCTGGTATTGACAAGCCTAGTCGCTCTTTCATCCTTCTCTCGTCTCCCTCGGCCTCAAGTTGGAGAAGAAAATCAGAATGATTAGTCTACTGCAGCCAGACCCTTTTATTGAATAGGCTAGTATTTGTAGTTTGGATTGAAACATGCACAGCAACCTGGAAAGAAGGCTGTCGGTCCTTGCAGCGAATCATGGTACGGAGTGTGACCGGGCGAAGGTGTAGGAAGTTTTTAGATTTGCGGGGAGTTATGCATTTGAAGGCCTCAAACAGGACGCTCGTCGTCAATCTTGGGAGATACCAGCGCTAAGACTCCGGGTGTTCTTGGGTTGCAGGGATTAGCGCGGCACAGTTCTTTGAACTCTGCGCTAATACTGGGCTATCAAGGTATTATCGGTCCACGTACTGTACATCACACGTTTCAGACTTGGAATATACACACAATTTGTGGGCAGCCACATTTAATGAAGCAGCATTTTACAACATGTTTTTAAAAAGAACTACTTTATAGGCATATGATGTTCTGGTTTACTGTCAATATATATCATTTCTGTTTATCCCAGTAAACCATCAGTATCAATAACAATGAGAAGAATACTAATTATGACAAGGTGGAGACAAGAAATATAATAATACTTGGAATGGAAGTTGAACTGCATTGGTGTAACAATCTCAGGATTAAAACTTGTGATCCTAATGCATTATCTAGGTAAATATAATGACTTTTAAATTATTGGCTGAATGATAGGTAGTCAATGCAATAGCGATAATGTTATAGTTTAAATTTAACCTCATGAATATGAATTCTTATCTCCTTTCCATCCATTCTGGCTGTATAGTAGTTAATCCTCAGGACACCTGTAAAAATGTAAATAACTGGAGTATCTATTTCACCATGAAAATATAAGTGTCATGAGGAGAGTTTACCGCCATACCAAGAACTTACAAACAATTTGCCAAATTTCCTCCTAAAATGGAGCTGCCTCGCACTCTATAGGGGATATCGTTGATTAGCATTCCGCCCTTATTTTGCGCTTTTCGTAGCCAATATCGGGCCAGAGATTGCTGGCGGAGAAGACCAACTGGTCGCTGGGGAATACCGCCACCTAGCCCCACAGGAAGATCCATAATGCCCCCTGGGAGCTTCCTTGTCACTTTGCGGACTTGACAACCAACTCATTGCCGCGCTCGCGCTTGGCCTACGATCCCTGTAATGGCATTAGCAGTGCCCAAAACCATGAGTAGGGTCTATGTCACACTCTCTCCTGCCAAATGATGGTCATTCTGTGTCTTCTGTGATTTGATTTGATATGATTCATGGACACTATGTGGTCAGTAGTTTGACCATCACCTATTTTTTGAGGGTTGATGTCACACTCCTGCCAAATTGTGGTCATTCTGTGATTTGATTTGATATGATTCATGGACATTTTGTGGTCAGTAGCTAGTTTAGCTATGAATATTTAGCGATAAAACGTTCTTTTGTAAGAGTAGAATGAGATTTCAACATTAACCATTCATTTACACTTATATATGTGATCTTAAATGAAATTTCAACATTCATTTACATTTCTTGTATATATGCGATCTTGAATGAGAATTTACAGACTCGTAATGACAGATTGTGGTCGTTCTGTGACTTGATTTAATATGATTCATGGACATTTTGTGGTCAGTAGCTAGTGTAACCATAAAGATTATCCTTTTTTCAAGATAAAATAACATTGATCATTTACACTTCTTGTGTATGTGAGATCTTGTATGAGATTACACAAATGGTGGTCATTCTGTGATGTGATTTGATGTGATTCATGGACATTATGTGGTCAGTAGTTTAACCATTTCCTTTTTTTATAGATAAAACAGCATGAATCATTTAACGTTCTTGTGTGAGATATTGAAGAAGATTTCAACATTTCTCATTCATTTACACTTCTTGTATGCAATCTTGAATAGGATTTTACAAACTCATAATGACAAATTGTGACCATTCTGTGATTTTATGTGATATGATTCATGGATATCATGCGGTCAGTAGTTTAACCATAAAGATAATCTTTTTTTTTTGTAGATAAAACAACATTGATCATTTCTTCTTGTGGATATGAGATCTTGTATGAGACTAAACAAATGGTGGTAATTCTGTGATTTGATTTGAGGTGATTCATGAACATTTTGTGGTCAGTAGTTTTACAATAAAGACACCTTTTTCTCGAGATAAAACAACATTGATCATTTACACTTTTTGAGTATGAGGTTGAACACATGGTGGTCATTTTTCTGTGATTTATTTGGGTTGGGTCATAGATATTATGTGGTCAGTATTATTTAGTTTCCTTCATGCACTCAGCTATCATCATGGAGGAAAGCATCTCATGATCCTCAAAAGCTGTACAAACTAGCTGTCTCTCTTTGACTTGAACACATTAAATATGCTCATGCATGTATATTAAGCAAAATACATCTTGCACACCTGTAAGGATATGCAAAGCTACAAAACATTAATGTGAAAAAAAACATAAAGGCTTTAATACTCTCCTGGCTAGGGAGTACCAAAAAGAAAGAAAATCAGGTAGCCAAATCCACACTCGTCATCAGCAGCCAGAGTGTGGTAATGATTTAAAGATATGGTAATAAATAATCATATACTCCATTTTGTATGTGAGAATGTCATGTGTCTATTTGCTTCTCCGAATGGCTTGCTCTAGTATCACTTCTCTGAGATAGGAGAGGAAACTCAGAGATCTGGTTATTAACTTGGCAGGTAATTTGCACAACCCAAGAATTTTTTAAACTGGAATTGTTTACAGGATATATCTTGGAGAGAGAGAGAGAGAGAGAGAGAGAGAGAGAGAGAGAGAGAGAGAGAAGGGGGACATGCAATAGATAATGCATGTGAATTTACTTTTGAAATTACTGGTATTTGTGATGGCAAAGGAATGGGACATGAGGGGAAATTGAGCCTAAGACCACTTGGTAATTGACTGATTGAATTAGAGGCATTTTTTACATTCAGAAAACATAACCTGAGAGTGACTTACTAGCAAGAGTATAATTACTGCTGTCCATCTCACTAAGCTTGCTTCAATCAACTCCCACAACATATCCTGAGCATGTTTATGCTGCTCAATTGTTACTGCAATATATGCCTTCTATGACATATCCTCTCCTAACCCTTACATTACCAAGCCTTGAAACCCCATTGGCTTACTATACATCTTATGCCAATGGAAATGAGAGAGCTAACCCTTACATTACCAAGCCTTGAAACCCAATTGGCTTACTATACATCTTATGCCAATGGAAATGAGAGAGTTGACCCTTACATTACCAGGCAAAATCGGTCTAAGGAAAACAAAGTTATTTGATTTTAAAGTTTTGATTTTGTGACGTCACATGAGAGGTGCTCTCCCATATGTTGTGTACTAATATTTCCATAAATGTTAGTTTTTTGATGAAGGAATACATCCTTTTCATAGCGATATGTGTGTAAAAACATGTGCCTAATGATATATCTAATGCACAGGTGAAATGGTAAATATCCTTTTGAGAAAATTGACATTTTCCCAAAATATTGTAGACAACGTAATGGGAGAGCACCTCACAAGTGACATCACAAAATAAAAACTTTAAAATCAAATAACTTTCTTTTCCTTTTACCGATTTTCATCAAACCTTCACGAATATGTTTCTTTCATGTTTCTACTTTTATTCAAATCACTGTATCTTCATGGTGAACTATCCCTTTAAGGTTCTTTGCGGTTGCCTTCAGCCAGCCGGAGCCCCCTTTTAGGTTTTCTGTTGGGTATATAAGAAAGAAAAAAAATAGAGAGAAAGAGCAGCAGCATTTAATCTTGGTCCCATCCTCTGGATCAAAATGAGAAGTATCTGTTCACATGGCACTAATTGCCTGCTCCAGTGAGTGACTCTCAGAGCACATGTTAGTTGGCTGGCTGGTGGTGTAGCCTGGTTTTCAGGCTTTGGAACATTTCTTTTTCAAATTTTAAAAATACAGGCTAGTGCTCACAGGCTTTGTTTCTCTTTCATCGTCCACTTCTCGTCTTTAGCTGGTAAAGGAATCGGGAATGATAGGCTAATGCAGCCAGACCCAGTTATTGACAATTGTAGTTTGGATTGAAAATGTCTAACAGCTTGGATGGCAGGCTACCTGGTGTTTGGTCGGTGAATTGGTTGGTGCGTGGTGGCGTGGGCTGGGTAACCAGGCACAGCAAGTGCTATCCCTCATCAAGTCTGGAGCGCACATTGCGGCTACAGCGGTGGTGGTGGGTTGTCATGCGACCGGAGTTACAACATATAGCCCGATCAGGAGTCTGAAGTTGCGAAGGTGCATCTGCATCGGCTAGCAGCAAGCCAAAATTTAGCCTGCTTATAACGTAGAGATAGGAAACAAAGAGCAGGTTATTTATTGGTTTTAAAGACAAAGTTGTGAAGCTGCATCTGCATCGGCTTGAAAGAAGCCAGAATTAAGCCTGCTTCATCATTTTGTGAATGCCTGTTGGAGCATGTTGCAATGCATGTCCTCATCTTGCTGCTTGTTTAAGATTCAATGCAGTCCACTTTGATCCAGGAACATTGTTTGGGTAAAGCCAATTCTTATGTTGAGTGCTGATAAAGAGCGACAGCAAATATCAGGTTTAATGATTTGGGGGCTTTTTATTACCTTTGACTCCTAGAATGCTGCTCTATGGGATTAACGTGTGTTTAAAAAAAAATTGGCACACAAAGAGTTAAAATAAAATGCTAAAGGGAAAATAATTTTGGGGAAGCATCCATGCATTCCTTAGCAGAATGGTGTGCCATTTGCATCTTTGATTTGCTATTTTCTGATATGGTGGATATCCTGTATCAGGAAAAAGGATGCTTTAGAGAACACTGTACTGTGGTGAAGACCCAAGGCAAGTGATATGTACACCAGCTCATTATAGTTCCAAATCCAACCCCCTCTGGGAGGCTTACATGTACATGTCACCCTTGCCAGAAGGAATTCTCTTTCACATTTTCCTTCTTTCTGGGTTTTGATAAGCAATCTCCCCCCCCCCCCTCCCCGCCCCCCTCCTCCTCAAAAACAAGAAAAAAAGAAAATCCAACCTGAAATAGCTAGGACATAACTTAATATTTCCTGTGGGTTTTGTTTTACGCAAGCGATGGAAGCAGAAAACCGTTGGTGCCACGATATCACTGATATTGTTTGGGGAACAGAGCCAATTTCCTATCTTCCATGTAAGGTCTTCTCTTTTTTTCTTTTTTTTTCTCCAACCTGACAAGAGCCCTGTTCAACCATGATAATACCGCTATTATTACCGATGCATGTCGGTAAGCAAGTATCCAGCGAGCTGCCAAAAGCACCGCTCATATACACCCCCAAAACTGTAATATTGCAGTGTTTTGAACAGCTGGGTCTCACTCCAAATCGCTGGTGACATGTTCTACTCAGCCATACTAGCGGTGCGATAAGCGACCCACATACCAGAGCGCAATGCACAAGGCGCAACATTTACGGCTATTTTGCTGATGCAGTTTATAAAATTCGCTTACCGCAATATTGCTGTATTGTTACTAGGTCTCGATCCACAATATAAGCGGACAAAAGGAGGAAGCAAATACCGCATTATTTGAGTGATTCCCGTTCATATACGCAGCTATCGGTAATGCATTGGCAAAATTACCTCAAATGTTGGGCCTTTTTTGCGGATAGGCACTGTATATGAACAGGGTTAAGAAAGAACACTCTTACCTGTGATGATGAGACAGGACGGAGCATGTTCTAGTTTGTTATGGCTCCTGATGTTTGATATATCAAGGGTATCTGCCATGGAGGATGTACAACAGGTGAAGACTTGAAAGATCCCATTTAACAAATTGTTTTGTGGTTAATTTGATTATATTGTTGGATTCCGACCATGTAATTCATCATTTTTGGCAGTATATCTGCAGAGTTTTTCTTTTTTAACTGTGAGCTGTTCATGTGTGTTAACCTAAAAGGAGCAGTTTCCAATGAAAAATAAGTTAGTTTCAATCGATGCAAACAAACCACAAAAGTTGGTCAGTACAGCTCAGATGAGTAATAAAGAAGTTGTGGCTATTAAGAGTTATGTGCTCCTGTAATTTTTTATATCCATTTTTAAAAGTTTTTTTTCCTTATATCAATTTTGTGCAAATGATATAATGATGGAAGTAATTTTAGAGGTCTCAACTCTTTGTGTATTATTTTAGCATAGAAGCATGCAAACCCCATTAAGAATGAGCTGATCTGGCACATAAGGGGGTTAAAGAGTATAAACCTTGATGGAAAGCAAGAAATGGTAAAGGAGAAATTAGAAAAACGAGAAGAAGGGCAAGAGAGTGGAGATGAGGGAGGATAAGTTGAGGATAAAATATATGAAGGAGGAGGGAGGTGAAAGGAACACAATTGGAGGAGATGGGTGTGGAAGGGTGAGACAGAGAGAGAGGGGCATTCAAAGACGGATATTGTGTAGACCAACATGATGAAAGAAAGATAGACAGATAGAAGTAAAGATATACGGTAGAGGTAGTCAAAGACAGATACTGCAAGCAAACATGAAGAGGGAAGACAAACAGACAGACAGACAGACAGACAGATGGACAGGCAAGAAAGAGATAAAGATGCAGTCAAAGGTAAACAGATTCTCCATTACTGCAGACAAACATCAAGAGAAAAGGAAAGGCAGACAGAGAAAGAGATATACTGTAGTGGCGGTCAAAGACAGATAGATAGACCAGCAGGATGAAAAAGAGTTAGAAAGAAAATGTCAGATAGAAGAAAAGAGATAATGAGCAAGAGAAAAACAGAGAAAGCAAGACAGATAGGGGTAAAATGTAAAATGATGCGAGAAAAAGATAGAGAGAGATAGAGAGAGAGATGGGGTAAAATGTAAGATGATGCAAGAGTAAGACAGGAAGCGAGAGAGTGAGAGCTGGGAGGAGAATGTAAGATGAGGCATGAGAAAGGTATAGCGAGAGAGAGAGGTGGGGGCAAATGTGAGATGCAAGAGACAGACAGAGAGAGAGAGAGAAAAAGAGAGAGAGAGAAGGGGGATGAAATGTAATATGATGGATCATTGCTATGATACCAAATACAAATAACAGAGAGGGGTAGGATGAGAGAAATGTGAACATCTCTGCAATTTTATCCATACAAAAGAAAAGTCTCTGCATCCATCACCCTGTCCTCAATGTCGGGAGTAATCTCCCATCATGCACCAAACGATGCCAAAGTCTCAGGGGTCAGATCCTGTTGTAAGGGCGGCGAGGGAGGCGGGGTCACTAATGGAAGGGGTCACGGGGTTCAAATGGAGCCTCTAACGAGGCCGCAAGTGATACCACTGCTGACAGTACTGTCCAAAGTCACAAGGTGAGGCCTATTTTGCCCTGTGATGTCTGTCAAAATAGCTCACAACTTTATTTGCTGGTCCTGTGGTAGGATGCTTGGTGGGGTGGGGTGATCTCATACCCTACAGCTTTGGTTGTTTTCGATGCCATGGTAGTCTGTGTGTATCACAGGAACTATCTATCTATCTAGCTGTTGTGATCTTGTGTAGACTCAGATATGATGACTCGAACAAGGCTTCTACGTTGTAGTAACTTTAATGCAGCAGACTATACGTGTGTGTGTTGATACAGTTGCCATCTTGAGAAGTGCTCTAGTCTTGTCTCAAGACTTACTATCATTACACCTCCCTTTCTTTAAAAAGAAGGTTTACATTCTTTCCATTAAAGTAAACTTATTCTCATCACATCCTTTGTATCAGTTTCCAAATATGTCAGACAGTCAATTTATATACTTTTCTTTGAAACACTAACTGTACTATAACTAGTACATGTATCTTATAATAGTCAACGTATATTGTGGATCCGGTTGCAGATCTATAAAGAATATTTATCCAGTCCTTTGTATTAAGAGTTCAGTTCCATCACTGGTTCGCGTTGAAGATAATCAGCTGCTTATCCAAATCTTGCTGATGAAACATAAAACATAGTTACATTCATGCTATCAAGTTTTTCTAGATTACTTCAACTTGATCTCTTTACTAATTCTACATAAAACGCGACTAATTCTACATAAAAGCGCGAAAGTTCTTTTAGTATTCGCTTTACAAGTCCATGCGTTCGGGTGGTTTGCTAATTCTTCCATGTCGGGTTGTTCTGAACGAGGACGCGGATTGCTCTGCAGCTTCAGCTGGTTGCGCTGGGAATTCTGCGTCGTCATCCAGATCGCTGTCCATCTGCGTAGGATGTTGGATGTGCTCGGCTCGTTGTGTCGGTGGTGCAGGTCTGAGATGGCGTCTATTTCTGCGACGGATCTCACCCCTGTCAGTCTCTACCAAGTATGATCTGTTTGGTAGCTTCGACGTGATGGTACCGCGTTGAGCCCATCGGTTGTTGTGCATGTCTTGGAGTCTGACATGGTCACCTACGTTGAACTCTGGTAGGTCTTGAGCGTGTTTGTCGTAACGCTCTTTCTGCTTCACTTTTTGCCTTTCCTTCCTCTCTTTCACCGAACGAGGATTGATGTGCTGGGGATCTAGTAGTTTGTCTACCATGGGCAGGTTTGATCTCATGCGCCGATTGTACAGCAGTTCTGCAGGCGATTTTCCACATTCCAGTGGTGAGCTTCTGTACACTTGCAAAGCTCTGTAGACATCTTGCCCACTGTGTTCACACTTGCGGATGAGATTCTTGACGATCTTCACCGCAGTTTCCGCTAGTCCATTGGACTGTGGGTGATACGGGCTTGTTGTTGTGTGACCAAAGTCCCATTCACTTGCAAAGCTCTTGAATTCTTGACTTGCAAACTGTGGACCGTTGTCAGTTACAAGCTCGCATGGAGTGCCTTGACGGGAGAATACCGCTTTCATGTGTTTGATCACTGCTTTGCTTGTAGTTGTAGTCATGTTACAGACTTCAACAAACTGCGAATAGTAGTCAACGATCACCATGTACTCCTTGTTGTTCAACGTGAACAAATCTGCAGCGATCTTTTCCCATGGTCTGTTCGGTACTGCATGGGGTTGTAGACTCTCCGTCTGCTGTCTAGGCTTGTACATCAGGCATGAGTTGCAGTCTTGTACCATTGCAGCTATGTCTTGATTGATCCTGGGCCAGTACAAGACTTCACGTGCACGTTTCTTGCACTTTTCTATGCCCAGGTGTCCTTCATGGATTTTGCGCAACATCAACGGTCTCATTGTAGCTGGTACTACTATCTTGCTGCCTTTCAGGATCATGCCTTCAGCTTCTGACAGCTCGCTTCTGATGTTCCAGTATTCTCTGACTGCTACTGGACACTGCTGTTTTGTATTAGGCCATCCATCTCTGATGATGCCTAATAGCTCTTGTAGCGTGTTGTCTTTCTTTGTCTCTTCGACAAACTGGCTGCGTCTGTTGGACGTAACTGGTAGATTCATCATCACAGCATCGACATGGACTTTGATGTCTTCTTCTCTGTCAACATTCGTCTCGGCCTCTGGATCTACCGCTCTGGACAATGCATCTGCAGTGTGCATGTACTTGCCAGGTGTGTATGACACTTTCAAATCATATCGCTGCACCCTGATGAGTAGGCGTTGAATACGAAGAGGACAGTCGCAGAGTGGTTTGATGAACAACGGTATGAGTGGTTTGTGGTCAGTCTCCACTTCAACCTGTTGTCCATAGATGTACTGGTGAAATCGTTCGCATGCGTACGTTATTGCCAGCAGTTCTTTTTCTATTTGTGCATAGCGTGTCTCTGCATCGGTCATTGCTCTTGATGCATATGCTACGGGAACCCATTCGTGATCATGTTGCTGCAGTAGCACTGCACCGAGGCCATTCTTTGAAGCATCTGCTGATACTTTTGTTGGTTTTGCGCAGTCATAGAAGTGTAGCACTGGTTGCTCTGTCAGAGCTTCTTTGAGTTGATGCCAGGCTTTCTCTTGTGCGTCTTGCCACATCCACTCATTTTTCTTGTCAAGTAGACTTCTGAGAGGGGCTGACTTCGTGGCTAAGTCTGGTATGAACTTCCCTTGGTAGTTGACCATACCCAAGAACCTTTGGACGTCTTGTTTGCATTGTGGCCTTTCCATGTTTCTGATGGCTGCCACCTTCTTCGGGTCCGGCTGGACTCCCTGTTCGCTGATCAAGTCGCCGATGAATGTCAGCTTTCCAACGTCAAACTCACACTTGTCTTTGTTGAGTTTCAGGTTCACTTTCCGGGCTATGTCAAGGACCTGTGTCAGCCTTGCATCATGCTCTTCTTGTGTGTTTCCCCATACGACTATGTCATCCATCATTGTGTTGACACCGGGAATGTGTGCAAACAGATTATGCACTATCTTGTGAAACACTTCTGGAGCACTGCAAACGCCAAATGGGAGTCTCAGAAATCTGTACCGTCCGTACGGAGTGATGAAAGTGCATAGCTTTGAGCTTTCTTCATCTAGTTCGATCTGCCAAAATCCACTGGACGCATCGAGTTTGCTGAAATGTTTTGCTCCAGCAAAATGCGCTGTGATTTCCTCCCTGGATGGCAGTTGATAGTGCTCTCTTTTGACCGCTCTGTTTAGATCTCTTGGATCTAGGCACACGCGGAGTTGACCGTTTTTCTTTTTCACAACCACGAGCGATGATACCCAATCAGTTGGTTCATCCACTGGTGTGATGACTTTCATGCGTTCCATTTTGTCTAATTCATCTTTGAGCTGACCTCGAAGTGCAAATGGAACTTTCCGGCATGCGTGTTGTACAGGTTGGGCATTATCTTTCAGTGTGAT
Source organism: Arbacia lixula (assembly GCA_963669155.1). Lineage (NCBI taxonomy): Eukaryota > Metazoa > Echinodermata > Echinoidea > Arbacioida > Arbaciidae > Arbacia > Arbacia lixula. Next base: position 4,183,962 of record OZ022588.1, read on the forward strand.
GTGATGTTTCCCTGGAACACATCCTAACCCTTCGAACACGTCTGGGTAGCTGTCTGCTACTCGCTTGTTTGTTTCTTTGACATTCAACACTCTTTTTACAAGCTTCAATTTGTCACATGCTTGTAACCCTAGCAATGGTTGGCGTTTACCTGGAGTGACTAGAAACGTCATGTTGTGAGTTGACCCCTTGTACTTGACCTGTACAAAGCAACGACCCTTCACCGGGATGGCTACCCCACTATAGCCTGTCAACTTCACTTTAGCTGAATGCAGCTTTGGTTTGGGTTTCAACATCTGATACACCGAGTCTGGAAGGAGGTTAGTCTGAGCACCAGTATCTAACTTGAAATCCACTGGCCTTTCATTCACCACAAGATTGACCATCCATTCATCAGGAGAATCTGCTGACTCAACAACATCAACCACAAAACCGTCATTCCCTTCCTCCATATGTTGCAGTTCGTTTACTACTTTAGCAACTGGAGTCCGACAACACTTTGCAAAATGATTCTCTCTACCGCATTTCTTGCAGATTTGACCTTGTGCTGGACATGCATTTCTACTGTGCCTATATCCGCATCTACCACAAGCATATTTTGATTTCTGACTTTGTTGTTTTGGACCTTTGTGTGATGTTGAATTAAACGACTGTTTCTTACTCCCTAGAGCATCAACTGAGACTCTCTCACCGGTGGAACTCAGCTCGTGGGCCTGAGCTCGAGTGGTTTCAGCAGCACGACAAAGCTGCAACGCCTTCTCTAGCGTCAAATCATCCTGCCTCAGCAAACGTTCACGAACACCATTGTCCAAAATACCACAGATGATTCTGTCCCGTATCAGACTGTTAGTCAACTCTCCGAACTCACACGACTGTGCGCGATTGCGCAATTCTGTTGCATAGTGATCAATATTCTCACCGACCTCTTGTGACCTTGTGAAAAATTTGTGCCTCTCATACGTCACATTTCGTTTTGGCATGCAATAGCTCTCAAATTTTTCCATCACTTTCTCAAGTCTCATCTCATCACCCGAAGCGGCAAATGTGAATGTATTGTATATGTCAAGAGCTTTGTCTCCTATGACATGCAGAAGCATGGATGTCTGTGTTTTTTCATCTTTCTTCGACAGACCACTAGCTACATTGTACAGTTCAAACCTCTGTTTGAAACGTTTCCAGTTTTCTGCTACATTTCCTGTCAAGTCTAATGGCGCTGGCTGGCTTAGATAGGTTGCCATATTTGCAATCTTTTTTTCAGTAAATCGCTCTCTGAACAAAGCTTTAATCTCTTATTCTACTCTAGTGGTATCTTTTCAACCCGTCAGAACAACGAGATAAACAATTTCATTGAGCAGTATGCCGTACGCACTATGCGATGTCTCTACACGCACATAGCCATAACATGTACACAGTAGAGTGCACTGTGTGCTGTACATTCGATGCACCATATATCGATGCACTGGCTAGCCAGTCTAATACACACGTAATTCACACTCAATATCGGAATGTCTGCACCTGTTTGGGGCCTTGATCCTCGGAAATGGACATTTTCTGAGCTGGTTCTTGGACTTCTGACACCATGTTGTGATCTTGTGTAGACTCAGATATGATGACTCGAACAAGGCTTCTACGTTGTAGTAACTTTAATGCAGCAGACTATACGTGTGTGTGTTGATACAGTTGCCATCTTGAGAAGTGCTCTAGTCTTGTCTCAAGACTTACTATCATTACACTAGCCTATATCTCTCCACTGCTGAAGGAAGGCCTCCTCATTTTTCCATTTTGATCTACTGGTATCTTGTGCCGTTCGATTCCATATCACACTACCATAATTATTATGCTCTAATAACATCCATCCACCTCCTACTTTGCCTGCCTCTTCCTCTGGTGTTCTGGGGGTCTGGGGGTCCAGGTAGGTAATGTATTTGTCCATTAATTGTCTTTCCTCCTGGCCAGATGACCAGCCCACCTCCACTTCTTCAAATTAATCTCCTGCACAGGAACTAGAATTACACAATAGAATGTCCATATTGCCGTCAGTTTATAGGATGTAACCAGACTGCAAGAAAGTAGGAGACAGTACTGCAATAATCTAGAGAGATGCCAACCCAAAAGTAGGTCCACCCAAGAGAAATGTTGTGGACAACAAAATCAGAGAGAGAGAGGGAGGAATTTCAGATCTGTTTTCTGTGAGTCCTTTTTAATCATTTTCAACAAAGACAGCTATTTTCCCTCCCTCTTTCTCTCTTTTTTTAATCATTGTTTCAGCATTGTTCTGTTTGAGTTCCTGCTTCTTCTCTGTTTTGCTTCCTTTTCCTTGAATCTCTGCCTCCCATGTTTACTATGGTTGACTGTAGTAGCAGCTGGATTGTATTTATCACATTGATCTGTATTTTTGGAGAATTATTTCTACTCTTTTCAGTACTTTAAAGATGCTTCTCCATAATACTGGGGTTATATTTGATTACATTTCTTAATTTTCAGACAGCACCATACTTAAGTGTGCACTGACCTTCACGGAGGTTAAACCTTTAAATGCTTTTAGTGTACAATAAACTACGGAAAATTCTTGTGGCCATCTATCTGTGGCTTTGCTTTAATCAGTTTCAAATGGAACGTGACAAATTTCATTCTTTTTCAACACTTCAATGACATCACATATGCATCATAAACACATCATGTGCTGATGATTTTTTTGTTTCTCTCTCTCTCTCTCTCTCTCTCTCTCTCTCTCTCTCCTTAATTGGGATTACCAGGGGTCGTCGTCAGTCATACCAAATGAAAAACATGCTCTCCACATTCGGGCATTTTATCCGTTTCTGCTTCACTTAATTTCTCAGCACTCATCATCGTTTAGAGATGGTAGCCAACAGATTGTTCTCATAGCCTCATTTCCTTCGTGGGATGTAGGCCTGTTCATCATAAGATGGGTTTCCATCAGACCACAGTTGCCCATTTGTCCGATCAGACCACTTCTGAAAAAATCACAGGGTGCTGCAATACTGTGGATGCATCAGCCACAAATTATGAAGCAAATATCGTGCTATTTGCTAATTCCCCCAGATCTTGATTTGCCAACCCAGATTAGCATACCCTTTGAATTGTATTAGCTGAACGGTTGCATTTCTCTGATCGGGCTAAATTCCTGGATGAGAACTTTAGCCTGATGAAGACAGCCCTACAGAGTAAGTAGGATGCTTTTTATTCCATAGTCTACCTTCCAGCCAGTTTGGCATTTCTGAACCAAATTTCTAAACCCATATAGAGGGGTCTGGCTGCCGTAGACTAGTCATTCTCAATTTCTTGTCCGTCCAGCTCCACCGAATCGAGAAAAGAGGCGTATGATGCATTTTGGAATATATTATTCTATATTCTATGTATATCTAATATATCAAAATATATTAGAATATTATAATTTATTTGGATAAGAAATATCCAACAGCCTGGGAGCAAGGCTATTAATTAAATTGCTAGGTGGCTTTCTTTGGTGGCATTCCTCTAGAAGGGCGTTGAACTGGAAGGGGAAGAGGACTCAAAGATTTGAGGAGATGATTCTCGGAGAGACACAGGAAGAAGATATAACATGTTCAGGCCTACTCATGCAGTCATCCCCTTACATCTCATAACATTCAGCTTTAAAGGAATATTTCACCCTGAAATTATTTTGGTTTCAATAAAACAAGGCACATGAAAGAAACATAGTGAAGGTTTGACAATAATCAGTCAAAGAAAAAGAAAGTCATTAGATTTTGAAATTCAATATTGTTACATCACGTGCGAGATGCTCCCCTATATGTGTGTACAATTTAATTACATAAATTGCTCTTTTTTGTTTTTGACAATGGAATGATTTTTTCCCATACAGGTATGTGTGCAAAAAATATATCTGCTGATGTATCAAATGCACAAAAGAGAAGATGCTAATTTTCAAGAAAAAAATGGTACATAACATATGGGAGAGCACCTTGCATGTGACGTCATAAAATCAAAACTTTAGAAGATCATAACTTATCATTTGACAAATTTTCATTAAACCTTCACTAATATGTTTCTTTCATATGTTTCCTTGTATTGAAACAAAAATAATGTCAGGGTGAACTATCCATTTAATACTGCAATCCCTCTCTCTTGTCATTGACGCCATTCTAAATTGGGCGACAACCTTTCAAAAAGGTTATATACTAATTGCAATCACTCAACCCCCATGGATCATCTATTGCTCTTGTAAATCTGATGTCCACCCATTGTTGTCAAACTACGAAGCTCAAAATTATAACATGCTACTGTACTGGTGTCGGATAAGTAATCATTTGGGCTTTTATGCGTATTCTTCATAATCGTATCTTGCTTAAAGAATTTCTTCACAATATGGATTATACCATGATTTCCCGATACAATGCAGTTAAAATGAAGCATTGTTTGTGCATCCTCACTACAGGATTGGTATTAATTGAGTCAAGTTTTATGAATGCATGCATATTCCCCACACTGTATACGTTATTTCAAGAATTCCTTTACAATATGAATTTTACCATCATTACCCGATATGATACAGTTATAATGAAGCATCATTTGTAACGTTATATGTGGTAGCATCTGGTATACTCTTTTTCTCTACAAAAATGATGTTGATAAATAGATCTTGTATATAAGCACTTGTACTCAAATAAATACAAACAAATAGACATTCTTCACAGTCTTAAATGATTTCTTACTTTAAGAATCCCTTCACAATATGGAGCTTACTATCATAACCTAGTAACATACTAACATAATAACATACTAGTATATTTCCTTATCGATATAAAGAGGCATTGGTTGTGCTTCTTTAATATGGTACCCATTAGGACTCATGTTCACTACAGCAATGGTGTTTAATGATTAAGTGATTCTTTACATTAGCACTTTTACTTCAATAGATGTTAATGCATGGTTTTTGCAGTCTAAAATGGTATCCTTCTTTAAGAATTCCTTCACATCATGGATCTTACCTTGATAAAGGAGTATATTGTTTGTGCAGTTTGATATTGTACCCATTACTCTTCATCTTCATCTGGATCCCTTACCACAATACCCCCATCCTATTTACCTTCTCAACCTTCCTCCACAATTCATCCTTGACTTCTTAGCCACATTCCAGCTAGTCTGGCTTTCAGGCTGTTAGGCATAATTTTCAACCCACACTATTCAATAAACGGGTCTGGCTGCAGTAGACTAATCATTCTCAAATTTGTCTTCCGCCTGCCCAAATATGGACTGAAAAAAAGAAGTAAAGTGACTAGTCTCATGAGTACCAGACTCCATTTTCCCCCTTAAATTTGGAGTAGAAAAGTCAAATAGCTTTGAAGCAAGACTACATTTCATCCTACTTTCCCTACCACAACAGAGTACAAAAGACCATAGGAATGTGGTCAAAGGATTGGTTCCTAGAAATGAACATGCACATAGTTTCCATCTGTGTTGATGTGATAAGTGACTATTCGTAGGCCGTCATTTCTCATTCTAACCTCATTATCATTGATTACTTACCTATTTTTAAGGTCGTCAATTTATAAATTGTATTTTCAGGGGAGCTGTGACAGGCTCCCTTGTTATCATAAAAATGATGTGAGAACATTAATACAATACGATTAGGTATTTCACTTTCATGCAGAATAGAAATTGAGAGATCAAAGCCATTCTGGTTTTTGAAGTACTCTTAAAACAAATCACTACTTCTTTGGGAACCTCCTCTTTATTCTGACTGGTCCACATTTCACAAAGGTCATCATCAAAAGTCACCATCTGATGCAAAATATTGGCCTTTTGGTTTATACACCCAAACCCTCTCTTCTATTTCTAATCATTTGGAATAGAAAAAAAAGCTCTAAAATATTTAAACTTTCTTCCTTTTCTTTATGATACAAGTAGAGAGTTCAAGATAGTTTTCATGGGAATTGTTGCTTTTTGGGGGAGTCTCCTAAGCTATTCTGAGTGGTCCACATTTCACAAAGGCCATTGTCAAAAGTCATCATTTGATGGAAGATGTTGGGGTTCTTGTTTGACACACTTAGAACCCCTCTCCCATCATGTGGGTCTCATTCCCTCTGATTTCCCTTGTTTGACAGCTCCTCCTTCTTGCAGCAACCTATGACAAATCTACCAACAGTTCTTGACCTAATTATCTACAGGCTTCTTATAAGACACTTGCTCATGCTTTCAGGGTCTTAAAGGAGAGGACATACTCTGGACCTTACTGGAGAGTAAAGCTTTTGACCTTAAAGTAGAGTTTAAACTCATAACTTTATAAGAGATTGAAACCATGGACCTTTAATTTAAAAACACAACTAGACGCTGAAACAGAATACAACTGGGAACACAAGTTGATTTGATTAAAACCAGAGAAATTTAAAAAGTGGATTGGCAAAAATTCAATTGATAATCTACATCATAATGATATTGAAAGCTTCAATTAACCTATACACTGTCAATTGAGCAAGTGTATTTGGTACATAATGTAAATTATAGAAGCTGTCATAGCTAATTTGTTATTTGAAGTTGCCATTTTTCTTCTAAAATGTTCTGTGCAAACTACTTTGTGGCCTAATTGCTGAAATGAACAATGCAGAAAGCAGACAATGTTTAGCACACATACATCAGATGCACTAAATTATAGTTGCCAATGCCAGATTTTGCCAGATGTTGATATTTGTAGATGACTTTCTTTTCATTTATTTGATCATTTGCTTTGATAGATATTCACTTGTACTATAGGTTTGAATTTTCCTTTAACCAGGATTTGTGACGATATGTTAATTGTCATTCCTGCATTCAATCCCTAGAATTTCTGAAAGCATCCTGTCCCAGCGCTGGTTGTGAGATGATGAATCGAGGACAGATTTATTTGATTTCCCCTCACCAATTTTAGAAGTTCATGAAGTTAGATTATGCTAATCTTTGTAGAACATGCATAATCTGAACACACGGATCTCATATACTGTAAATTGTTGACTAATATGGTTTGGGGATAAGAATTCAAGCAGAAATGTGAAGATATTATGATGTTAAGTTCTAGATATCTTTTCTGTTTCCCCCCCTTAAAGTACTTTAGAAACTCAATGATGACAAAGCTTTTGGATGTGATGTACAGATCAAGTCAATTTAAAGTAGACACAAAGTGACTATGTTTTTGTCACCGCACACACCAACAAACAAACTGTTAAGACTAAGCAAACTAAAACATACTGTTAAGCACCTGTTATGGGGACCAAGCCTTCTCATCCATTTCCCTTTCCCTTTGGAACAAACTTCTAGCCTTCCACATTCCTTCTCTTTTTTTCTCCATCCTTTCATACAACCCCACCCCAAATTCTGCTGTCCAAGTATCCATGTTTGTCACCTAGTAATAATTCTAGCAAGACCAAGAGGGAAAATTTGATATCTTGGACAGAATGTCATTCCAAGATTTTTGGTAGAATGTAAGGAGACCGCAACTTTTGATGAATGATGTACCAGGGTGGAGAAGCTTAAACCTTAAGCATGCCACTTGTAACATGTTTTACATTTATTACACACAAATTACGAAGAGCAGCATTTTGTCCGGCACACAAAGGATAAACTTGAGTCTACCAGTTTACTGACCAATCAACGCCTTGGATTTATTTTTGAATCTGAACTCTGCTGAGCTATTGGTTGTATTTTTGCTTCCATAGCCCAGCATGTTTGTTTTCTAGTACAGGAGGTATACCGTAGAGTATTCACATCATACATTTTCTAACCCTGGACTAACTTTATGGGATGCCAAGTAAAAACAACATGAAACATTATTAGTGATTCAAAATATATATTTTTTACCTTTGAATCAGTATGATATATATTGAATTTATTCACATAATGATTTAAGTGATTAATTGAAATCTCCCACTTATATGATTCAGTGATGAAAATGAATGGTTGTGGAACAGCATGAGATGATTTGTTTTGCACCCCATTAAGTTAATCTATGTTTAATATGCGGTTTAAGTTATACCACCGTTAAACCTCTGTGTACAATTCTTTCATGAAATAACTCTGCCATGGTCCCGTTGCATAAAAATTACCATTAATGGTAACTCTGCCATCAATGGTAACTACTATGGTAACACTGCTCGACAGCCAATCAAATTAAAGGTTTCCGTAGAAGTTGCCATTGATAGCAAAGTTACTTTCAATGGTAAGTTTTATGCAACAGGGCCCATATTTGTCTTGCATGTATAGAGTACCAAAGTCTGATGTCATAGAAACATGTTGTCTGTACAATTGGTTCTAAACTATGTGGGTAGAGCAAATAGAGGTGATCATAGTGGGAACTTGAATTGTGAGGGACTGACACTGTCCTCCCAGACAATGTTGGATCAGTGAAGCTCCCTTGAGTGAGATTGTTGAGAACCTGAAACCTGCATAACATTGGATGTGATGACACTACTTCGGTGTATCATAGAGCTTGATTCATTCAATCTCAAATGAATCTACAGGTGAAGTCCACAAAAAAGGGTGTTTGATGTTTATCAAAAGCATTACTGATGTTATAATTACAGAGGGAAATCATGTGAAGTTTTAGTTATGTAAGAACATACTTGTATTTAATGCAGGGATATCTTAAGATTGTATCATTTACGGTTTCATACCAAGACTTTGTATCACAGTAATTGAAATGTCACTGTAATTAGAATGTCGTTCTTTTGTAAACTCTTGTGGACTTGTTGATTATGTTTGCACATTATTGTTGGTTATGTGTGAGTGGATCCATTGTTTTACATGCTGTCTGAATCCCAGAAATGGAACAGCCTTTTCACATCTACTTCAGATATCAAAGCTTTTTGAAAAGATGTGTAGGCATTGTTTTATAAAAAACACAGGTCCTATAGAGCACCACTTTGTCGCAAACTTAGTGGGTTACAAATGCCTGTGAACATTGTAAAACTTCAGTTGAAGTATGAAAGGGGAGCACTGTCCAGGGCCTTCTCGGGTGTGAAAGAGGAGTACCGTTTGTCCAGAGTCTGCTAGGGTGTGAAAGGGTCCAGAGTCTTCTAGGGTGTGAAAGGGAAGTGCTGTATGTCCAGGGTATTCTAGGGTGTGAAAGGGGAGCACTGTCCAGGGCCTTTTAGGGTGTGAAAGAGGAGTACTGTTTGTCCAGAGTCTGCTAGGTTGTGAAAGGGTCCAGAGTCTTCTGGGGTGTGAGAGGGAAGTGCTGTATGTCCAGGGTATTCTAGGGTGTGAAAGGGGAACACTGTCCGTCCAGGGTGTTGTAGGGTGTGAAAGGGGACCACTGTCTATCCAGGGTCTTCTAGGGTGTGAAAGGGGAGCACTGTCCGTCCAGGGTCTTCTGGGGTGTGAAAGGGGAGCACTGTCCGTCCAGGGTCTTCTGGGGTGTGAAAGGGGAGCACTGTTCGTCCAGGGTCTTCTAGGGTGTGAAAGGGGAGCACTGTCCGTCCAGGGTCTTCTAGGGTGTGAAAGGGGAGCACTGTCCGTCCAGGGTCTTCTAGGGTGTGAAAGGGGAGCACTGTCCGTCCAGGGTCTTCTAGGGTGTGAAAGGGGAGCACTGTCTGTCCAGGGTCTTCTAGGGTGTGAAAGGGGAGCACTGTCCGTCCAGGGTCCTCTAGGGTGTGAAAGAGGAGCACTGTCTGTTCAAGGTCTTCTGGGGTGTGAAAGGGGAGCACTGTCTGTTCAAGGTCTTCTAGGGTGTGAAAGGGGAGCACTGTCCGTCCAGGGTCTTCTAGGGTGTGAAAGGGGAGCACTGTCCGTCCAGGGTCCTCTAGGGTGTGAAAGAGGAGCACTGTCTGTTCAAGGTCTTCTAGGGTGTGAAAGGGGAATACCGTCTGTCCAGGGTGTTGTAGGGTGTGAAAGGGGAGCGCTGTCTGTGCAGGGTGTTCTAGGGTGTGAAAGGGGAGCACTGTCCATCCAGGGCCTTCTAGGGTGTGAAAGGGGAGCACTATCTGTCCAGAGTCTTCTAGGGTGTGAAAACACAACCCTGTCTCAATTTGATGATCTAGAGTGTCTGTTAGTTCCCCATCATACACACCCACTGAAATCTTTTTATACATAGCACATGCTGTATCTACCAACAGACTGACCTGCATGCTCTCACCATCATAAGGTGCGCTTGAATATCCACCCATGACTCAGCATTTTTCAGTACACTTATACTAGGTGTTAATAAAAACTTGTGACACTTCTGACGAATAATTGATAATGATTTATAACTTGAATCAAGCTTGAAGTTACATATCATAAAGTCGAGGGATGTCAATTCTTTTAGAAGCAAGTTTTGTGACATTGCATCAAAACTATTCTTGTAATAGTCCTGTAAATACTTAATGAGATTTCACTTGCGACAAATTTGGATCTAAAAAATTAAATTTTTTAGATGATCAATTCAGATCACACATATCAACCCACAACTTCTCTTCTGCCAGAAGCATCATGCATTATTAATGACACTGTGATGGCAGTTGGTAGCAGATTGACGGGTATGATACGCAATGGTTATTGTTGTGTTCTGAATTAAATATCTGATATACACATAATTTGAAGTTTAAATTTGTCTAAAAGTGAAGATCTCATTAAATATTCTAAGGATTATTTAAAAAAAATAATAAGTGACAAAAAGTCACAAAACCATTGACCTTATGATGTGTTCATTTTAGCTTGATTTAAGTTGTAGTTTAGTTTTCATCATTTGTCAAATGTGTCAAAAGTTGTTTTTAACACCTAGTGGTTGTAAGGCATGTTATGAGCTTTGATATGAAGCACCGTTTGTGTCATTTCCAATTATATAATTATGCCTTCAAACAGGTATGTCTGAGTTGTAGTTGGAAGAGAATTGCTGAATAAATACTTCAAATACATGATAAAATATGGCCTCCAGATAACATATTTATCATTTATCATTAACCATTCAAATAGTAATCGTGTATAATTTGGCATACACTGTAAGGCTTCTTAATTGTGAGGAATGCCAAACATAATGGCACAAATTATAAATACATTGTTGTGTTTCACAAGCTATTATGGTTAACTTTTATGTGAGAAAGTGCATAAGTGAAAAGACAGATTATAACTGGGGGCATGGATTATGGTCGTAAGGCTTCCTAATGCTATTTGAATCCAAGCCTTGTCAGGGGGTCAGGGGCATATGTAACATGTACATGTTGTGCTTGTCCGTCAGTCAACTCTCTTACTCTCTCTCTGTTTCTCTTTCCATCTCTAACTTGCTCTCCACCCCTGCCTTTTTTCTCCTTCTCCCTCCCCTCCTGTATCTCTTTCCTCCACTCTCTTCTTACTCTCTCTCTCTCTCTCTCTCTCTCTCTCTCTCTCTCTCTCCATCTCTAACTTTCTCTCCACCCTTAGCTTCACTCTCCTTCTTCCTCCCCTTCTCTCTGTCTTTCCTCCCCTCTCTTCTTACTCTCTCTGTCTCCATCTCTAACTTTCTCTCCACCCTTAGCTTCACTCTCCTTCTTCCTCCCCTTCTCTCTGTCTTTCCTCCCCTCTCTTCTTACTCTCTCTGTCTCCATCTCTAACTTTCTCTCCACCCTTAGCTTCACTCTCCTTCTTCCTCCCCTTCTCTCTCTATTTCCTCCCCTCTCTTCTTACTCTCTCTCTCTCTCTCTCTCTCTCTCTCTCTCTCCATCTCTAACTTTCTCTCCACCCCTACCTTCTCTCTCCTTCTCCCTCCCCTCCTCTATCTCTTTCCTCCACTCTCTTCCTACTCTCTCTCTCTCTCTCTCTCTCTCTCCCTCTATATCTAACTTCCTCTCCACCCTAGCTTCACTCTCCTTCCCATTTATTCTTGCTCTTTCTGTTCCTATTCTCTCTCTCTCTCTCTCTCTCTCTCTCTCCCTCCCTCTCTCCCTCCATCTCTAACTTTCTCTCCACCCCTAGCTTCACTCTCCTTCCCATTCATTCTTGCTCTTTCTGTTCCTATTCTCTCTCTCTCTCTCTTTCTCTGTTAATAACCCTTCTCTCCCTGCTGTATTGCACTATATGTCTGTCACTCTTGTATTATTTCTCTTACCCTATATTTCTGTTTTCTCTACTCTTTTTTCTCTCTCCCTCTTCCTTCCCCAATCTTTTCCTTCCTTTTTTCTCTCTCTTAATCACTTCTCTCCCCCACCCCTCTCTCTGTCCATTCTTCATCCTTCCTCTCTCTCTCTCTCTCTCTCTCTCTCTCTGTCTCTCTTTCTCTTTCTCTGCCACATTTCAAATTCCTCTCTCACACTACAAGTATCACTGTCCTTTCGATATGACCCAATATCTCAGGTTTATAGTTGTGAGTCACCATGGTCATTTGTCAGCATTCCCTCCTGTCATCTGCCAAGAAATGATGACCGAATAATACCTTCAGTCAATATTTCTGCATGCCCTCTGGCTATCAGAAACCTCCAGCTGATATTAAACTCAAGATATTACTCCACTGATTGACAGCCAGACAAACCAAAACATAAAAGGAGAAATATTACCAAATACCTGAATTATGTGAGTGATTGGTATGGTTGCAATAAAGTTTGGTGGAGGCTAAAGAAAACTACTTTAGGAGGTATGGATGGAATACCTGATATGAGAAATGGAAGAGAGAGAGAGAGAGAGAGAGAAAGAGAAAGAGAGAAAGAGGGAGTGGAGTGAGAGAAAGAGAGAGAGAGGGAGAGGGAGGGAGAGGGAGTGAGAGGGAGGGAGAGGGAGAAAGAAAATGAGAGCCACCACTCGAGTTATCTTTCCCTTTTTGGAAGGAAGTTCCAAACTGGTTAACAATCCTTACATACAGGTTACTGAGTCCAATCCAAATTGGTTTACACATATGGACCCCTGGATTCCGAGTCAAAAGATGAGAATTTCATGTTGATTAAAAAAAAACCTTAGAAGGACTAACAAGCCCTTTATTTCCAGGCTGGTGGCCCAGATCTACCAAACAAGGTGGTGTGTAATTCAATTAGGCAGGCAAAATCTAGACCTTTCTCTGACATTTCCCCCACCTAATCCAGCCATTTCTCCTCCTAAATTGACAAAATAATTCCTCCAGAATGATGAGAGATGATGTGAATCATTTATTTAAGCTGCATCAAGCTTCTGAAGAGGGGTATTTGAGGAACCTATAAGTTGTGTGCTACATGTATGGTGCATCTATGAAGTTGCCCTTTTTATGTTATTTATTGATCAATATCTTTCATAATTTTTTATTTTGTTTTACTCTTTGTTTACAGTTTGTTATACATAACCTATTTTGCTATAAGATGTATAATGCTCAAAGTTAGCGACCACATACAATTTGTTTGCTTTGTTATATGTAATATATATGAAAAAATAAACAGAATAACTAAATACGCATCATTTCATGAGATTTTTTTGTGTGTTTCTTGCTATAACTAACATGAAGGACATCAAAAGAATTTATTGTTAGTTATGTAATTAAACTTGCTCCTATTGTCACTGTATACTATCAATATATCTTTCTCTCACTTTCTCTTCCTCTCTTGCTCAATCTATCTCTGTCTCTCAATCTTGTGTGTGTCTCTTTCACTCTTTCCTACCCCCCTTGTCATCTTTCCTTCCTCACCATCTACCCTTTACTTCCCTTGGTCAGATGTGGCGATCCTACGACAGTGTTGTCTTCCATCACCTGGTCACGCTCCCTGCGGGGGAGTATGTGACCACCTGTGCGTCCAGCACTAACCACCCTACCACTCTCTTCCTCACGGATGCTGGCAACATCTACATCAGCAAGACAGGTTTGTGGCAGGTCGTGTCTACACCCTTGGATGTTTCTAATTTGATAGTCCACTGAGTTTCATGAGAATAGTTGACGCCTTATCAACACATTGCATGCTACGTACAACAGATATAAGCAATTGGCATTACACTGGTGACAGCGGTGGGATATGAAAAGTCACTGACCATGCATACAGGAGCTTGTTTATAGGGCTTGCCACACACTAGTAATGTATCTCACCAGAACTAAACCGGGGAAATATGCCAACATGAAGAAAATTGGTGTTGCGCTGCGATTGTTCTACTGCCACCATAGCTGAAGCGGAGTGATACCCCAAAAATCACCAACTTTATGCTTCTTTTAAGCTCCAGCAACCCTGATGGCCTAGACGTTACAGCCCCTTGAGTGAGAATTGAAACTTTGATGATTCATTGGCAAAAGGGAACAAAATCCTCATGGCAGGGGTTGATTTGTATGAGAGTAGAACATCACCATTTTGATTTGAAGCTTCCAAGTAAGCCAAAGATTTTGACAAACTTTTTCCTGTCTTTGCTTAACCCACCATTAAATACAGTGTAACATTCACAATTTTCATATTTCCAGTATTCAGACAAAAAAGAAACAGTTATACTCCTTATTCTTCTTTGATTGAGTATAACATTTGTCCTGTGAACGACTCTAAATTTGATGGACAGCTTGACATCAATGAATTTATCACTGGCTGAGTGACCAGCATGATGTGTCCTGGCTCTTTATATGCCCATCTCTCTTGACCAACAAGTCATGGTCAAATGCTAGACCTCATGGTCAAAGTTTGACCGGTCAGTGTTAAACAAAACTTGACCCACTCCAGAGGAGCTGTCAGATTGGAATGGGTGAGGGGGAAATTCTGTGGCACCAAAAGAGTTCAACAAATATTTATCAACTTTCAAAGGAATATTGTTCTCTTGTAGAGCACCTAGATAGCTCTGCCCAGATGGGAAAGATGTCACACATTTTAATGATGGATTGTCAAATGTATGGAACAAAATGTTTTCATTGGCAATGGTGTTTTGAGGCAAATTGTTTTCTGCTTTTTACAATTGATGGTGGCAAGTTTTAAATGTAGTAGAAAACTAGCTGGTGGAAAGAGAGTATGAAGGACCGTAGTAGGAATGCACAAACAGGCTTTAGGCATGATATTTCAATGGACCAAGCTGCCTGACTCTTTGAGGTCAAAGTCTTCTTTAGAATGTCACAGTGGTAATCCTGTGGTGGGGATGATGTTTAGATCTACTGGCAAGAAGGTTTAGGACTGGTGGATGTTTCACCCTGTCTTGTATTCAGCCCAGGTTTGTGGCTATATTATAGATTAAATCAAATCTGTTCCACCCCTATACAGTAGGTGTTTTTCCATTGCCAGGGCATAGAATTAAGCGATTGCTAGCTTTTGTACAAATCTACCTGAACTTTTTTGCTGCATGGAAATTTAGAGTACATGCATGGTTTTGTCTTCGTTATTATCGAATACAGGAATTTCCGATTGTTCACTTTCATGTACATTGAAGATGTAAGCCCCATTCTTGCTAGTTGTCTATATTTTCTATTGTGAGATCACCATTCAATATAGGCTGGATAGAATCCTGAATGAGCGAGATTGAGCCTGATTGAGGGGTTTATTAGTGTAGATACAAGCCAGTGTACATGTACTTATATGTCAGTCTGCAGTGGCTTTGAAGGGGTCATGGTCAATAGAGATTGAGCTGAGGCCAGACAGTGGACATAGCTTGACCACTGAAGGCCTGCTGCCCGCCAGTCGTAACCCACAAGCTCAGCTTTCAAGTCCCCATGTATAACGGTTAACACAGAAATACAGACTTATACCCCTTTTATAGTGAGAGTTACCCCGGATCAGGTCCGGACCTGATCCGGGGTAACTCTCACTATAAAAGGTCGAAAAATATTTAGCCCGAGCTAAAGTTAGTCCTAGCTGAGAGGAGGGTCAGGTCCGCATCAGGTCCGGATCAGACCCGAGCTAACGTCACTATAAAAGGTCTCTCGACTTAGCGCGGACTAAAATCAGTGACCCATGAACTGGAAGTGCGGACTGTGCGGTATATGTATGCCGCTCCCGTTTCAGGGTTACCCACGTACAAGCGCAAAGCACGCTATAGCTGTAAACATTCGCGCCTCCTCACGCTAGCTCTGTGTGTGCCGTGTACTGTATTCTCTTTCAGCCGAGATAGCAAAAAAAGAAGAAGGAAAATCCGCACGTAAAGCATGTCGAAAGATGATAAAACATCGAGAGGAAAGAAGTGGGAGAGCGATGAGGAGCTATTCATGCTCCAACTTCGCGCGAGTCGAGTAATACAAAAACCAAAAGTGAAACACGACGATCGGTACACGATGAACTTCACACGAGAACACACGGAGCTATACGCTAGCACGTGCGCATGCGAGTGCACGTATACAATTTTTGCACTCGCGGGAAGCACAGTTGAGATGGGGCGCGCTCGCGGGAAGGACGGCTGATGGGGCAGTACGTTACCACGGCAACTAGTGCGGTCTCGCTCCCGTCATGGGTGGTCGAAAAAAGCAGTATAAAAGGACTTACCTCGAGCTAAAGTTACCCCGCTTCTGAAGCGGGGTAAGTCTGAGCGCACTATAAAAAGGGCATTCGGGAAGAATTGGGGCAGTCTGGGCAAGGCATAGCTGGAGCTTAATGAGATTGGGATATAGCTGTATTGATGTGTTGATATATCCAGGGGTGTTTGTTTGTTGACAGGTGGGTAGATGGTGATGATTTGGGCCAGTGTGGATGGCAGTTGGGTCTAGGAGGAGGGAGGAGAAGGGATTGAGGAGGTGGGAAGGAGGTGGAGTTAGGAGGAGGAGTTAGGAGGGGGAGAAGGGAGAGGGAGGGGAGGGAAGGGGAGGAGGGGAGGAGGAGGAAGGGAGGGGGAGGAGGGGAAGAGGAGGAGGGGAGGGGGAGGAGGGGAGGGGGAGGAGGGGAGGGGGAGGAGGGGAAGAGGAGGAGCAGGGAGGATGTGGGGGGGGGGGGAGAAGGGGTTCGTGGAGGAGTTAGGAGGAGTTAAGGGAGGAAGAAGAGGAGGAGGATGAGGAGGAGGAGGAGAAGGGAAGGGCAGGAGGAGTGGGGGACGAGTAGGGGCAGAAGGAGGGGCAGGAGGAGGAGGGGGAGGGGAAGGGAGGATGGGGTGCAGGAGGGTGGAGTAAGAGGAAAAGTGGATAGGTACAGAGATATCGGACGATGTGTAGAGACAGAGAGGGAGATGGTGCGGGAGTAGAGGGGGGGGGGGGAAGCATAAAGTGAATGAAAAGGAGGATGAGGGATATAGAAAGAAAACAATGGAATAGGAGGTGATGATTAGGAGAAAAAGGATATAAACACTGAGAAAGATATGAAAGAAAAAAAAGAGAGGAGGAGATGACGAAGACAAGCAGCAAATAAGATCAAGTAGAAGAACACAAAGAACAAACAAAAAGAAGGGGAAAGCAAGAATACCAAGGAAAATGTTTGTGATCACATCACAGTGCACTGGGTCTCCTACTCCTACTGTCATTATCATCAGTCATCTCTCTTCCATCTTTGTGTTTACTTAACATGAGGTCATGTGGATAGGAGTCTTCAAAGGCTTTGCTACTTGACCTGAGCTGCCATGATTCGGCATCAAATATGGATTTTCATCCATTCCCATGCCAACCCAATTACTGATCTTTTATGACTTGTAACAATATATGTTAGGAGAAGTCTGTGGTTAGATTGGTAGATTTGAAAATATATTTTTTCATGTATGATTTAATAAATTGCTGTCTCCCTTCCTCTCTCAAGCTATAACCTTCAATTCCTTTGTGTTTCCAAACCCAGTCAACTGCAGTGGGTCATGTAGAACTCAAGATGGATATTTACTTTGTCAATAATGAATATAAAGTTCAGTTTATCCTGACAGTTTGGAGTGTTATTTTGCTCTGAGGTAAAGTCCTAAACCTGAACAGGTTATCACAATATTATGGGCTATCGTTACCATCACCTAATTGAGGTTGAGGTGCATTTCATGTGAAGCTCTGTTTGAAGTGAAAATTAGTTTTGACATATACATATGGGTGATTCCATGGGGTTGGGGCAATTTTTGTGACATACCACAACTCCAAATCTGTATCTTTTTCAAACCAGGCAATTATAGTCATAAGCAATAATGGCATGAGCCAAAAAATGGAGTCCCATCCAGTATTACTTTTTCAAAGACCATGCCATATTGGAATTTGATTTACAAAAATTTCTTGTCCATGTAAAAACAATATGATGTCCATGTAACGGTGGTAGATTTTTGTATGCCTTGTTGCTTCAAATCCATAAAAGATTCCAATTTTAACGTCTATTACTGAGAGAAGAGAGCAATTTTTCATTAACAGCTCAAAAATTAACCACATCTGAACTGATCTTCCTGGTGAACTGCAAAGGTTGATACCTCTGTTACATGGACATTGCATAAAAGCTTTGCCCCATCCCCAGGGAATGACCCATATATCAGTGTCAGCTAGGTACAGCAGTATGCAGGCTAGTCTTTGTATTGCCTTGGCTAGGTCTCAGATTTGTGTCAATGTGCATAGTTTTACCAAATCAAACCTTTGCACTTTAAAGAACTCAAACTCAAGATATAGTTTCTTACAAAGAAATTTTTGTTCATCACATACGTGTACCATGACAGAGCTGCCAAGTCTCACTGATTTTGCAGGAGACTCCCTGAAAAAAGACTAATATTACTGAATTGGATTTCATCACATCACCCGATCTCTCTGATTATTGATAGATTATAGCCAGTAGGTTGTATGCATTTGATAGACATCTCCCTGATTTCTGATAGAACCCCCCAAATCTTCCTGATTGTTGAATTTCAATGTTGGTAGCACTGCCATGAATTGTATCTATAGTGTATTATGTGAATTGAATGGAACGTTTATTACAAATTGTAGCAAAATGGTAAAACTTTTTGCCATGCTTTGTGGGAGCTTAACTCTATGTCCCATAGGCACAGAACTTCCATATTGCAGTAGGTTATCTTTGCAGATCTGGCAAAGGTTCTAATGGTGTGCATGGATCTAGACATGACATAAACATGAAGAAAGAGGAATATCAAATCTCAAATCACAAAATGGCATCTCTCATCACCCGAGAACTTTTCGACCAATGACTATGGAAGTCTTAGGTAACTTCCTTGTTTCGACCTTGGCAACAAAACATCAAATTCTCGCTAAACAATAACACAGGAAAATTGGTGGAAATAGGGAGGAAATTTGATTGTCTGGGTATTTTAATACAAAGAATTGTTAGTTTTAATTGGATTAAAGGACATCTTATCAAACTTTATTCAATCCGCACATCATTAATGACAGCAGAGAAACAAGACGAGGAAAAGGAGATGACCTAGAGGTGACAGAGACAGAGGGAAATGGATGAAGAGGATAAATGAAGCCTTTGAAGGATAAGAGGTGGGGGGAGGGGGGGGGGGTTAAAAGCCCCACTGGTGGATTTTTTCACTATTAATACACACAAATCCTACAGAGCAGCATTTTGGTTGGCTCACAAAAGGTTAGATTCTAGGAAGTGGGTCCCTACAAAGGTACGTGTTTGATTAAGACCAGCCAGTCAATGCAGGTGAAGTCACTATGTACCTTTTATACAAATTAACAAAATGTGCAAAAAGGATCTATGGTTTCTTAGGTGTGAGATAGTATGTACATGTAACCTTTCAAAGCATTTCATCATGATATATTCTTAATCCAGGCATATCCTCAAGTGGTCTCCATTTCGAAATTCCCTTTGCATTTTCCAATCTCTATAACCCCAGGAGTCCCATCCCGCATCATACGGGCCTCTGAGAGCATCGATCTCCACCGTCCGTCCATTCTCTTCATCAATCACATTGGCGATGTCCTCGTAGGCGCAGTCGACAGCGACGAGGCGGAGGAAGGCGAAGTCCAGACTGTGACCCGCTCCATCGATATCACAAAGAGCATTCAGGTACGTACACTTTGATTTGAGAATGTTCTCTTATCCAGGTAGTCTGAATGAAACTAAACTGTTGAAACAAGTCAAGTGAGCTCAATTGAATGCATTATCCAGAAAAAGAAAGGAAAAAAAAGGAAAAGTGTGCTGGAAAGTAAGGAGGTTTGGCAAAAATTTATAGGTTTCTTTCAATATGTAAAATACAAAATATGCTATGGGTTGTGGAAAAGGTCAGTATGACTTGCCTTTAAAGGGGTAATATGTATGTAACACCATTTATCCATATTAATGTCATACATTTTATATATAATAGTTACAGTTGTCAACCTCCAGTTATATTTAACAGTTTCAAAAGTTTCTTGAAAATTCACAGACCATGCTGCCTATCAAAATAACTTCCTCTGTCCCAGATATTAATAAAAACAACCTACTACTTGTTTACACAAATTGGGGGCTGAAACCCAAACTCCCTCCTGCATGGGTGGATATGTTTACATTAAAAGTAGCCAGTATGGTCCCCTTATCAGCTCGACCTCCGTTGGGTTGTATTGCTTCCTGCCCCAGTTTACAAAACACCCATCTTTAATTCTGCCTCCTTTAGATGAAAACTCCAAGAGTTGGAATCTGGATTCATTCTTCTCTTCTCTGCCTCTTGGCGTGAAGACGACTTTTGCTAGGTCTCCCTAGTCCTCCCTTTTTAGGGTTTAATATAGGACCGTCTGCTGGGAGTACCATTGAGTTTCTACCATTGAGTTTTCTACCACTGAGTTGCTACCTCCGAGTTTATACCTCTGTACATTTCAGTCTTTGCACATGTCAACTTTGTATCCGGAGTCACATATATACTGTATAATATCTTCCATGTACAACTTGAAATGGAGATACGTCAATAATAAATTCTCTATTGACTACTGGACAAGAGCGTGTCTACTTCTACTATTTTCTTCCTCATTTGAGAAGAGTAAGGGTGTATATACCAGCCACGTCTACAAACTAAACATATACACTCTTACAGCTGGTGGCAGCGGTGAAGCGGAGCCGTCGTTCCCGCTCGATTTGACTTCATTTTGTCTCTAGATTCCACATATACTCTTACAGCTGGTGGCAGCGGTAAACTGCGGAGCCATCTTCGCCGCTTGTGTTAGTCTACTTCCAAAGTCATCTAACTGTATTCGCCCGTCATCTGATAACCTGTATATACTTCACCAGTTCTTCATAATCGCATTTGTTCCGGATCGTGCAGTGCTCTTACAACTGCAGCGGGTAACTGGAGTCATCGTCGCCGCTCGTGTACATGTACTGCTCCATTCGCCAAACTCGTCATCTTTCTACAATTCGGCCGTTCTACAACTTTGTTCGAGCCTATTTCCTTTTCATCGTTCTGGCCGTGTGTCACCGTTTCGTCTCATCGCCTTTGCTCCTACTCCTGTGTCATCCTCCTGGCGTCCCTCTCCTCCTGATCGTGCAGAGCTGCCTCATCGGTCCAGCTTCAGTTCATCATCCTCTTCGTCCGCCGTCATCGCAGTCGATGTCGCCTGTATCTTCATGCCCCATCGTCGTGTTTCTGTGCTCACCGTTCTCCCGTTACTGCCTGCCCAAGTCCTGGACTGAACGGTGCCTTTTTGACTGTGATTATTGTTATTAGTATTTTTAATTTACAACCACTTCATGTATGGCAACCTTTTGGTGAGTTTAACACTACACCTGTTTTTGTATATGCATACATATCGTCTCTTTCTTTTCCTGTTATTTCGTTTGTCGTTCTTTGTGTGTTGTTTATGTCTTGCTTTTATCTCTACCGTATGATAAGTTTTACGCTTCCGTATTTTTTTAGCTAGCCTTCGATTTACGGTTCCCTCTTTTCTTAGGCTTACTTCTCGTAATCTTAGCTAGTTAATTTGTGCTATTTGTTTCATTCCACAATTTCTTGCACTTTTTATTTGGGTTAGTTTGTATATTACACAGTTCGTTATTTTTCCGTTTCCAAGTTCATTGTCACTACATTGTATTTCAGGATGACTACTGAACATCCACTCGCTAGTACCACTTCCGTGCCATCTCCCACCTCTCAACCTCTTATCCGGGTTGATCTCCCTCCCCCTTTCTCTGGTGATGGGAAGGAAGATTTTGCACAATGGTGTCATAGCCGAAAGTGATACACTCCAATCGGCTGAAGCCGTATCTCGACACCCCTCCCCCTGTGTCATCCCGCATGGCGTCATGTCCCCCACCGTCCTCTGCTGCCCGACCCCCGCCAGTTCCCCCTCCTTTACCCTCTACTAATCTGTGGCTTGCCCCACCTCCTGTTCCACCGCCTCCGCCTGCTCCCCAACCTCCCGTCCTGCCGGACATACCTCCCCTCCCCCCACACCGTTCCACGATGCCCATGCCTGTAACCAGGTAACCACGTCCCTCCAACTCCTACACGACGTGGTCGCGTTGTACGCCCTCCCCCCCCCCCCCCCCCCTGCTTACTATGGCGACCCCATTCCCTCCTCTCTCGCCTGATCACCCTTGCGGATCTTTTCATCAGGCCTAGTGTAAGATAGTTGTTGTTGCTCTGGATTTCTTTTATTGATTTCTTTTATGTTAACTTGTATTATGTAGTTTTCTGGATTGAGTGATCCAGCTGATGACAATTCGATATTATATAAGTCTTGTTTCCATGTTTCATTTTTGCTTTATATTGTATAGTTTCGTAAGTATTACTTGTTGCCCATTTGTTGAAGGACAATATTACTTTCCTCTGTTACACCTTTATTCATTTATTTTGCTTGTGATTTTTATTCTTCAATCACTTTGGTTTCACAATCTAATGTTTACAGTTTTAATGAATCTCCTTCCTCATAGTGCGAGAATGCACTGGGATTAAATTTGTGTTTCTTCGGCTTCTTTTGTTTGGGGCTTATTCATATTTTTTTTCGCGGAACATACATCATGTGCCAAATTTTAGTAACCAGACAATAACATTCTGTCTGTTAGATGTTTCTCGAGTTTATGTTTTTAATGCAGAAGTTGAGCTGTTTAAGTTTTTCTACCATATTCTGGTGCATTTTAATGTTTTTACATCTCCCTAATGTTCATTATGTTTGTCGGAAATATGTGCATATTCTCATGTACTTATTTTGTTTTGATTTAGTTCACTTGTTTCACTTGTTACCAACATCTCTGATACAGTGTCGTTACAGTCTTGATATTCATGTGATGCATACTCTCTCTAACTTGGTTTTTCATTTTCATGTCTCATTTTCTTTTCTTGGTCGTATTCATGGTCAGTTTGTAATATCATGTTAAGGCTTGACCTCAGTTAGTATAGTTATTGGTTGTACTTTCCTATGTACTTTTCTTTCCTTCTATTTCTTTCCAGCTCTATTTCCTTCGTAATGCTTTTGTATTTCCATGTTTTACTATATCCTTTGTACATAGCTCATGGTTTATACCCAGGTATTTGTTTAGGTATCGTATTCACCTGTCATTTTTTTCGTATCTGGATATGCTCTCAGTGTTCCGCATTTCTCACTATTCCACTTTTAGTGTTTTAAAGCTTGCCGCTTGTTCTATTCGATTTCCCCTATTCACTTTCCCTTTCTCTGCTTCTGTTTTGAAACGAGGACGTTTCTTCTAGAAAGAATGGTCGAATGTAACACCATTTATCCATATTAATGTCATACATTTTATATATAATAGTTACAGTTGTCAACCTCCAGTTATATTTAACAGTTTCAAAAGTTTCTTGAAAATTCACAGACCATGCTGCCTATCAAAATAACTTCCTCTGTCCCAGATATTAATAAAAACAACCTACTACTTGTTTACACAAATTGGGGGCTGAAACCCAAACTCCCTCCTGCATGGGTGGATATGTTTACATTAAAAGTAGCCAGTATGGTCCCCTTATCAGCTCGACCTCCGTTGGGTTGTATTGCTTCCTGCCCCAGTTTACAAAACACCCATCTTTAATTCTGCCTCCTTTAGATGAAAACTCCAAGAGTTGGAATCTGGATTCATTCTTCTCTTCTCTGCCTCTTGGCGTGAAGACGACTTTTGCTAGGTCTCCCTAGTCCTCCCTTTTTAGGGTTTAATATAGGACCGTCTGCTGGGAGTACCATTGAGTTTCTACCATTGAGTTTTCTACCACTGAGTTGCTACCTCCGAGTTTATACCTCTGTACATTTCAGTCTTTGCACATGTCAACTTTGTATCCGGAGTCACATATATACTGTATAATATCTTCCATGTACAACTTGAACTGGAGATACGTCAATAATAAATTCTCTATTGACTACTGGACAAGAGCGTGTCTACTTCTACTATTTTCTTCCTCATTTGAGAAGAGTAAGGGTGTATATACCAGCCACGTCTACAAACTAAACATATACACTCTTACATGTACATAACACTTTAATATGTAGAACATATTATGTGAACCAGGGTACTGGAAGAATAACATCTGATGGAGGAACAAGATCACCCTTATCCTATATGTAGCTCTCATATGTACTCCCAGACACCAAGACATCCACACACACACACACACACACACACACACACACACACACACACACACACACACACACACACACACATGCACGCACGCACACACACACACACACACACATACACACACACACACACATACACACACACACACACACATACACACACACACACACACATACACACACACACACACACACACACACACACACACACACACACACACACACACACGCACACACACACACACACACACACAAACCCACACGCACCCACACACACACATACACACACATACACACACATACACACACATACACACACAAACACACATCTTCTTTTGCTGACAGAGTGTTTGCGCTCATCAACCAGACTAGCTGCATGTGGTCAGTTTTAGTTTTGCATGCACCTGTTAAAGAACAGCTAGCCCCTTTCCATTTTCTGTTGCTCCAAATATGCCGCCTGATGTTCTTATTCTGCCCTTCAAATCTTTGATCTCGTCCTATCAGTGTTGATTAATGATTACAGCCTGCATGGTTTCTGCGTTCTTCCAATACTCGCTTTATAGACAAGGGGAGTGGAATTCCACATATATAAAGGCTCATTTTCAAATATGACCTCGTTCTTTGATGAACTTGCATTAAGTACAGTATGGCAAGCAAAAATCAAATCCAAGGATAAATGTATTTCACAGTTTTCAGATTGACAGTCTTCAATAATTTATATTTAAATAGAGCACCTTCTTTATTAGACATATAGTATAGGTGCTAATTGGTGCACTAGTTTCTGATCTGTGATTTAGCCCAGAAAAGAGAAAAAAATCCTACAGCATAAATGCAATAGTGCCCTCTCCCTTCAACTACATGCCAACCTGCCACGGCGTTCATTAATGCAGCCACCCATCGAGGCATGCATGTCCTGCGATTGCTGACAAGTGTCCTCCGCTCGGCCGCCAGTCCACGGCCTGGCCGGGCGCTGTGGCACGGTGGTGGCGTGCGTGCACGACAGCGTGACAATCGCAAACCCCGTCACCCACCTGTGACACGCTCAATCGCTCCCTCGCTTCACGGAGTGACGATAACCACCCACTTCCTACCGAGCCACCCAAAGTGCCAAGAGTCTCAGTAACCAACCCAGCAGGCAAAATTCTCCTTTTTGGATGAAAATTGGCATCATTTGGGTGTATAATCTAATCATGGTCAGTTTTCATTTAAAGATGTGAGTCCTAGGTAGCCATCATTGCAGCTGAATACATTGTGCACTTGTTTGATTTTGTAAGCAGAGAGAGAGAGAGAATACAATAAAGAGAAAAAGAAGAGGGGGAGAGAGTGAGAGATAGAGAAGAAGAGAGGGAGAATGAAAGATGGAAAAAGAAAGGGAGAGAGAGAAATAGGGGGAGAGAGAGATGGAAAGAAGAGAGGGCAAGTTAGAAACAGGGAGAAAGAATGAGAGAGAGAATAAAAAGTGTAATAGAGGGAGAGAGAGAGAAATGAAAGAGAATGTGTGTTAGAGAGAGAGAGAGAATGAGAAAGTGACCTAGAAGAGAGAGAAACAGGAACTCAATGTGAGTTTCCCCTTTCAAAACCACAATAATTCCCAGCATGCAGTATAATGAACGCTATATTGCAACACATTTGACACCCACGCATCAGATTCTAATTCAGCAACAAGCAACTCTATCTTGAGAAAGTATGAGATCGACGGTATGATCTCATATTAAAGAACTTTCAATTGTATAATCGTTGAATTGCATGTGCAGTGACATAAAAGGAGGAGGAATTGTCAAGTTGCCAGTGTATAGCTGCAGTACCTGTTAACGTGCAACGCCATCTGTTTTGTAGATTTTCAAATAATTATGGCCCTGAAGTCATTCTTTTAAATTGTTATGTTACAATAAGTATGTAATTTTTAGGCTTTTAGTAGATTTCAAGTGATCATGGCCCTCAAATCATTCTTTAAGATTGTGAATGTTACCATTAGTATATGATGTTAAGGCTGTCACTAGATTCTCAAATGAGTTTGGCCTTCAGATCATTCATTTAGATTGTGACCTTTCCACTAGTATTTTCAGGCTTTTAGTAGATTTTCAAGTGATCGTGGCCTTCAAATCATTCTTTTAGATTATGATGTTACCAATAGTAAACATCTTTTAGGATGTTGATAGATTTGCAAGTGATTATGACCCTTAAATCATTTTTCTATATTATCATGTTACCAGTAGCATTCGCTTTTCAGGCTGTTAGTAGATTTTCAAGTGATTATGGCCTTCAAACCATTCTGTTAGATTGTGATATTCACGTATATGATTTGTAGGTGATTCTTTCCTTTGACAGGGTGGTAGATACCAGTTCTGAAGAACAGAGTTAGAATCAAAGAATAAGTTCCCTAGCAGCCTTGTAGCCTTACCTCTTCTATCATTCACCTTCAATGCCCCATTAATTCAGTTGCTGCTGTTTGTCACGAAAAGCAAGATGTGAGTTTATAAAAAGCACAGAAATATGTTACTTTTGGATATAAGTAAGTACTTACAGTAATGACATAGAATGTGTTGTCATGTGGCAAGGAAATCTTTCATTATCTTTTAATATTTAATGTTTCCACAAATTTTTGGCAAGATCTATGGAAGAAAATAAACGTTTGTACCAACATAGCACGACAAGAGTGAAGTTAGATACTGATCAGTGGGCATCTCAGTCTCTTTCCCCTGTCCTTCTCTCTTCCTCTCTTCCAATCTCTTTTTCTCTTTATATATCTCATTCTTTCACTCTTTCCCCATATCTCTCCTTCTCTCTGTCTCTCTTCTCTCTTTCTCACACTATCTTACTCTCTTATTTCTCTCTCCCACCCCTCTCTCAATCTCTTATGTATCTGCCACTCACACAGACTCTCTATCTCTCTCTTCCTCTCTTCTCCCTTTACTTTCCCTCCTTCTCATTCCTCACTCTCTCACACACTCAGGTATTCTTTCTCTCCCATCTCACCATCTCGCTATATATATATATCTCATTCTTTCACTCTTTCCCCATATCTCTCCCTCTCTTTGTTTCTCATCTCTCTTTCTCACACTCTCTATCTCTCTCTTCCTCTCTTCTCCCTTCACTTTCCCTCTTTCTCCATTCCTCGCTCTCTCACACACTCAGAGGTATTCTCTCTCTCCCATCTCACCATCTCGCTATCTCCCTGTGTCCCTCCCTGTCCATCTCACTTACACCTTCCATACATATTATTATCCTTCCACTTAGTATATCACATACTACTAATATACTTCCTACAAATATAGAGCCGCTCATGAAACTGTATGAGGCTTTCCAATTTTCATCTCTGTAATCATTGTCTATCTTCTACCCTCCCCTGCTAGAAACCGTCAAAAAATGGTCAATTAAATCACAGATAGTTCTTACACCCCGCCCCCTCACACAAAAAAGGGGGAAAAGAAGACACAAGGAAAGAGGAGGACTTAAGACAAAGATTTGCCCTTAAAGGGATAGTTCATCCTGAAGATAAGTTGGTTTCAATAAAAGCAGAAACATGAAAGAACATATATGTATTAGTGAAGGTTTGACGAAAATCTGTCAAAAGTTAAGAATGTTATGATCTTTTTAAATTTCAATTTTGTGACATCATGTGCGAGGTGCTTTCCCATATGTTGTGTACAGTATAATTACACACATTGCTCTTTTTCTGTTTTTGACAACGGGATGATTTTTTTTTTCATACAGGTATGTGTGTAAGGACATATTTCTAATAATGTATCAAATGCACAAGTAAGAGGATGCATATTTTTTGGAAAACATGTACACAACATATGGGAGAACCTTGCATGTGATTTCACAAAATATTTTAAAAGATCTTAACTTTCTCATCCTTTGATGGATTTTCATCAAACCTTTACTTTATGTTTCCTACGTGTGTCTGCTTTTATTGAAACAAACATCATTTCAGGGTGAACTATCCCTTTAAGTGGCCACCTGGCAATGCCTGGACAATTGTGACTCAATTGTTTCATTGAAGCCTGCAGTAATCATGACAAATCCCTGACCATTTTCCTGCCTGCTAATGCACTTTGCATGTCGAAGAAGAGAGAGTTTTGCTACATCTGCACCAAGCATGGCAGATGTACAGCACACAGCTTGTTCAATCAGTGTGCTATATTGATATATATATATACATATACTGGCTGAATCAGTGAATATAAATTGTTATCCATTTAGATAACATCATATAAAATGTAATAAATGCTGCAAGGCAGAAGGGCTGCATTTTATTCAAAAATTTGCTTCACTGATTGTTGAATCTACCCAGTACCACAAGTGCATGACATGTGTGATATAACAATGTCCATACTGTGGCTTGGTACTGAGAGGATTAAGAATAATTTTTTGTAGACCTGCTGTAGCAGTACATACGTATCTCACATTGTGTGATAGAGAAAATTCTAGTTTTGCTTTTCAAAGTCATGCTAATAATCTTTGACATGCAGTGCTACATATGTGATTTAATATTTTGACTTAGTCCATATAATGTGTATGTTCACTCATGTTAACTCATTTATTCCACAACCCCTGTAATATAATGGAAGTCTCATCTTATCTAGCTTAAGTTGTTGCAAACTTTGCAATGAGTTTGCTGAAAAATTGGGGGATATGCTATAAATGATTTTTCTGGCCCTTGAGAACAATATCTTATGTTATATGTGCTCTAAAATGTTTTCAGTAATGTCAAAATATGTCTCAATTGCATCAAATAAGCTCTAAGAGTTTAGTCCCAATCCACACACCCCTTTATGCAATATGCAGTCACCCTCCCAGCATGCCGTGCGATGCGGCTGACTGACTGAGAAGGGCTAACGAAAGAATGGAAAACGAAGGGGAACGTAACAAGCCACATCTGACGGACGGCTGTTGCCGATTCGGAAATTATTACTCATTTCAAATTGGCCACCGACGACAGGCTGTGATTGAAAACTGGTGCACAGCATAACCTGAACTTGGCATGCATCCACGACGGTCTTCAAGTAAGGAACACAATAAGAGAGACGTCAGCGTTAAAGGACATCTACCTGATGCTGCCTAATTTTCTATTGCTTAGCTGTCCTTTCTGTCTCATCTATTATCTGCTTTTCTTGACCCATTGTTCTGCTCTTCTTCGTCTCATTGTTTTCTTTGATGGTCTCTACGGCATTAGAAATGCTTTCATGTTAGGATGAAGCTTCTTTCTCATGCAGGTTATGTAAGTGTCTCTCTTCAAAATGTCAGAGTTTCAAGCGAACTTGCTGTTATACGTGTATGAAATCCTGTCCATATGGAAAAGGTACTGTATGTAGTAATGATGCTTTAAGTTCAACTTTTTGCGACACATTTTCAAAGAAATGTGTCTCATGAGCTATTTATGCCACAATTCATGAATTCTCTTGATAATTGTGTTTTGTCTCGTACTCACCCCTCCCTCCCCCTTCCCAACCATTTCCCATCTCATTTCATTGGGTTTATTATCAGAACAACTGAACTACAAAAGAAATGTTGCTATTTTAATTGTAAACATTCAGTATATTTCTGTAGCTTGGCAACAGATGTTAGACAGAAACCTTGTTTTTTTAAACCCAGTTCTTCACTGCAGTTGTCCGCCCAAGTTCTGGTCATACCCTTGTGGATCGATTAAGGGGGGGGGGGGGGGGGTGATAGATATATTCTCAATGTGTTTTCTATCATAAAATACGAACTGCCGTATGTACCAGCATGCGTTGTCCTGTCAAAGGATTAGGCGTATTACGTAGAAAGAAAGAATGAGGAGACAGAAATGAGACGGAAAAAAAGGATGTGCGAATGACTTAACAAGATTTGTTCCATACTCCCTATAGTCTGAATCACATCAGGCAGCTAGTGTAGAGCTTCCCTTGAAAGTTCTCAAGGCAGATCGAGTCTGGGCAGACTGTACCATGCTCCGTTTGAGAGACAATGTTAGACCGTGTAAGGGACGGACTTTTGTCATGGCCTGAAGGGAAGTGCTGGATGAGCGTAGCCTGGCTTTCAGGCTGTTGGGTATTATTCTTACATGAAACTATTCAATAAAGAGTCTGGCTCCTGTAGACTATTAAATCATTCTCGATTTCCCCTCGGACGGCCCGACCAAAGAGTAGCCTCGTTTCCGGGCTGTTGGGCATTTCTATAAACCAAACTATTCCATATAGAGGTCTGGCTGCAGTAGACTAATCATTCGCATTTCTTTCTCCCGCTCGCCTGAGAAAAGATGAGAATGATACAGTGACTAGTCTTACATTACTAGACTCTATATGTCTGTTGGGATCAGAAATGTCCAACAGACCAACAGGAACAGGATAAAGTGAATATAGTCTTAGTTATGGATACCAGACTCTGTTTTTTAGTTTGATGACAAATGTCCAACAGCCGAGAAGCCAAGCTAGACGAGTGTGTGCAGGTCTCATGCATGGACAAATGCATTGCTTCCTCTGCAGCCTGCCCCTCCCCAGCCCCCCTCCCCAGCCCCCCCCCCCCTCCTCCAATCAGCCCCCATCCCAGTAATCTCCCCCACGATCACCGCTCCCTCCTCACTTTCATGATTCACACGATTAGCCATTAAAAGGACACACTCGTCCCCTCCTTGCGGCTCATCCACTCCGCGCGCTGGATTACGGGCTTTGTGTCAGTCCCGTTTCCCTGCCCTGTCCTTCCTCCCTCCTCCTGCTCCTGACCACTTGAGCTGGTCCTTGTATTTTTAGATGGCGGTAATCCCCTAACATCGCGTAAACAAACACCAAACTCATGCTCTAGCTAGTCTCTGCATGCTGAGGCTAGCCGACCCTGAGCCTCCAGCCCAACAATAGTCAGATGGAGTGTGTGTGTGAGGGCTTGATTGACAATGATCTGTGTTGGAAACGGCTCTGTTTTTCTCGGCTCACGTACATGATTGTTGACAGTCCAACATCCTGCTCGCTAGATCCATATGACATGCATGTATGTACCCATGGTTCATTGCATCGAATTCCTCTTTTGCTGGCTCATTTTGTTCCTCTGAAAGGTCACACAAATGCATGGTAGGCTTGTCAAAGTATTTATAGCAAAATATCGTTATAATGAGAAAAAGCGTTGCAATGAATCATGCTTTGTCCTTGAATTGAATTGAATTAATTCATTCATCCATTGTCCATGAATGAAAATAAATGTTGCTTTAAAAATTACTACATTCAGTTCAATACATTATGTCATTACATAACATACAAGATTCACTGCTACATACATACATTTAGGTATCATGTGCTGCAGAAAGAAAAGCAATAAAAATGGAATATACATAGTAAATTGTATTACTAATCATTCACATCAAATAAAAAAGGAACATACTGTATCTTTCATAAGGACCGGTATGTGTCAAAATAATGAATTCATTGAAGCATTGATGATTTAAAAGAGTATGGAAGTACAGTAAAAATTTGGGCCAGGGATAGTATTCTGAAAATCCACCTGAACCTGAATGTAATCGTCTCGCTAAAATTACATTACCCTAAAATATTTTATCTTTTGTGTTCTGAAACGCATCTTTTCAACCACCAATGCTAAGCATGTTGTACACACTTTTCCCTGAGGCAGCCAGTTATGAACTTCTTTATATGTCTCTTGCATACATCATGAAGCTGATGGGGTGATATCACGACACTGACAATGACAATGCGCATTAGAGTCCATCAGTGCGCCTTATCGTATTTGGTGCACTCATCTAACAAAAAAGTTGAACATGCAAATCACCTTTGCACTCAATGCAATAGGGAAATATGGTCCTAGACGTCTGCGTCTGGAGAGAAACAAGATGAACAAACGATACGTGAAATCAAACTGGAGGTGTAAATCATAGCAACCAGGAGGTGGGAATGGCATCTCAGGAGATCCTTCAATGTACCTTTCCTCAAAACATCTCTCTCTCTCTCTCTCTCTCTGTCAGGAGTCATCCCACCCAGTGGACTCAGCCATCACTGTAGAACACATTGCAGCAACCGGGTTCATGTTGCAGGAGGGTGGGAACCATAGCAACTATGAGACAGGGATGGCATCTCTCGTGTAATTGTAAACTTTGAATAAACCTTTCCTTAAACCTTCCCTCTGTCTCTCTCTCTCTCTCTCTCTCTCAGGAGTCATCCCACCCAGTGGACTCGGCCATCACTGTAGAACACATCGCAGCAACCAGGTTCATGTTGCAGGAGGGTGGGAACCATAGCAACTATGAGACAGGGATGGCATCTCTCGTGTCATTGTAAACTTTGAATAAACCTTTCCTTAAACCTTCTCTCTCTCTCTCTCTCTCTCTCTCTCTCAGGAGTCATCCCACCCAGTGGACTCGGCCATCACTGTTGAACACATCGCAGCAACCAGGTTCATGTTGCAGGAGGGTGGGAACCATAGCAACCAGGAGGCGGGGGATGGCATCTCTGGAGTTGCTGAGAGCGCTGTCCTCAGTGAGACCTCCGTTGGTCAGGAAATAGTATGGAGGTAAGTAAGATTGAGTGCATCCTTTTTGCCTTCATTATCATTTTAAAAGTAAAGTTGTTCATATCAGTGTAGCATTCAAAGGTATTAATTCATCAAGAAAAAGAAGATGAATGCATATCTGAAAAAATACCCCCCCCCCCCCCAAATTGGAAAGATGTATGTGATGGTTTTGAGAAATGTCGAAAGAAAAAGATTATTTTATACGCCTCTCAAAAAAAGTTGCAGTATTTCTACATCTTTAGTAGATGTGAATATTGAAGGAGTTATAAGGGGGGGGGGGGTCAAGTTGGGCAGGGTCAGGAAGATATGGGTATTGAGAGAGAGTACTGTTTAGCACTATGGAGAAAAAGAGAGATAGGGGAGAAAGGAAGAGAGACCAGCGTACATGTGAGGTAAAAAGTTCCTTTTAAAGTGAAGATGCTAGAGATATTGACTGATTTCATTTTTACAGTCACATCAGAGAAACTTTAATGTCATTTTATAAAGCAACAGATCAAGGAATCTTGTTCTTTTCATGTCTGTAGACTCTTACCCACAAACTCCTCTTCTCTCTTGCAAGAAGATTTTGACATTGTTTTCAAATATCAGTGTGATGTTCTCAAAATATGTTTTAAAAGGAGAAGGCAAACAAAATTGGTAATTTTGATTGAGAGAAAATAATTAATATTTTCTCTTGTGACACTCATGCATGCTGTTAAGCTATCCATTGTTATTATAATGAGCTTGAACACATTTATCTCCTTACCTCTCTCTTCCTGTCCCCCTCTCTCTTTCTGCCCCTCTCTGTTTCCCACTCTCCCTCTTCCCCCTCTCTCTCCCCTTCATTGGCTTGAACAAATCTGACCTAGGTTGCAGCTCCGTAAGTAGTTGGTACAATCCAATCATACAATCCAAAAATTGTTTTTAGATCTGAAACATAAAGCGTTATCTGCCTTTAATACATAAGGGAGGGCAAGAAAAGGAGGAAGGAAGCCGCAGAATTGGGCCATGACTTACCAGGCAGTAATCCCACCACCAGAGTTTGGTTAGACAGCGGCAACCTTGTCCTTGACTGCTAGCAGCCAGGGATTGAGGGGCCTTTCCCCATAACCCAGATTCCTGCGTAGGTTAAAGCAGTTGTACCCAATTCATCCCCATCAGCATTCTGCCACTTCCTTTAACTCCTCCTCTATCTCCTTCTCCTCCTCCTCCTCCTCCTCCTCCTCCTCCTCCTCCTCCTCCTCCTCCTCCTACTCCTCCTCCCTCCTCCTCCTCCCTCCTCCTCTTCCCTCCTCCTCTTCCCTCCTCCTCCTGCTCCTTCTCCTCCTTCTCCTTTTCCTCCTCCTTCTCCTCCTTCTCCCCCTTCTCCCCCTATGTCCTCCATGTCCTCCTTCTCCTCCTCCTCCTCCTCCTCCTCCTCCTCCTCCTCCTCCTCCTCCTCTTCCTCCTCCTCCCCTCCCCCTCCTCCCCTCCCCCTCCTCTTCCTCCTCCTCCTCTTCCTCCTCCCCTTCCTCCTCCTCCTCCTCCTCCTCCTCCTCCTCCTCCTCCTCCTCCTCCTCCTCCTGCTCCTCCATCCTTCTCTTTTTCACCATCCTGTTCTTCCTGCTCCTGCTCCTGCTCTTTCTCCTTCATTTCCTCCTGTTCTTTTTTCACCTCCTCCTCCTCCTGCTCCTCCTCCTCCTGCTCCTCCATCCTTCTCTTCTTCATCAGCCTGTTCTTCCTGCTCCTGCTCCTTCTCCTTCTCCTTCAATTCCTCCCCCTGTTCTTCTTTCACCTCCTCCTCCCTTCTCCTCACCATCCTGCTCCTGCTTCTGCTTCTGCTCTTGTTCCTGCTCCTTCTCCTTCTTTTCCTCCTGTTCCTTCTCTTCTTCCTCCTCTTTTCCTCCTCTTTTTCCTCCTCCCTATCCTGCTCCTCCTGCTTTTGCTCCTTCTGTCAAACTTTCTGCATGCTTCTAATGCAATCTCTCTCTCTCTACTCCATCTGTCTTGCTCTACCCTCTCCCTGCCCCCTCTCTCTCGCTGCCCCTACCTCTCTCCAACTCTCACCATTTGTCTCTCTGTGTGATGTGATTGCTTTAAGTACATGTTTGTTCATTGTGTCCCAGTTCTCACCTTTGATTACTGCTATCAACTTACCAAAGGAGTGTTCAGACAAACCCCATTCCTGACTACATCCCTAGAAATCGTACAGAAGCTTATCAAGCATTCGTGTGGATAAATCTTGTAATTGCTATCAAAAGGATCCAAACTAATTGCATGTTTTTCAAAAATATCTTGTTTTTCATTGCTCTCTTCTCCCTGTTCAGTTTTTTGTAAAGTAAGATCCAAAATCTGTTCAAACATATGGTTTTGTCTTTATAGATAGAGCCCCATTCTTAAGTGCAAACATCACCGAGCATGGTGAGTGGGAACACACCCAAGCCATCATTTTCCAAAGGTGTTCCTGACAGGCAGTGTCGGAAGGCTCGATCACGTCAATTACCCTCTTCCCTAAAGACTTTATCAAACGCTCTGGAGCAAATCTCCGGAGGCGTAAATAAGCGCACCTTATCGACGATCAGCCACCACTGACAGACAGGGGCTTCATTCTTTTGGGTTTCTCCAGCCTTTCTCTGTCTTCTCCGCAGCCATTTTTCTTTGAATCGCATTTTTCCCCCTCATACTTCTGTCATCTTTGGTGTCTATTTCTACTCCTTAACCACTAAAGTTTCTTTGTTCTTGCCTGTGTTTGTGAGGGCCAGTCTCTTGGGGGGGGGGGGGGGGGGGGGAGGGGGGGCGTGGTTCTGCCCTCTAATGGTCCTCACGTATCCCGTTCAATCCTGGGTACAGTGCGGCTTTTTCTATACATGTACTAGGGGCGTCACCTCTATACAGTAAAAGTTGCTTTCACGATCACCTGCTTATAAGGACCGCAATTCTTGTTTCCCTCGAACCACTATATAACCATATATTTTTGCATACAAATATTTTTTGCAAATGAAGGAATTGCAGACATTTTCGCGGGTTGTTGTTTTCGCGAATGACACTTGAAGTTTGCGCTATGATATGCATGCACTGCTCCGCTATCACAAACACATACAAATGGGAGAAAAAACTTTGTACTTGCGCATGTTATCACGGCGCTCAATTGTCCGCTGTAATGCCATGCTAGCTAGTTAGCTAGCTACACATGTACGTTAACCCGTTGCCCATCATGCGATCTACAGCGCTTCTACATGTACGCACGCAGCAGGGTGAGGTGCATACACTTAGTGATCAGGATTATGCGGCAATATTTTTAATGTGTTGTTCAATTCGCTACCCTACAACAATTTGCGAAAATATAACTCGTGCAGAAATATCAGCTCAGACTGAACATTTCTCATTGAAACCTGTATTACATTAACCTGCACAGAAAGACCACCAGCTCATAAAGACCACACTTCTCATTTCCTTTTAGTGGTCTTTTTATACAGGTTTCACTGTACCTCATTGCAGATAACCACAAGTTATTCTGGCAAATGATCTTAAAGGGTGACAAGTTCCCGATCAAACTATGCTTCCATCCATAAAGCGCTGTTCACATGGAGATGGTTTGTGATTGCTACATGTTGTTGCCGACTTACCTGCAGGTTCCTACTTTTCCAACCGCAACAGAGCAAGATAATTTTAGCAATTTTTTTGTTGACGATGTGGTAAACCACCACTCCACTGGAATAAAGAGAACCTGTCAATGACCTAAATCATTGTTTGGTAAGCAACAGCAACACCAGCGATTTGCTTCAAGTGAACAAACCTTTAAAATGCATTAAACACATCCCCCTGCAGCGAGATAAAAGAACCCCCCCCCCCCCCCAAAAAAAAAAAAAAAAAAAAAAAAAAATGACTGTGTTTACTTGATAGTAAAGAGGAGATTAAATTGCAGGTGAAGAGAGGTGATACTCTTTCTGATATCCATTGCATGAGTTTATCAGAATAAACACATCGCTTGAAGGATTGATTGAGGGAGGGTGTGTATAAACTTGATTGATAGCTAAAATAGTATAATAAGTTGGAGGTATTTGCTTGCCAAAAATTTAGTCCACAGGTATTGTTACTCCATAGATAGTTACATAACAGGTGCATATCAGTTTGAACATTCTGACTATTGCAACATCTGGGTGAATTGAATCACTTATTTCTACCTCTCATTAGAGCTACAATGTTAGGTTCTATGTGTTGGGACATACAAATGGTTGTATAATCTATAGTGTATTCCACTCCTTATATCAGTTTTATTCTATTGAGTTTAAATTGAGTTAATTGTATCTTTTCAAAATTGATTCAAAATATACATAGGATCATCTACATAACTACATAAAAAAAATCCCCTTCTTTCTTTTTATTCACATTCCAATAGGCATGTGTGCTGACATCATTAAAAAAAAACATAACATCATGATTCTATATTGAAAGTCTTGCCTCATACAATGATGTTTTTAAGCTATGATACTGTATCTATGCAACTTTTTTCTCCTCTTCCTTCTGCTTCTTTTTATCTCTCATCATTGTTGTCTCATATCTTTGTTTCCAATTTGCTTATACTTTAATACTCCTTAATCACATTTTCTAACATTCAGGTAGTAAAGAATTCAAGAATATCTACCAAATGAAATGTAATGCATTGGGCAGGGGGGATACCACTTTGTTCTGAGTTCCAGGAACTTGCCTATTTACCCAGAAAGCCCCGGGGGAACTTCTTCCAATCTTTCTTCTCCTTCTCCTTGGTCTCACATCCATCACTAGCCAATGACAGTCCACCAATGATGGACGGGCATCGTGTCCGTGTTTGCACACAGCACTAGTCATTTCCCATAATTCCCTGCTGGCCGACGCTATTGCCGTCTTGAACAAATAAAAGCAGTTGTCGGCTTCGTCATGGTATTTGCTTGTACATGCACCAGAAGTTATTTCTTGCGGCTGGTTTGTGCCATTTATAGCGGGTGGGGAAAGGTGGGAGTGTAGATGGAGGGGGGGGGGGGGGAAGAGAGAGAAGGAGCACATTCAAAAGAAGAAGCTGAGAATGGATGGCAGCTAAATCAACGTTTGAAATAAAGAATATGAAATAGGTAAAGGTTTGCACAATGGGTATTTTCCCAGGTACTTTTTGAGTGTGATAGATAGGTGGAGTACAGGTAGATAGATGATCATAGGCCTGCTAGGAGGTAGAAGTATATATTCCTCCTATTGTTATTATAACCATTACTACTACCACTTCTCCTCCTACTGCACCATGTACTAATACTACTGATACTACTGATACTACTGATACTACTGATACTACTGATACTACTGATACTACTGATACTACTGATACTACTGATACTACTGATACTACTGATACTACTGATACTACTGATACTACTGATACTACTGATACTACTGATACTACTGATACTACTGATACTACTAATACTACTGATACTACTGGTACTACTACCACTTAAATAATGTTAACAGGGCAAGTTCATTCACTGTTTTGTAAGCAAGATATGTCGATGGTAAGGTAAATATTCATTAAGCTCTATATTTAGGACTAGTTTAGCCTTTTCTATATTTGTGAAGACCATTTTTGTCTCGCCTGAGCAAAGTTTGGTAGAGACCTAGTGATTATTTTTCCTGTTAGTCTGTTGTCTGTTGGTCTGTTGGTCTGTTACCCAAATGTTAAAGTTTTTTTTTTTAACTTGCTCTCATTTATTTATTTCTACCTCAATTGTGATCAAACTTGGTGCAAATGATCCTTGGGTAATACCACATGTGTCTTCAAACGTCATGTAGGGTTCAAAAGGTCAAATGATATGAGGCCGTGTGCATTATTTTTCTCAAAGTTTCAGTTTTGGACTTGCTCTCATTTCTTTATTTCTGCCCCAATTGTGATCACACTTGGTACAAATGATCCTTGGGAATGCCAAATGTGGCTTCATGAGGCTGATGGGGTCAAAGGTCATCTAGGGGTCAAAAGGACAAATGATATGAGGCTGTGTGCATCATTTTTCTCAAAGTTTTAGTTTGACTTGCTTTCATTTCTTTATTTCTGCATCAATTGTGATCACACTTGGTACAAATGATCCTTGGGTAATACCACATGTGTCTCTTCATGAGGCTGATGGGGTCTAAGGTCATCTAGGGGTCAAAAGTTTTGAAAAAAATATAAAAAAATAACTGTTTATTGATTGCGAAATCAGGCGAGACTCGTGGTTCGTGAACCACCTTTTTATCCTAAGGGATTATAGCACTACTTCAAGACGCATTCCAGTCAATTTTGGTCATCCAATGGAGTGGCCGTCATAATACTTTCACAAATTTGAAAGATAAAACATTTATTCAATCAGCGTTGTCGAGATATTTTTATGACAGATCATTGCCAAATGTTATAGTAGGTTGAATCATTATTTCAAATCATGTTCTGTATTACCTTCAGTATTTTCTGAAGCGTCTCAAGAAGAAATATCATCAAGTAAACATCGTTGAGTTAAACCAGCTTACATTGTGCAGGCCTCTGAAACTCAATTTCTGCCGTTTGAATCCAGTTTTCTTGCCAAGAGAGCTTCCGCTCCAGCGCCTACGGGTCGTAAATAAGTGCGGGTGACAGTGCGATGACTGACTGGTCTAGGCCACGTCAATTCTCCACTTTCTCTTCCCAGCTTTTCATTCTTCTGGGCATTGGATGTGATGACACGATTTATAACCATATAGGGGAATGTAAGTTGTTATAAGTTGTAAGTTGTTATATATGGTCGACGCTCTTAAACAACACTGAAACATGGACACTTACAAATCTCAACAGAAGAAAAATTTAAGCATTTGAGATTTGGTTCTATAGAAGAATATTACATACAGATATGTAGATCGTGTATGAACATGGAGCTGTGCATTTCTAGAATTGAGGAATGAACGATTCCAGCAAGTGAACGAGATGGGAGGAATGGCAGAGAGCCAGAGAAAAGATGTAGAGATGGAGCCAGAGAACTACAGAGTGATTGCAATCAATGGGTATGAATGCCTGGGGCTGCTTTCATTTTTATTGCAATATTGATTGCAGCCAGTGATTGCAATCAGTGTATACAAATGCAGGGATGCGATTGCATTTTGATTGCAATCAATTTAAGCCAGTAATTGCAATCAACATGAGCCTGCAATGTACTGCTTACACGGCAGCTACCTAAGCAATCTGATTGCATTTGATTACAATCAATTTCAGTCAGTGATGGCAATCAATGTGTACAAATGCAGGGATGTAATTGCATTTTTATTGCAATTGATTGCAGCTAGTGGTTGCAATCAGTGCATACAAATGAAGGGATGTGATTGCATTTTGATTACAAGCAGTTGAAGCCAGTGATTGCAACCAGTAGATATAAATGCAAGGATTTGATTGCAATAAATTGCAGACAGTGATTGCAAAATCAGTTGAAGTCAGTGATTGTGATCAGTGTATACAAATGCAGGGATGTGATTGCACTTTGATTGCAATCAGTCCACATCAGTGATTGCAATTGATTGCAATCAGTGTTTTACAAATGCAGAGATTCAATTGCATTTTATTGCAATTGTTTGCAGCCAGTCATTGCAATCAGTGTATAAAAATGCAGAGATGTGATTGCATTTTTATTGCAATCAATTGTACTTAATTGATTGCAATCAAATGCAATCGATTGCAATCAGTGTATACATGTACAAATGCAGTGCTGTTATTGCATTTTGATTGCATCAATTGTAGTCAATGATTTGATTGCATTTGATGGCCATCAGTGTGAACCTGCAATCAATTTTTTCTGACTTGTTTTTCATTCATTACCACGATGGAGCATGCTATCCTTGCTACTGGGTGTATGTACGTCAAATTTCTTTTCCAAATTGAAATTACCCCAGAGAGCACTTTCACTATTAAATATTCATGCTGTTTTCACAGGATTTTCACTTTTTTTTTTTAATTATCCTTGTTTTTATGAAGTGGGATGCACCTGCTGATCACTGGACTGAGGGCCATTGGGGGCGGGACCCGTGTAGCCATGGCAACCTCGCAGGAGGCCAGTCTCCATGCCAACATGAAGAGCCCCCTCATTGCCAGGAATGTCAGTAAGTATGACAATTATACATGTTGGTCATAAGATTACACACCTCAAAAGATCTATCCATCAGTTGAAAATGACAATCAACTCCAATTAATGCCCCTGCTGTATTTTGGTACAAGTTATACGCACAAATAAAGTATAAGGTGTTAGTTGTTTTTTTGACACTTTTAAAAAATAGTTGAAAATTAGTTACCACTCAAATTAAGTCGAAATTGACACATCATAATAAAGTCAAAGGATGTCAAAGTCTTTTGAAGCAGGCTTAGTGATATTTTGTCAATTAGCTCTCGTACAAATCCTACGAATATTCTTAACTCTTTGCCCGCGTCGTTCGACTCGCGGCACATACAGCGGGCTGCCAAGTTCGACTCAAGTCACATTTCGCGCACAATGCATACAGAACGCATTTAATTGTATCGTGCGCACACAATGCAATAGCGACGCGTGATACACCCTATATAACAATAAGATGATCAACGTATCAATAGGCAGAAAGTCTCCAAAGACAGGAAGTCTGTTGAGAAGAACCCAGGGTCACTTTCAATAGAGGAGTTTAGCTTATTGTAAGCTTACTCTTTTTGAATGCCCCATTTAAATCCTAAATTGCTTGGCTCATTATCCCCATAAGACATGGGTTTGGTGTGTAATGAAAGCTAAAGAACACATCTTTTCTATGAACTAACTTAGAGAATAACCTTTATTAGGAAATATTGAATATAAGAGGTATAAATTACCATCCAAAACGATGATTTGGAGACAGAATGTAAAGTTAAAATTCTCAGAATCTATTATATTATACATGACAAAATTTATACCATTGGCAAGAGTATTAATTTCTCTTAGACTTTGCTACACATTTTTTTCCATCACGACAAACCAATACAAAGTTATTGCGAGTTGAATAAGACAGTGCATGCAAAAACCCCCTGAATGTGGCACCCTGAAATTAATGTGGCGCAGGGGAGATAGTGTGCGTGGCGGGCAAAGAGTTAATGAGATTTTCACCTTTAGACAAATTTGAACCGAAAAATGTGTGTGTATCAGATTATTCAGAACACAACAATGACCACTGTGTGTCACACCTGTCAATCCACTAGCAACTGCCATCGTAAGAAATTGACATCCCTTGACTCTATGATGTGTCAATATCAGCTTGATTTGAGGGTTTTTTTTCTCATCTAATACACTAGAGCTGCTGTTGATCTAGCTCTCAAAGAGAATGCTAATCATGAAAAAGAGTTTTTGTCTCGCCTGAACGAAGTTCGGTAGAGACCTAGTAATCACTTTTCCTGTTAGTCTGTTGGTCTGTTACAAAAAATGTGTTTCTTTAACTTGCTCTTATTTCTTTATTTCTCTATCAATTGTGATCAAACTTGGAACAAATGATCCTTGGGTAATACCACATGTGTCTTTATGAGTATGATGGGGTCAAAAGGTCAAATGATATGAAGCCATGTGCATAATTTTTTAAAGTTTTCGTCTGATTTGCTCTAATTTCTTTATTTGTGCATCAGTTGTGATCACACTAGGTACAAATGATCCTTGGGTAATACCACATGTGTCTCTTCATGAGGCTGATGGGGTCAAAGGTCATCTAGGGGTCAAAAGGTTTGAAAAAAATATTTGAAAAAAAACCTTATCATTGTTTATCAATTGCGAATGCAAGACTCGTGGTTCGCAAACCACCTTGTTCATAATGAGGCTATCCATAGCTTCTCATAGGTAAGTCATTCAATATTGTTTGCCACATGAAAATTTGAAGAGCAAATCTGTGGCATCATTTTTATAAAAAGATGACATCATTGAACCAAATGAGGGCAGTAGGTCCCCATGCATATCATTAAGGACCCATCTGTCGTCAACCATTGCATTGCTCTGGAGCAATAACAATCACTCTTTTTGCACTTGAAAAAAAATATATGTATGTAAAAATTTGCTCAAAGATCGATGTTCAGACGATACCACATGAACAGTTTATTTAACGATGATGTCATGTTTAGTATGCCTGTGGGAAGTTCCTGACTGAAATATGCCTATAAGGGGATGT
Organism: Arbacia lixula; assembly: GCA_963669155.1. Lineage (NCBI taxonomy): Eukaryota > Metazoa > Echinodermata > Echinoidea > Arbacioida > Arbaciidae > Arbacia > Arbacia lixula. The sequence goes on from OZ022588.1 coordinate 4,226,795, forward strand.
TGAAGTAAGTTGTGGGTGTTTGTTTTTAGCAGTATTAGAAGTAATAGTACAAAGCCCTCAAATATTAAACAGTATGTTATATGGTTGTTTATATAATATAAAAAAATATGTTTTCTAAGAATTTCTCTTCCATTACACATACTTGTTGCAGTTTTCATGATTGCACGTGTCTTATCTCTTTTGAGCATTTTGATTTCTCCCCAACCATCAAGCCTGACAAATTGATATGAGACTTCAGGGGATTTGCCAGATGTTTATGACAGTGTTTGACGTAAATCATATTATAAGGTCTCTGTTTACTTGGTTTTCAGCAAAGACATCCTTGTTAGAGTTGTTGATTTATGACGTTTGGCGACATATATCTGTCTGCTATATGGCATCTGGCCACCCAGGATCTGTAATTAGGGACTTCGATATTGATCTCTTTTCTCTCTATCTATGTCTTTCTTTCTATCTGTATCTCTTCATTTCTTTGATTCTTTGATTTGATTCTCCATTTCTCTTTCTCCTTTTCTCTCTCTCTCTCTCCTTTTCTCCCTCTTTCTCTCTTTTCTCTTTTTCTCTTTCTCTCTTTCTCTCTTTCTCTATCTCTTTATTAGGTTCTCTCTCTTTTTCCTCCCTCTCCTCATCCATGAAACTCCTCTTTCCTCTCTTACAATTAATATTTCTCAGTCAAGCTCCTTCACTCCCTCCTTACTTTAATTTTCTGTTCCCTGTTTTCCCCTCCATACTTCTATCCTTGTCTATCTTAGCCATTTGCTCTTATTTTCCTCCTCATACAATGTCTTTCTCCTTTCTTCCCTCTTTCACCCCATTCCTCTTCACCTCTTGATTCAACATTCTGCTATTCCTTCCCCTCCATTTTTTTATTCATTCATTTAATTATTGTCCTTTTCCGCCTCATCCAAACCCCTTCTCTGCTTTATCTTCTCTCTTTTTCTCTTTTTCTCTCTTTCTTTCTTCCTCTGCCTGTTCCCTCTTTCCTCCCCTCCATTTCCTTCTCTGTCCTGGCCCCTTATCATGTGCCTGCATGCTCAGTGCCATGAACCGAAGAAATGCATCCTAGAAAAATTGATGGATGAGACAAGGTCACTATCATGTCTGTCAACCTGATATCATGACTTACTGATGTTTGACTCTCAGCTAACTTACTGCTCCAAGAAGGCCCTTGTCATCATGTCTTGACCCCTCACCCCAGCGTTGCTAAGCAACCAACCAGATACATGGATATCGGGGATGTCTTTGTCTTCCAGGTTTCTGCCAGCTATGTTGGACCAAGTAAGTCTGAGAGAGAGAGAGGGAGTGAGAGAG
>OZ022588.1:4233105-4380605 GCA_963669155.1 Arbacia lixula
ATTCCCTGAAAATAGAGCAATAGAACTGGACTAAATTTCATCACATCACCCAATCTCCCTGATTATTGATAAATTATGGTCATTAGGTTGTATGTAATTGATAGACATCTCCTGATTTCTGATAAAATTTCCCAAAATCTTCCTGATTGTTGAATTTCAATGTTGGTAGCTCTGGTCTGTGTTTTTCAAGATCACTCTATTAGCCTTCCGGGAACTATAAAGGAACATTTGATAAGCCTCATTCCAAAAGAGATTTAATCTATATATTATCAAAATGCATGCATTTGTTCTTGTAAAGTTCCAATTCTTGATGTCGGATAAACAGTCCCTTATCCCATTTTAAAATTCCAGATGAAAGTTTGAAGAATGTTTGGGACAAAATCATGTGTCATTTCTAAAATGGACTGAATCTACAATATTAAGTTTCCTTGAACATTCATAAAAAAAATTAAATCGGGTATTCTTAATTAAAGCTGATTCTATCATCTGTACCAAAAATTGTTGTTGATATGCTAGCAATCACTTGAAGAGGATTTATCCCTTTCAAAATGAAACTGTTCAGATACATGCATAAGCCTGGTCACAGTTAAAGTACAACTAAATGCAGGGCAAAAACACACTGCCTAAACAAAAAAAAAAGAACAATAAGATGAGTATGGTATAGCTTAACATGTGCAGTAATAATGAATAACATTTGTTTAGTGAGAAGATTTTAAGAAAAAATCAGTCTAGGTGAAGCCTGCACAGTTTACAAATTTTTTCAGCTCTGAGAGATATGGGTACAAGGGTATTTCACACAGAGAAAGGAATGTTGTTTTTTATTACCTGATTATGCATACACAGTATTGTTTATTACGTGTGAATGGACCCATTGTTTTACACACTGTCTGAATCCCAGAAATGGACAGTGTGTGTGGGTCTACATGCCCTCAAGCAATAGTGAATTCCTTCAATTTTTGTGGACCCTGACTGACACGCTGTCCCTTTCTTTTGTCTGTATTCGAGGGTTCATTGCTGGTGATTGGAATGTCAGAATTAATTTCATGTTTGGTGGAACTCCAAGTATCTATATCATGAATAGATTGTATTGTGTATTTTATTGTATTGTGTCCTTTGTCTTAATATCCGTTTTTTTCCTCGTTATGATGTTGTTTTATGCAATGTTATTTTTATGGCTGCATATTAACAAAAACAACAGCCCTTTCACATCTACTGCAGATATCACAATTTTTTGTAATGATGTGCAGGCATTGTTTTCCTAAAAAAAAAAAAAACTCCAGTGGGAAAAACGGTTGGGTGATTGAGCTGAACAAGAGGGATAATATGTCTTTCTCCTTCTTCTCCTCCTCGTTCTTATCCTCCTTCTTCTCCTCCTTCTTCTCCTCCTTCTTCTCCTCCTTCTTCTCCTCCTTCTTATCCTCCTTCTTCTCCTCCTTCTCCTCCTTCTCCTCCTTCTGCTCCTTCTTCTCCTCCTCCTTCTCCTCCTCCTTCTCCTTCTCCTCCTCCTCCTTCTTCTTCTCCTTCTTCTTCTCCTTCTTCTCCTCCTCCTCCTTCTTCTTCTCCTTCTTCTTCTCCTCCTTCTTCTACTCATTTGAATTGCAGCTGCGGAAGTGGAGTACCTCCCCGAGATTGAGCGAATCGTTGGTATCAGTGGAAGTCGGCTGTACAGCCCTGACAGAATGGAAATCATATTTCTGGTGAGTTCACAACAAATTGACAAATGTCATTAATGTCATCAACAATGTACAATGTTAATCTGTTTAAACGTATAAGTAAAAAATGCACGCAAGCATATTTAACTTAAGCACGTGATGGTTCAATTTTATCAACTCTCTTACCATTTGCATGAAAATATAGAGTAAATCATTAGCTCTTTCAGTGCCTGGTAATAATAATGACTGATTAAGTGTGAAAAGATGGAAAAGGACTGATAATATTTGTCCTTGAATATCATGAATATATTAGATTTCAATAAAAATTGCATGCAGTGCATTCAAATTTAAACAGTGATTAGCCAACTGAAATGATGAAAAATGTTTCATACTTCTCATTTCAATCAATCTTGCATATAGTGTATTCAAAATATTCAAAGATTGGCAGACTGAAATGATGTGATAAAAACTGTTCTGTATTTTAGTAAATTCATATTAATAAGTGAGACATATGTATCATATTTTGTAACTGCATTAATAAACCTTCATTTTCGTTGTGATGTGATAACTACCTTCACATCTTTAGTAGATAATAAGAATGAAACGATTTTATTTGCACAACAATGATTTAACAATACACATGTTATTAGACCATGCAGTTGTTTCTAAAAGATTTTTTATTCTCTCAACCCTTTGGCTTTTTAAAGAAATATCCTGTTATTCTTTTACATTTTGCATTTTGTTTTTATCTGACATCTTATTGAATAGATATCAAGTTGATACATATGATGCCCCATATTTCACAGATCACCTAAATTACTTTTTTCTTTTAATTTGTCAATATTATTTGTGTACATGTATGTATTTTGTTATGTTTTTGTCTCCATGGATAATACACACCAAACCTCAAATAAGAAAAAATATGATCATTCATGTTTATTTTGTCTCCATTGATGATAAAGATTATATGACCACTAACATGTATGTTAATCTATTCTGGATCATACTTTTAATACAGAAATTTAGGTTAGAGCTGGTGTAAAGTCTCCTACTTTATGTTATGTAAATGTTATATCAAATCATCAAATAATCATGATTGTCTGTTATGTTTGTTGTACCCAAGGCCGTTTATGTCATAACATTTATAAATAAAACAAATCAATTTTTTTCTGGCAATTTTCCTGCTCAGGCTACCCAGTTGTATCACTTCCGGCTGGCAGTTATTGACGGATTCTCCTACTGTGTTCTGGAGGATGAATTCCAGGTAGGAAATCAACAGGCCTGGTCACTGTTCTTGTATGTAACTATTCTACAAGGTGTTAAAAAACTTTTGACACTTGAAAATTATAAAAAGATCAGTTTCAACTCAAATCAAGCTGAAATTGACACACCATAAGGGTCAAGGGATGTCAATTTTTGTAGAGACATGTTTTGTTACATTTACTTTTCTTGTAATAATCCTTGGAATATTTAATGAGATTTTCACTTGTGGACAAATTTGGCTCTCACCATTTGTGTGTATGAGATAATCAATTCAGAACTCAGCAATGACTATTGTGTATCACACCTCTTAATCCATTAGCAACTGCCATCACAGTGTCATTGATAATGCATGATGTTCTGGCAGAAAAGAGGTTGCGGATTGGCATGTGTGATGCACAATAACCCTTGTACTGTTCTGAATCAATTATCTGATACACACAAATTTTCAGATGCAAATTCGTCCAAAAGTGAAAATCTTATTAAATATTCTGAGGATTATTACTTGAAAAGTAATCAATGAAATATCACAAAACCTGTCTCTAAAAATTTGACATCCCTTGACTTTATGATGTGTAAATTTCAGCTTGATGGGAGTTAAAACTGATTTATTGTTCAAGTGACAAATGTTTTTTTAACACCTAGTAGCTTACAAGCTTGCAATATTGCTATAAATTCAATGCCATAATTTCATTTTGGATTATGTATGGTCATTATTGCTCAATTTCAAAAAAGAAATGAAAGAAGTAAATGTTTTAAATTGGAATTGAAATACTGGTACATTCCATTGCTGTTTCCCTGGACTGCATTATTTGTTTATGCATGTCCATTATTCTTGAATTTAAAAAGAAAAGAAAAGAAGAAATTAAGTTAATTAACGTTTCAAATTGAAATGGAAATGTAATTGGTGGTATGTTCACTTTTTGTATCCCTGGACCACTCCCACTCCACCCCACCCAACCTCATCCAAACTCACCCAAACTCACCCAAACTCACCCAAACTCATCCAAACTCACCCAAACTCACCCAAACTCATCCAAACTCACCCAAACTCACCCAAACTCACCCAAACTCACCCAAACTCACACAAACTCACCCAAACTCACCCAAACTCACCCAAACTCATCCAAACTCACCCAAACTCACCCAAACTCACCCAAACTCACCCAAACTCACCCAAACTCACCCAAACTCACCCAAACTCACACAAACTCACACAAACTCACACAAACTCACACAAACTCACACAAACTCACACAAACTCACACAAACTCACACAAACCTCACCCAAACTCACCCAAACTCACCCAAACTCACCCAAACTCACCCAAACTCACCCAAACTCACCCAAACTCACCTCACCCAACCCCAAATCAACCCATCTCATACCACCCCACCCCACACCTCACCCACCTCCACCCCACCCCACCTCCATCCCACCTCGCCCAACCCCATCTCACCCCCCCACCCCACTCCACCTAATTCCACCTTACCCCACCTCACCCTCACCCCACTCCACCTCACCCTACCTCACCCTACCTCACCCTACCTCACCCCACCTCACCCCACCTCACCCCACCTCACCCCACCTCACCCCACTCTGCACCCCACCCCACACCTCACCCACTTCACCCCACCCCACCCCACCCCACCCCACCCCACCTGTTAGGTTATCACACCTTATAAACCATCGGCTTTCTGGTGATGCCTTATATTCATCATTCATGAAAGTTGTTTATTCTTGTTTGTTAAATGAATAAAGAATTGAATTGATATAACACCCCACTTCACCCCAGATGTATGTGGACCGAGCTCCCCTACCCGGTCTCTCCCAGATGATCATCTTTGCCACGGTCAGTGTGCTGATGGGGGGCGGGGTCTTCATCATCTACCTCAACTACTTCCGCAAGACCGAGGTTCACCGCACTCGCTCCATGATGGCCCTCTATGAGCAAAGCATCAAGTGATTCATTGGCAATGAATCTGCTTGCTCTCGAACAACCAAACCACATTTTATAACATTTATATTGATTCTTGTTGTGTGTCCTGTACAGTAAATTGTTACTGTAACAATCAGTGTATCATTGATTTTAGATTACATTGAAATGTAATTAACCAGGAATATTACAGAACTCATATACAATTTGTGTAAATAAATTGTAACTTACTCTGTAACAATGGGATCACATTTTACAAGCCATTACATCGATTCTTGTTGTGTGTTCTTGATTGTTGCTGTCAGGATCAGTGTATCATACAGAGCTGACAAGTACATGAAGTACTGATTTTCAGTATTTCATATTGAAGTTTGAAGACAATATGGAAGGTTTCATACAAAAACTGCTGTCATAAGTTCTAATTCTATTGTCTTTATTTTAAAATACTAATTTTTTTCCCTTCAAAATATTGTTTTTCAGGCTTTAGAATATTGAAATGTGTTAAGGTTGGCAGCCCTGGTAAAAAAAATGATTGATGAAAATCAAGTGTAACATACTCTAACAATTGTATCACATTTTTTAAGCCTTACATTGATTCTTAGCATGTGTACTTTACAGTCCATTGCATTTGATTGTTACTGTAATGATGTGTTTCCCTAAAAAATGTACAATCAGTATATCATAATTGTTTTTAACATACATTTTAATGTAACTACCCCGAAATTTGTACAATTGGTGTAAATAGTGATTGATTTAAATAAAATGTAACTTACTCTCTAACAATGGTTTCACATTTTATAAACCTTTTCATTGATTCTTGTCATGTTTACATTACAGTAAATGCCATTTAATTGTTACTGTTATGATGTGTTTCCTAAAGAAATACGCACAATCAGTGTATCATAATTGATTTGAATTTGCATTTGAACTAAACCACCCTGGTTTATTAATCACCTCTTTACAACATGTGTAAATTATCATTGATTGTTTAAATGTAAATTGATGTTAAATTTATATTTTGATGTAAGCTCTCTGGAATATGATGCAACTCTTCACAATGTGTGTAAACAGTGATTGATTGTAACTTAAATGTGATTTTTACTACCAGGACAGACTTATCCTGCACAAATCTTTGCAATTGCTGTTGTTATCTTAACTGTGCTGACAGAAAGATTATTCCCTGGTGATGTGAGAATGATTTTATGATCAAACTTATTTTATATGTTCGTTTAAGATATGAAAATCAAGCATTTTGGTAGCTTGTAACATTCATGTTGTAATATCTATAAAATAATTGATACAGGGCTTGGGATGTTGCTTTTGTAATTTTTATTGCAAAAACTTGTATTCTTTGTAGTCGTCATCAGAGAAACAAAGTAAAAGAAAGAATTGTGGCAGCTTTATTTTTAAAAGTTAAGAGAGTGTGGTTCTGTTAAAAAATGTAAAGGAGGCATTTGTCTCGACAATTAGATATATTTTAAGTGGAAAGGAGTGAAGTGTTCTAGATATGTAGCATTGTGTAAAGTTGTTTCTTATCCTGATAAACCATTATCAATTCAGTCCATTCAGTTCGATAAGCTTTCCATATGAATGCACTAAATCCATCAAAGGATAAGAAAGTAATGCTCTTTTAAAGTTTCGATTTTGTGACGTCACATGTTAGGTGATCTCCTATTTGATATGTTGTGTACAGTTATTTTCAAAAATGTACATTTAAAAAAAAAAGATATGCTCCTTGTATTTGTGCATTTGATACATCATCACAAATACATTTTTACCCACATACCTATATGAAAAAAATATAATTCCATTGTCAAAAACAGAAAGAGAGTAATTTATGTAATTATATTGTACACAACATATGGAAGAGCACCTCACACACGACGTCACAAAATTGAAATTTCAAAATTTAATAATTTTATTTCCCTTTGACCGATTTTCATCAACCTTCACTAATATGTTTCTTTCATGTTTATGCTTATGTTGAAACCAACTTATCTTCAGGATAAACTATTTAATGCCTGTTTGATACCATGTGTGTGGCTAACAGCCTTCTGGAGTGCCACGAGGTGAAGTGAGTTCTTTAATGGGCATAGAGTGTGCCTTTTCTATACACTTCCATGTAATGTGTTTTCCCAAAAAGGGGGGGGGGGGCACAAAAACAAAACTCTGGCTCTTTAAAAGGATTTGTATGGGACTCGGAAGCCATGGCCTTGCCATTGAGATGTGAACTCTCGACCAAAAGACCAGCTCGTAATTACACCATGGTCGGGCAACCCACTGAATAAATACTACTAGACTGCTGACTGGGATTTTTTCATGAAGCTGTGTTGAATCATGGATGTAAAGACATATTGCATGATAATAGATTGGAATGTGGTCGACTATGTAATGAATTCCGATTTTACTCTGTGAGTAGTGAAATTGACCCGAGGTCATTTTCTACCAGCAATAATCTGCTCATGTGCAAATTGCAATTACCAAGTGTCTTATTCAGCCCTAGATATAGACACGATTTGGTAACACCCCCCTGATGCCATACATGAACACAATGCAAAATGCACCTTACGAGTGCCATATTATAGACTCTACACGTATTCTTTCTATGAAATTTTGAAATAAAATGGATAAATGAATGCAGGTTTGATACTTTTCATGTTAGTTTGTGTTACTAATCATGAATTCATAACAGGAATTTATGAGCTTGAAGTAATCATAATTTCAAGAATTTTGTCCCTTTCCCTCACAAAACAGTTTACTTTGAGGGCATCTACAGTTTTAGACTAATGTCAGTAGTTTCAAGATCAGTAGATGATGTTTCCATGCTTATGTGCTTGGGTTGCATATAAAAGTGTTGTCAAAGATTAAATATTTTGATTGTCATGTATTGGACGCGTTGTGCCAGACTTTGTAGTGCTGATGTTCTGATATGATCATAATACTTACATTGGGGCCCAAGATGTTTTTGAACATTAATAAAATAATACTTTTTATCTCATTTTATCATGTCCTTCTGTTTTCCCTCTTAGGCTACTGACTGCCTATAAAGCAAGTCTCCAGATTTGTTTTCTTATACATGTATTATGATTTATCATATTTATAGTAAACTATTGGTGTCCCCAGCACAAAATCTAACATTGCATACACCGCGGTGGTCGAAATACAACACTACAAAACAGATAAATGTATTATATATCTATTTAATAGCAAACTATAAAAATACCATTTATTATATATACAATTAGTACAATTGACAAATATCATTACACAGGTGCGAATTCCCAAACGTTTGGCACATTAAAAATTCTTGGAATCACAACTATTACAATGACACCTTGTCATCTTGCCAATAGTGGTTGACAAGTGTTTGGGGGAGTATCTGTGAGTGAAATTACAAATAAAATCATTCCATTTGTGGGCCAAGTAAATGACTTTGAGTGATTTCATATTGAGTTTGATTCAATTGTAATTATATACTTTTGATTAACTACTACTTATACACCTCACACACTGTTTTCAAAATACAATTAGCAAATTAACGATTAAGAAGCTAAGACAACAGCAAAGATAATACTGAGGGATTCATTGAAATACATGTAAGTTAACATCATTGTATTTCATGTTTGCACAGAAGTATAAATAAGTGTTAGGACTACTCCAGTTAATACAGATTTACGACCATACAAGAATAAGGAGAAGTTGAACAAATATATTAAAATACAGGCATAGAGTAATATAGCAAATAATAGTAATACAGTGATTTTTTTTTGTGATTCTGTAAAGAAATTGGATGGACACCGTTGGCAGAGCTTGCAGGAAAAAATTACAGGAAGCTTTCCTGTCTCCAAAAAGAAACGTCTTTCTTGCACATGGATACCAGTGTAGATGAAAATCAAATGAATTAATTTCATCCAAGTAAATTCTTACACATTTTAGGACTTGCAATATGGATCCATAATTTTCAGACATTATTGTGCAGTTGCTGTATTTAGCTGGAGGGAGGGGGCGGCAAGTAAATTCTTACACAACTAGACATTTTAGGACTTGCAATATGGATCCATCATTTTCATATATTATTGTGCAGTGTCTCTATGCTGTATTTAGCTGGAGGAAGGGGGCGGGAGCACTGCTTATACCCATTACAATGAAGACTAGAAAGCACAAATGGCGGAAAACAAAACCGCGACCAGCGACGGTACAAAAGTAGAGGCAGCACTTCCCGGGGAGGGTGAGGCAGCGCTTTCCGGGGTGGGCGAGGCAGAATCGAGCCCTAGATCCGACGGGTTACAGCCCAGCCACCACACGGCGGTATTCCTTGGGTAGGCAGGGCTATCGGCAGCGACACGGAAGGCTCGGTCGTCGAAGCGGTAGTAGTTTGGGCCTTTGAAGAAGTAAGTGACGGAGTTCTCCCACTGGATGGCGGCGTCAATGGTCTGGGGGAGGTCCGCCCAGGTGGACAGGGGCCGGGGGTAGCGAGCGTCTACAAAGCCAACCCTGCTATCAGTAGCGCCAAACAAGCTCACACGGTAGTACTGGTCACCTGTGTACGGGAGAAGAAACGGGGACCAAACCACCTTTATAATCATAATCTAAGATCTTTTTCTATCTAGGTACGATCTTTAAACCCTTGTTTGTTGATCAACGAGGCCAGCCACGGATCCAGGAGGGGCCTATATATGCTGACTAATATAGTTTCTTGGATATCTTTGTAATAACGTTGACCTTAATTACCAGGGTCCATGGTAAAAAAAAAAAAAAAAGAGTGTATGTTCAGTGTGTGAATGTTCAAACATAGAGGGGGGACGTACATGTAGCCTACGTCTTGTCCCCCCACCTGGATCCAACACTGATGGCATAAAACAAAGTAAACTTCACTACTTTCATCCATCACCTTCCTCGATTTTACATTTAGAATTATTCCAATTGTCCAGCTGATCATAAGCTCTGAACTGAGTTTTTTTTTAGTTACACATAAGATGAATATTGATGAAAGAGCAGATCGTGTTTGTAGAAACATACTTGATAGGGGGCCATTATGAGGCACATGCATCATACATGAAACAAGTCTCTCCTGTCCTGCCATTCGGTAAATAGTCTTTAAACCATTTCCCCCTCGGAGCAGTTAGTAGTCTAGGTTCTAATCGTACTTCATCAGCCCGAATTTGGAGACAGAGCGCGCGACGAAACTCAGCGCAACGATATCGAGTGATCGCACTATCGCCCGGAGATCGGCGATCTCGCGATCACTCGACTGTTGCGCTGAGTTTCGTCGCGCGCTGTGTATACAAATTCCGGTTGATAAAATACGTTTAGAACCTAGACTAAGCAGTAAGTAGTTTGTGGACACAATTCCATTGTGCCAAAAATGTTTCGGTAGACTACAATGTATCACACATCTTATGATGTCAAATGTTTCCTGTAACTTATCAATGATTCATGGCCCTTTTATGTAAATTTAAAACAGATAACAAGTCTGCGTTTAGGCCTATATATTCACCATCTCTCAATTGTTTTGGAGATAAGTGATTGTAATGTATTGCTTACGCATGCGCGACGAGTGCAACATGGCATAGAATAAAGCAGACACTACTTTGTAAACCTCTCCGTGCAAATATCTGATACATGTAGTAGTGTATCCTCCTTAGTCAAACACACAGGACAAGAACATGCCAGTGATTATATACACCTACCTTTTGTGAAATAGATCCTGCCGTTTCCGCTCCAAATGAAGGCAGAAGAAAGGTCGTTAGGCAGACCGGGGAAATCCTGAGCAATGGATCTTGGGTAGTTACTATCCATTGTCTGACTGGAGAATCGCCAGTACTGAGACCCCTGGATGAAACGAGACAAGCGCAGCACAATAAACAGTTTGTTAAAGTATGATTTTTGACGTTGTGGTGATCAAATCAACTACCTTCGTGGACTACGCTCACTTGCTTATGCAGTATGTAATTTGGAAATTAGATAGGGAGTTGGGAGAAATGAAAGAGAGAGAGAGAGAGAGAGAGGAAGAAAGATGGAGGTGGAGATGGAGGGAGAGAGAGGTTGAGAGGGAGAGAGGGGGGGGGAGATCGGTGGAAGAAAAATAAAAAGGACAAAAGAAGAAGGGAGGAACTACAACAGCAGTGGGAGTGAGAGAGAGATAGATTAGGGGAAGAGGAAGATCGAACATGAGAGAGGGGATGCTAGAAATGAAAACAGAAGGGTGCCTTAGAGGAAAACTGACTAGGAGGAGATACATACAAATAGAAGTAAATGGTTTAAACTCGAACGACTATTAACACAGGATCGACAATCGTCAATAACTATCAGGAACTTTAAGGGATAGTTCACCCAGAAATTTTTCAGTCAATAAAAGCAGACATATGGAAGAAATAATTATATTAGTGAAGGTTTGATGAAAATATGTTAAAGGTTAATATCGTTATGATTTTTTAAAGTTTTGATTTTGTGACGTCACGTGCGAGGTGCTTTCCTATATGGTGTATAAAAAATTTTCTCGAAAATTTGCATTTTCTCAAAAAAAAAATATGCACCCTTTTACCTGTGCGTTTCATAAATATTTTTTTTTGTGTCTTACACACATTACCTGTATGAAGTAAATTTATTTCATTGTCAAAAACAGAAAAAAGAGTAATTAATGTAATTATACTGTACACAGCATATGGGAGATCACCTCTCACGTGACGTCACAAAATTGAATTTTCAAACGATCCTAACTTTCTTATTCTTCACTAATACATGTTTCTTTCATGATTCTGCTTGGATTGAAACCAACTTATTTTCTGGGTGAACTATTCCTTAAACAAGTATTCCCCAATCGCCAGTCAATCTGTCGGAGTGTATCCTACCTTGAAGAAGTAGGTCTTGCGAGTGTCGGGGTGAAAGAGGGCCGCGTCAAGGAAGGATGGCAGACCAGCGAACTCATCGCTGATCAGCTTTGGGTAGCCGAACGGGATGGTGTTCATGACCCGCCGAAAAACGTGCGTTCCTAAAGGCGAGGAAGGCAACAAAACCGTTTTCATAATGTATTCACAACTTGACTCCTAAATGCACAGTAAAGTGTGATTACATTCACCCTTATTAACTGATTCAGTTTCAATGGATGTACTGCTCTATGAATCTTTTGTTGCTCGTCAAACAAATCTCGGACAACCTCCAAAAACGTATTGTTTGAAAGAAGTGTATATGATTTGCATACATAACGAAAATGGTCTGTTTAGAGAGGATGTTACAATATCTTTGGACAACTATACGGCGGTGATATATCTTGTAACATTCATTGAAACATTACATAACTAAGAACACCTCCCCTGGTCATCGATTGCGGACAATAGAAGAGGCTGTGAACAGTGTTTCCAAAAGTTATCAGCCCAAGTAGAGGTAAGTAGCCGTAAAAGTCGCAAAATTTAGCAAAAAGTAGCACAAATGGAAATATTTCACGGCTTCACAACATGATGATACTATGTCAAAATGTATGATTGGCAATGGGGAGGTTTGAAGTTTATTTATCATTTCGAGGTATGAGAAATACACAGTAACTTGTAAAATACAATTTATAGTACACTGTATACACATATGTTTGCTGTAAGAAAAAGAAAAGAAAACAGTTTCGAAATACATCTACATGTAATATTTGCAATATTTACCAGTATTCACAGAAGCAATGTATTACATTTTATAACATAGGCCTATAAGAAATTTTGAATCACTTTATGACTTTAATGAACTTAGCAAGTTGTGATAATTTCTTTGAAATAAGCAAGTCAGAAGTCGCAAAAAAGTAACGGTTAGGCTATGCAAGTTGTGGCGGCGCGGAAGTCAAAAGTAGCGCAATCTGGCGCCTAAGTCGCGGCTTTGGCAACACTGGCTGTGAGGTGTACGGTGTGGGCCCAGAGAAAGGTGAGCCACCGCGCCATTGTGGCCATCCCGCGCAGTGACAAAGAAGAGCTTCAAGGGATGGTTCACCCTAAAGATTCAGAATCATAAAAGAAACATATTAGTGAAGGTTTTACGGAAATCCGTCTTAGGATAAGAAAGTTATGATCTTTTGACATTTCAGTGTTGTGACATCACGTGCGAGGTGCTCTCCTATGTTTTGTACTGTATAATGACATAAATTGTTCTTTATCTGTTTTTGGCAATGGAATGATTTGTGTTTTTTTTTTTTGTTCATTCAGGTATGTAAAAAACGTAAAAACGTATTTCTAATAAAGTATGAAATGCAGAGGTAAAGGGTGCATATTTTTTTTTTTTTTTTTTTTTTTTAGAAAATGCACATTTTCGAAAAAACAAAAATTGTGCCCAACATATGGGAAAGCACCTCGCACGTGACGTTACAAAATCAAAACTTTAAAACATCAGGACTTTCTCATCCTTTTCATCAAACCTTCACTTATTTATTTCATTTCTTTCATGTGTCTGCTTTTATTGAAATAAATTCAATCTCAGGGTGCCTTTCATCTGTTTATCTCATCTAAACAACTTTGCAGACGCGTGTCTTCTTCTGACAGGTCTACAAGCATATTACCTGCATTGCCCTGAAGAATTTGGAATTCAGTCTAGTTGTTGCTGGTCGGATAAACCTCAGACTTATTTCCGAGTTGTCACAATAAAGCTAGGAATTTGTTTTTGTTTTGAGGTTGGGGGGGGGGGGGGGGGCATGTGGTATGTTGGTGAGCGTCCTTAGCCCATGCACGTCTGATATGGAGTACCGAAGTGTGACGTCATATGGGCATGTTGTCAAGACAATTGGTCCTTAGATATGTGGGGAGAGCAAAATATCGTTGATCAGAAGAGCGGTTGATCAGATCCGCCCCTGTGCACCACTGGCATATGACAAGAAGTGTTGATCAACGTGAGCATCTCCACCTACGTGTACAATTTCCGAAAGGATTGCTAAATAACTCCTCGTCTCAAGTGCTAAGTAGAGATTCTCTAAAGCTAGGGTAAAATTTGAGCGCTCTGAGTATAAGGCATAATAATTGTAGCAGGTAAAACATAATGGTAAACAGTATTATCGGACTTGTTACGTCAGTTTTATTATCATTGGTATTGCTCTTCTTTTCATTGCTGTTCTTTACCGTTGGCGAAGTAGGTGCTTCCATCCGCGGTCCGTGTTGCCAAGGAGATCTGGGGCATACACGCCTCGACGGGCGTAGAGGGCGTGTTCATCTCCTCTGGCATTCCGGAATTTACGCCTGTTTAAAAATTTAGAATGATAAAATTAGACAAAATAGAAACAAGGGGAGGGCATGGTTATTGATTTATATTAAATAAATTCGATTAAAAAAAATAATACGTATGATCTGAGTTCTGGGAAACATGACTTTAAAGTTATAGTTCAATCTTAAATAATTTTGGTTTCAATAAAAGAAGACACATGAAAAAACATCAATGAAGGTTCGACGAAAATCGGTCAAAGGTATTAAACAAATTTATTTGATTTGAAAGTTTTGATTTTGTGACGTCACATGTGAGATGCTTTCCCCCATAATGTTGTGTACTAATATTTCCATAAATTGCCTTTTTTATGTTCTTTGATGAAGGAATACATTCTTTTCATAGCGATATGTGTGTAAAAAACGTGTCTAATGATATATTAAACGTACATGTGAAACGGTAATCTCCTTTTGAGAAAATGGACATTTTCAAAAATAGAAAAAAACAAAAACTGTACACAACATAATGGGACAGCACGTTGCATATGACGTCACAAAATCAAAACTTTAAAATCAAATGAATTTCTTTCCCTTTGACCGACTTTCATCAAACCTTCACTAATATGTTTCTGTCGTGTGTGTCCTTGATTTGAAACCAAACTAATTTCAGGGTGAACTGTCCCTTTAAAAAGTGAAGCTTGAGAGGTGAAACGGCTTCCAATAATTATGACACCACGTGTAGACTTACCATAGTGAGCCTGGATACCGTTAATGTCATCTTGGTCAAGCTGAAAGTTAGGCACATAGCCACGGTAGTACGGGAACATGAGGGCGTCTTGCACCTGGGAATGCTCGAGTCCGAGGCTGTGGCCAAACTCATGGGCAGCGACCTGGAAGAGATTGGTGCCTGCAGATGGATAGAACAGGGGGAGGGATAAGGGTGGAGTTCATTCAACAGGGGGTGGTAGGAGAACAGGGGGGGGGGGGGGTGAGGGTGGAGTGCATTGAACAGGGGGTGGTAGGAGAACAGGGGGGAGGGGGTGAGGGTGGAGTGCATTGAACAGGGGGTGGTAGGAGAACGGGGGGGGGGGGGGGGTGAGGGTGGAGGGCATTTAACAGAGGGTGGTAGGAGAACAGGGGGGCGGGGTGGATGGCAGGGGTATAAAAAGATAGCCAGGAGAAGAGTGTTAGAAAGACGAGAGGGAGAGAAAGGAACAAAAGAAAGATAATGTTTAATAGAGAAATAGGGGTGGGGGCGCGATTGGATAGGGGAGGAGAGAGGGGGTTAGGGGATATACAAAGAAGGGGTATAAAGGACATAATAAGACGGGCGGTTTTGATCATCATTATCGCTTTTATAATGTTGAAAGTAATATTTATAGCCTTCTACTCCTTATTTAAACCTTATTAGTAATAGCGACAATTTCAGTACTTGTACTGCAGGAGTAACAAAAACGGTAGTAGAAGAAATAGTAATATCCGTTGTTGTTGTAGTAGAAGAAGTAGTAGACGTGGTTTGTAATATCCATTGTTGTTACAGTATATAGTAGTAGAAGTAGTGTTCGAAGCACTAGAACAAGCAGCAGTAGTAGTAGTCGTAGCAAAATAGTGGTCACATTCATTGTTGCCTGAGAAGTAGCTAGCAGTAGTATACAAGTAGCTTAAATATATACCTTCGGCTGTGCCGTCTGTGTATTGTTCATCGTCGTCAAAGTGAGCATCTCCGCCTAGGGATGCAGACGATGGGAAGTACGCATGCGCGAGAACTCCACTGGGTCCATCGAACGGGTTGCTGTCGCCGTGTTCGCCACTGCTGAAGCTGATGTCGATGACGCCTTGACCGGAGCTGACCTTTTGAAAACTGAGTGCTGATACGTCACTCCAGACCTGGTGGACGGCCGCAAGAAAAGGTTTTATCATTGTGCTAAGACACTGAAAGACAGTGAAGCCCATTAATAAAAACCCATAAAACTCGACAGGAATAAGCAATATACTCTAAGCGATTGTGTAAGAAATCTCACAGTAACGAACCGTTTCAGGAAAAGTGAAGGAAAAAATCCTTGTTTACGTTTGAAATGCCCTGCTTCGTAGCGACCGTAGTCTATGGTCATCCCCAAAATCTAGCAATGGCAATAATTATCCGGTTCTATTATTGGGAGGAAGGTTCTTATATATATAGTTTTTTGCACCATTTTCCGTGATTTTATTTACAAAATATCTATTTGACCTGCAAAAGGGATATCATGTCTCTATACTGAGTACAAACTGCACTATGTACTTCATACCTTTAATAGCCAAATTGATCGTTTATTATTTCACACACACACACACACAAACACACACATACACATGCACATACACTCATGCCAACATACATCGTGGCTAGTCCAAGCTCTGTCTATTTTAGCCTTTTTTTCTACACACACATAAAGTACAGATTGCGACTCGCATCTGATGACACAATCCCCACAAATTCACCGGTTGGACAAAATGCAGGGGTCGATGCAGGCTGCCTCTGTGCTAAGGTTAAACGTTGAGGTCGAGGGTGTATAATTTTACATTCCAGGCAGTGGGCTAGAAAGTTCATGTGTGATTGTGGCAGGAGCATATTTGGAAATACATGTATCGGAAAATGTGTATAATGAGTGGTCAACAAACCGGCCCCTTCCCTTGAAACCGGTCCCCGCGTATTTCTGCTCAATGCGATTTATTGTGTATTTAACCAAATGCCCGATTTTCCTATTTTGACAATTGCGTATTTTTGTTCGAAATATCTCTGTTTTTCAACATGCGTTTTTACTGATTTTCTCGTCGATCGCAGAAACTTTCCCGTCATTTTTTTGTTCATTCCACTGGAACGAGCACGATCGAGACGCAATACTTGTGAAATGTCGGCACTGCATGTGTTCGTCGGCGATATCGGATTGTCGGTTCAGTGATGTGAATGTGCGATGTTAACCCAGCCATATTCGAAGAGCATAATTTTGCTGATTTTTGAGTGAGATTTCAGTATTTTACCTTCTCATCTTTCTTCAAAAGAAAACAAGGGCGCCGGTTTGAGGCACCCGCATCATACACAAGGATTCCCTTGTTCTCTTCAGCTAATCCTACTCCAGCGGCCATTCTGCCGTACTTATGAGGCGTTCTTCTCATCGAATTTGAATTCATCAGGTGTGAAGTTTTGAAAGGCTATTTTGAAGAACATCGTTTTGTCCAAGAAAGAACCACGGAGGTAGCCAGGGGTGGTTCGCAAAGCTCTCCTTAAACTAAGAACGACTTTACGCACGACTGGTGACCTTTTATTGAGATGCTTCAGATGCCCAACTTTGTTCCTGTTTTAACATAGTGGAAGTTTATTTACAACAATCCTAATCAAATTTGAAGGATCATTCAGAAAGTTTGTATTCAGTTTGTATTGTTAATATCAAAAGATGTTATTCACAAACATCAAATTTGAACTTGAGCTGATGGAAATCAAAATCATTGAGAATCCTTATGAACAGCTTGGTGAAACACCCACCAGGGCCCTGTTGCATAAAACTTATCATTGATGGTAACTTTGTTTCCAATGGCAACTTCTATGACAACCTTGAATTTGATTGGCTATCGAGCGGTGTTACCATGGTACTTACCATTGATGGTAGAGTTACCATTAAATGTATCCTTTATGCAACGGGACCCAGGATGTCTTTCACGAGGGGCGACTATAGTGTTTTCGCATCTCCCACTTTGAAGGCAAAACACTCCGTTCCTCGGATAGGACGTTAAATGAAGGTCCCGTGTAGAGAGTCAAATTCTGATATTTCGACCGAGGTGCAACGTGAATTCCCGTTGATTTGCTCAAGCCGCGTGAAAACCAAAACAAACGATCGAGTGGCTTTATCTCTGTATGTACATCTCACGCTAGAGGGCTCTTTCGAAATTGCGACATGTGGCTTTCTTGTATGGCCGCCATCATAGAGACTCAAGAGGAATATAAAACAAATATAAACCTCCTTCAGCTCGATCGAGAGACCAGTAAAATGTATCCGCCTTCGGTTCCTTCGATTGTCACTCTTTCCTTCGGAGCTATATACGACCCTCAAAAAATAGTACACGAGAAGTCACGTACCTCATGCTAAGAGATTTCACTAATTCTCTCGAGGCGGTATATATAATTTGTATACTATACACCAGAATCCAGAATGCTTTTTAACTGACCTTCAGGGCCGCCGCCATGATCCGATCGACTTCCGATTCCGGAAGGTCAGGGGTAGGGGCACCTGATGTGCTCCACGTGAGGCTTAATTGAGGCCATCTCGTCCCGAGCATGTATCGCTTCTTGCGGGCCATGGCAGCCTGGGAAGTCATGTCCTTAACGCCACAGCGAGGCTGGTTCATCATCTCGTACGTCTTCTCGTCCAGTTCACCTGACCAGGAAAAAGGCGGCAAGTAAACGGAGATCATTACCATGACAACGACAAGGAAGATGCGATATCAGTGGTGATGAAGAAGTGGGCGGTATGCAACAGATGAAGGAGTAAGTAAAAAAAAAAAGGAACGGAAGGAAGATAACCAAAATAGTGAAATTGGAAATTGTACAAGAAGAACATGATGAGAGAAAGAAGCAGCAAAATAAAAAAAAAATACGAGCAACACGAGTTTACATATATTATGAGAAACAGAGTTGCTAAACCAAAATAAATGATCAGTTTTGCTCTGAAAACGCTTTATAGTACCGACTCCCTAAAAAGTTATACAGTACCACTTTGGCTAGATTTTAGTGAAACGGCTTTCTGGGGTAATTTCAATGTACAAAGAAATTTAAGGTATACATTCAGTAGTAGGATAGCGTGCTCCATCCTGTAAAAGAACGAAAAACAAGTCAGACAAAAATATTGGAACCAGACGGGATTTGAACCTGCAATCTACTGCCTACCGGGCAATGGCTTAACCACGCAAGCTATTTCTAGTTCACGGGTGAAGACACGACAACATGGAAACAAATACCGAAAAAGTCTCATTTCATCTGACTCATTAATATTCATGAGTAGTCCGCCGTCGGGACAATTCGGCTAGATTTTAGTGAAAGGGGTAATTTCAATTGACAAAGAAATTTTAGGCATACACCCAGTATTTTTCATTCATTTACAGGATGGAGCACGCTATCCTTACTACTGGGTGTATGACTAAAATTTCTTTGTAAATACCACTTTGCTTATTATGTTGCAGAAATTCCATGGTTTCATGGGAAGAGCACCCTGTCACGTCTCTCTACTACAGTTAAAAAGGGTACAACCGGGAAAAAATTGAACTCTTTATCAAAGATATATCTGACATGAACATACAAAGCAAGTGTGAGATCCTGAATTTATTTCTTCATTGCTCGGGAATCATTTTAAGATGACATTTCGATAGTTCTGCTCGATAAGGATACTATCTCACGATACTCTAATCGATCGCAGCCATTTCTTCAAGGCGGTGTGAGCATGAAAATTTCGAGCGAGCGCGCAAGAGCGATACTAACTATCGTGATAGATCGCTATAACGTACACGTATTGATCTAGCGGACGTGCAAAACAAATAGACGCGCGAAACATAGAGATCGCCGATGTTCCGTGCGATATATAATTAATTTCATTTTTCTCTAATTACAGAAACATATGAGACCCCGCAACTAGTACCAAAACAGCGAAGCATTGGTTTTGTAATGCCCGGAGGTCCCTTTAATCGCTCACCTGTCATCGTGATGCCTGCAAATATCTGCATGTCTTGAAGACTTTTTGTCATAACGTCTGCGGGTGCCTCGTCATTAACCATGTCGTTCTGATCCAGGTAGCCATATTGGATCATGAAGTCCTAGAAAGAAACAGACGGAAAGCAAAGAAATTCACTCCGGTTGTTCAGTGAAATCATGCTGAAGTGTGACGTCTTATGATCATGTCCAGACAACTTGTTCCATGTGCAGTTTGTGGGTAGAGCAAGCAGCGGTAAACACAGCGGGAACTCTCAATAGGAATGCCCCAGACTTAGGGATGTTGTTTATAACCAGAGACTGGTTAAACAATGGGTATACCGACACCACTTAAAGTAATTAATCTATTTCGATATGAAACCCATATTCAGCTGCAGTATTACAATTATGGTCTATACAAAAAGTGTCTTGTGGTCCAGTTCATATTTGGCTCTCTGATTCCTCTCACAATTTCCATCTAATACCAGTAATAGAACAAAGAATAGAGAGATAAAACAATTATCTCTTCGCCCCATCCCCTCTGCTCTCCTAGACACAGTGACCATACAATGTTTCAAAGGTTGATGTCAAGAATATTAAACGATAAAAATTCACAGATCCTGCACCCCAAAATGATATCCTTCAGCTTAACAATGTGTGTACACTTCAGCTTGATTGAGTTCCAACTTGAGGGCAATTATCACTGTAAATGTCAGCCTGGGTTTGGGGCGGAAGGTCTGAGGATCAAAGTTTTCCAGTTATTTTTTTTCCAACCCTGGCAACCCAACCTGGCACGCAAGGAATTGAAATAACACTGGTTTTGTGCACATTTCTTGATTATTGTAAAGCATGTACTCATGAAATGCCATAAATAAATAAATGTGTTTGTTTGGTTGATTTGAAGTCGTCCCCCACGGCTAAGAATGAATTTAGCTAGTGGGTTCGTTGTATAACTTTAGAGTATGCCGACCATATTTCACTCGGTCATTCTGTATGCAGGTTTCTGGTTCTAAGCAACTTCACTCGGGTTGCTGCATGGTCCTACATGTCTAGCGGCCTAGTGTCGGGCCCTCCCGGTCGGTTTTCCTGCTGTGCTCACCGCTGTTTGCTCTTCCCACATAGCTCAGAATCAGTTTACTTGGCAGCATGTACATAATATATTATGTCACACGCCAGTTCTCGCAGCAATCTGAAACACAACTCCCATGATGCATTGCGTTGTCTGGCTAAGGTAGAGCATTATTTTGAGTTATATTTCTGCATACTCGTCATACTATCTTCCGGATTTTTTCCTTCTCACAAAAAGGTGGATTCACACTAGATCCGACCTTCAGACACGACTTTTCGACATCGCGTCTCGTGTGAACCCTTCTGTCGCCATATTAAAAGAAGCCCTTGAAATGTGATGTCTTCAAGTGCAACCGGCGTGATTAGGTTGTGAAACTAATGGACACGCGGAAATAACCAGGATCATGAGGCCTACTGCTGTATAGTTGGCTCTTCCGAAGTATTCATAATGATAGATGATAACCACGTTTACAGAAGTTACATTTCCTGCAGCGCTTGGGAGATTCAGTAATGTCTAATCTGGTTTCATTCTCATCACCAGTACCATTGGGTAGTTCATTATTACCGTATATTATCATCAGCCAAAGTGGCATCAACGATCATCATGGATCTAATTTTTTTTATCATAACTACCATCATCACTGTTCGGACGAAGGAGCGGGAGTTAAAGAACCCTTATTTCTTATATTTACCTTGTCTTGTGTTGTACTTTACTACATCAGGAAGACGAAGTAAGATATAATTATCAATGTGACTTGAAACAAAAGCACGCGGTACCATACGGTACCAATCACCGTTGTGTGATGCCTTTGTTTAATAGTATGATTAATTACCACGCGTGCACACGAGATCATCGACAGTGTGTAGGCATATTTGTAACCCCACTGAATAGCGAGGACTCCGGAAATGTTTTTAAACCTTGACCATGCATGCTCGAAACATTTCCCCCCACGTGTCGATCAACCGGATATCCTCCGTTGAGTTGTTAATGTAGCCCATACAAGGTGAACAATGAATGAACTGCTCATTTGTCTGCACTTTTGTTAAAATTAATTCGTGCACCAAGCAATTAAGATGATTGCCAGCTGTGATCGCTGGGGCAAACATCATCACACCCCAAGTTCGGTACAAGGTGACATTACAGAACAAGTACAAGAATACCGGTACCTGGTTACTGCCATGTGCAATTTTCTGAAGTGGGCACAGAACTTAATCCTCTTTTTTTTAAAAAAAAACAAAAGAAAATCATCAAGAGGTTTGTACTAGGCTAATAAAAGTGTGAAACAGCCAAAACGCAAGCCCACAGCATCGTTTAAAATGCCTCGTTTTGATCTGCAATATAATCTGGTAATTATACAAAAGCAGCACGTGCTAACAGAAAGACGTTGGCACGTCCAAACAAGACAGCGAAACGTACAAATACCTTGTCACTTTACAAACATATTTTTTTAAATGCACCACGGTGTAACCACTTTTTGTCCTTTCAATTAATATCTATGTAAACACATGGTGAAGGTAACTAAGCTCCATCATGAAATATTGATCAACTGCACGTTGTGGGAATGTGGAAGACAATTAATATTGCAAAAACGGCATTTTTTGTCATGAAAATGTATGAATATACTTTCACACTTACCATTGCTTCCTCAGGGGTATCTATGATGTTGCCGGACACCGCCAACAGACAGCCCACAGCGAGTAAGAACACTCCACGCTTCATCTTCAAACTCCAGATCTGCTATCCTCTCCCCAAATCAAAGCTGAGCAACTCTCTTCTCTCGATCTACCTTTCCCAGTCACACGCGAACCCAAATGACTTTCTATGGAGCAGTTTCGTCGTCTCCTGCGTCTCTGTATGCAATACTGGTCCACAATCGATTAATTCCTTTGGCTGACCAACTCGCTCTTTTATATGTTTTTGATCACCCTACATCAATGCGACCGATAACGTGTACGCGACAAGTGCACGAAGTGCATATATATCATAATCAATTCAAGAATGGATCAATGGTGCACGTGGGCGGGACCGTGTAATGGAATATCTTTGCGCACGACACTACACGTTTGTTTAAGTGGAAACTGACGCATCCTTTGCTGCTACCATAAAAAAAACCTTGCAATTATGTTTACCTCATATGACATCCTTGTATGTAGTGGGAAGTAGACACCGCACAATTATGTTGTACTTCTGACAATGATCATCTACAATGACACAAACATCACGAATCGCTCTTTCATGGAAACTTATACAAAGTGCTGTATCATTCTCATTTTGTCTATGCCAAAGCCATAAAAGGCCAACCGTAAGAAAACGGGAATGTTACCTTTTTAGGTTGCCATATAATGAGAATTTTTAAAAAATAATCTACATTTGACAGACATCCGTGGAGAATTTGTTCATTTGCTCAAGTCAGCGTTTTTGTATGCCAAATACAAGATTAGTTGATCTACATTGTGTACATTTTAAGGTTTCACAGTGCCATGCACCAGTTAACATAATTGATAGTCCTCTTAGTTTAAATAATACAATTGTTGATATAGGGCCGTGTTCTGAACACAGGTTTACCGCAAACAGTGTACATAACCTGGACTCACTTTATGAGACTCCAAAATAATAAAAAGTGCAAAAACACTATTATTGTTTCAATTTAATTGATTTTGTCCTCTCTGGTGTTTTTTGTGACATCCTGAGATAAAGTATACTAAACGTGTACTTAATTACATGTTTAGTACACTGTTTGGGTTAAGCCTCTGTTCTAAATACTACGGGCCATAGACGAGATTGTGGTAGTATTGCCGTCGTGCATTCTGTATGACTGCGGTTTGTATATGTCTGTATTCTGTTTCCTTCTCCATGTTTTCATGCTCTCAGTTCTACTCGAATGTAGTGGAAATTATTACTTCCTCAATTATGACAACATTTCCCTGCTTCCTTCACCGGGGTCCAAAGACTTTGAGGGGATGATTTCTTCCTGGACCATGTTGCATGTAGGTTTTCAATTATTCTAACTTATCATCCATGGTAAATGGCAACAGCCAATGAGGTCTCAATATTGCACCTGTTGCCATGGCAGTTACTATTGATGATAAGATACAATCATTGAAAATCTATATGCAACGTGGCCCTGGTAGCCGAAAACAATTGATTACGAGTGCAGTATTCTTTCCCTCTTATCTTTCTAGTAAACTTTTTTTAAAATTAAGAATCGACTTTGATTTGAAAGTCATATTTGGGATTTTACCAAGGTTTCCCCTTTTATAGAAGTAGTTGGATACGATAGGTGCATGGTTATAACAGAGTTATAAACAAGATATATGTATATTCTCTTCCCATTCAAAACACAATCGTGAAGAAGTCGATTAAAAAAGGCTAGTTCATAGTTGCAATGTTGGCATGAGCAGATTATTGTTGATACGAAGGACCTCGTGTCAACTGTGTCACTCACAGAGTTAAATGGAAATGCAATAGATGGTCGACTACGTTCAAATCCATTATCATGCAGATACGTGAATTCCTATTCAGCTCTGAGAAGTTAGTGAAAGAACATGCCACAAAGTGCACCGGCTTCTATTGTTGTTACAGACACGCTGTAAAATGTATTTAAATCTATCACCCCACACAGCTTCATGAACAAATCCCAATCTGTATTCTAGTAGTATTTGATTCAGTGGATTGCCCAACCATGGTGTAACTATGAACTGGCTTATTGTTGAAGCAACAAAATATCGCATTTTATGTTGTATTGGAATGCTTAAATGCAGCAATGCGTAATGTTTTTTTCCGCATTCAGCTCAACATGCACTTCTACTTCTTGATTGTAACTTAACTGATTAATTTGGTTTATACAGTAATACTTAATCATATCCTCCGCCCACTTGAAGCAGTTGTCTTTGTGGTGATCGCCAAGTGCGAGTCTTCGATGACTAATCTATAGGCCAAATTTAGATCAAAGCTTCTGCGCACGTTTCATCGCAACATGACTTCGCACGTTCGAGGGAAGTGTCCTCTGATCGAGCTGCATTAATTACGTCGAAATGTTTCAGTTTCGAAAGTGCACGTGCGTTCTGTTTGTTCTATTTGTTTGTTAATAAACTTCAGTTATTCCTCGTCAGGATTATGACGTCATCGCGATGCATCATGATCAGCAATTTTCGTAATGTACTAGAATTCAACAACTTTTCCCCTTCAGTTTCAATGGTCTATTAGCTGCTATCATGCCTGTAATAATCTTATATGATATTATGAGATTTTAACTTTTAGACATTTGTTGACTTAAAACTACGTGTGACGAGATAGTTTATACAGAATTAACACATCAATGTCCATTGTGCATCACACTTGCAAATGCCATCACAGTGTTACGTATAATGCATGCTGATTGTGGAAGAATGACCTTGTGGGTTGACTTGTGTGATGCTGTGTTGTAAATAATGTATTCACAACGTTTACCCTAAGTGCGTAGTAACGCGGTATTACAATCACCTGTATGCACTAATTCAGTTTTAATGGTTGGAACGTACGCTGAAGATACAAGCTGTTGCTAATCGGATAAACCTAGGACAAGCTTTGGAGTAACCAATAGTAACGTATTGCTTGAACGACGCTCATTAAATGTGGATACATAAAAAAAGTGGCCTTTTAACCTTATACTGTAAATACACTTTGATCAAGGATGTGTAAGTACATGAATACCCAGCTCTCCTTGAATTCAAGGGATGTCAATTTTCTTAGAGACAAGTCTTGTAACATTTCATCAATTATTATTCTTTTAATAATAATTGGAAAACGTAATGAGATTTTCACTTTTGGACAAACTTGGATCTCAAAATTTGTGTGTTTGAGATATTTAATTCCGAACACAACAATGACCATTGTGTACCACGCCTGTTCATTCATTAGCAAATTACATCACAGTGTAATTAATAATGCATGATGCTTCTGGCAGAAAAGAAGCTGTGGGTTGGCATGTGTTATGCACAATGACCATTGTTGGGTGTTGAATTAATTATCTGATACACATACATTTGGAGATCAAAATTTGTCCAAAAGTGAAAATCTCACTAAATATTCCAAGGATATTTACAAAAGAAAGTGATTTATGAAATGTCACAAAACATGTCATTAAAAAATTGACATCCCTTGACTTTATGATATGTAAATTTCAGCTTCATGAGAGTTGAAACTGATTTTAATTTATTTTTTTTTCAAAAGTGTCATAAGCTGTATTGAACACCTAATAATTATGTGTTTATTGACTGTAATATATATATATATATATATATATATATATATATATATATGTGTGTGATCAGGAGAGGGGGGTCGAAGAGGGCCGTTGCAAGACATGTTTACCACTAGTTATAGGACCAAGCTTTCGGGCACCTGCCCTTCATCAGGATCTTGGTGTACGTATTGGAATTGTTATGTGTCTCGTGTGCTATATATATATATATATATATATATATATATAATCTTACGATCGCGTGGCCGTCACCAGGGTGGGGGGTGCGAAGGGTGCGTTTGCACCCTTCGCACCCCCCTCCAGACCACATTATTTTCATTTGAAAAAAAGAAGGGGCGAGTTACTTTTTTGTTAAAAATTCACACTCCTCAGTTAGGCTTTCAAAGAATTGTAAGTGTGATGACAGAAATTTTGTTATCATTTGGAAGTGTATATTTCAAGTGTTACATAAATAACTAAGATCCACAGCTCGAAATACTAAGCTTGTTAGTTATTGCTAAAGGAAAATAAAGCCTCCAAAACAAATTGCGGCAAATAGTTCTCAAAAAAGCAGTCGCACTAAAAACATATCTGGTATTTTTCATGGAACATAACAAAAGTAACCCCCAAAATTCCAGAAATAATACAGGGCTGTACAAAAAGAAAAGTCAAATGGTATTTTGTGTACCCCAAAAAGGTACAATTAAGGGTACTAATGTGCCCACCAAAATTGATCGAAGTTATGATTGAAGAAGTTTATGCTACCCGAGGTACCGAAGCACCAAATGAGATCACTCATATGTCACAATATATCTATAGATTCTGTGGCCTTATGAAATTGCTACAGACAAAAAATTTGAAATTTCAGAGTTGCATCCTATACTGTTAACATGACCACACATAAGTCAGGTGATTGCAATAACTTTGTGGAAAGACAGAGAGTTAAAAAAAAAATCCAGATTATTTTTTTAATTGCAGATTTGAATTATTTGGTTGTGTTATTTGTGTCTACACCCGTACCGAAGTAATAAGTAAAGAAATAACACTATACTCTACTGAAACGCCATGAGAGGAGGACTGACATACAAATAGTTGACAGAAATAGGAAGGGAGAGAGAGAGAGAGAGAGAGAGAGAAAGAAAGAAAGTAATGAAAGAAGGAAAGACAAGACAACTACAAAGGAAATATAAGAAATGGTTAAAAAAAAAAGAAAAAGAAAGGGAAGGGAAGAGACAAAGAGAAACAGAGAAATTGGATTATTAAGAACAAAAAAGGAAAGAGGGGAAAAAGAATTTTTCATGTGTCTCATGTGTCTCATTATCCTCATACATTCTAAATTATAGTTATAGCCTAGTTTGCTTTTGCCCCTATCTATGCCAGCAGCAGCACTGCCTGACATCGGAATTGGTTACTTTTTGTCCGTTTTACAATGATATTGATCTGTATTATTTACAATATTTACAAAAGATATATACAGACAATAAATCATAATATCAATTCAGGTATACGCTTGCATAGAGTGATAAACAAGAAAGTGATTGTAACGTCATCGCATAATGCGTAATAAAGAATCATATCGAAACAAACTAACTTTTTAAGGCAGAAAACAAATGTAAGAAAAAGAGGAGAGAAGAAAAGAAAAAAATGAAAAATATATATATATATAAATAAAACTATCGGCACAAGTAAAGTTATTTGCGACTTTAAAAGAAATTTTGAATGTGAGTTAACTTAAACAAAAAGGAAATAATATCAACAACATACAGGTGTAGTCAAACATTGTTATTGATACACATAAACTGGCTTTAACAAAATGTACAGTTATTTAAATTGTTCATCATTTTTTTACAAAATTTTACAAGATTTAGACGCACTTTACAATTGGAAGAATTAACCATTCCATTTTGTATGTATTTTTGTTAATAAAATATCTCCTAGTAATGACTTTCTTTCGCCCGCAAAAAAGGGGCATTCAAATGGATAATGAAATTCGTCCCCTAATGATTGAAGAGTGCAAAGTTTACATAACCTCATATTCCTTGGAGTATTAGAATATCTCCCAGAGACAATCGGTAAGTGGTGATTGGAACATCTGATTGGAACATCTTCTGCAGCGCGGAAGTCAAAAGTAGCGCAATCGTGCGCCTAAATCGCGGCTTTGGCAACACTGCCAATACCGATTCAAGAGCGTAAGCAACGCGCCCTTCCTTATGACGTCACAATATGCTACGCGTCTGGTTTGCCTATATTTCAACTTTCAGCGCTGTGATTGGTCAACAGTTTGGGTTGTGACGTCAAGTCCTTGGAAACTAAGTCGTGCAAACAAATACGGCACTAACCACACATTGCCCATCTATGGAGCTTTGGAGAACACATAATTTTTAGCGGTTCTTGTCGAAGTGAATTTTTCAACGAAAAATTGACGATTCTCTTGAGTTTTCTTCACGTTGACAGTACCGTAAGTAACGCTTGACAATCCCTGACTGCTAAATAATGTGGATATGAATAAATACTGTTAATCAAACATGGTAGGATTTAAGAGCTATTATTTGTAGTTGATATCAAGCGTCTTCATATTATACACGCTAACTCTAAGAACGAATTACCAAGCAAATGTGTTCATATGTAGGCCTATACATATCTTATCTGTCGTTATCCATTGAGTTGTCAGATATATTTTTCTGTTGAATAATCGTTACGCATGTCGATGGAAGAAATCGTATTGAAGAAAATATAACATTGTTGTTACAGTACGGTGACAGTTCAAATTCCCACGCATTGTGTTTCAGCAGATGTCAGACATCCCGACAAAATTCGAAATGCCAGTCCAGATGAAAGCCATATCATCAGACAACCAAGGACTACCATTCGAACCGGAGGTCGACCACGAGGCTTCAGTCCCCGAAGCAATGGAAATCACAATGAGTACTCATCCGAGTGGTGATTCCGCCCTCCCTGACCCAGATGGCCATTCCGATGTGCAGGACCTATCGCACCAGAAAAGAATGGGGCGAGCACAAAGAATGGCCCGCCGCCGCCAACGGCTTGCCCGCGGCCCGGCGTCCGACCACAAATCCGAAATAAGCCAAGCTTTGGCAAAATATGCCGAAGCCAATTCGGATTCAGCCGCCGGCGCCACTAAGTCACCATTGCCCAAAGGTGATACTGATCCCACAGATGTCTTCCTTGGACTTTCAACCGAGAGTCCAACAACGGGAAGCGCCCTATACGAACAGGTGAATCCATTGATTTATTTTGTTTTTGGAAACAAGGTAGCAAAGTAATTGCGGGCTTGAGCAAAGTTCTCAGGGCTCAATATAGGGATCAATATATTGTGTATCAGTCATAGCAATAATCGTAGATTAATAACCAAACCCTGTATTGTCTGCATCTTGTTCTGGCAGATCAAATCTAGGACTTCAGTTCAAATGACTGACGCTGTCATGGCAGTTGAGCAGAATAACTCTCAAACAGATAACCAACAAGTTCGTCAAGGGCCAGAGGTTGACCAAGAAGTCGATATGGAGAACACTGGAGGAACGGAGGTCATGGTGTCCGCTCAGCCGAGCAGTGATTCCTCTGGCCATTCCGACGTGCCTCAGAGAAAGAAGCGAGCACAGAGGATGGCGCGCGGCCGTGCGTCAGACCACCATCTGGAGATTGCTGAAGCCCTGGCACGATTGACCATGGTCAATTTGAGGCCAGCTGAGTCCGCATCATCGCCCATCGGACTTTCGTCTCCTAGAGATATGTCATCCGACCAGAACAATGTCTCAGGGAGCGTTGGCGAGGAGTCGTCTTGTCCAACAAAGACCGTGGTAAGGAACTATAAACCTATCTGTACACTAAAGAGAGTCATAGTAACAGACAGGTAGAGTTTCCTTCCAATAGGTACTAGATTTATTTTGTTGATTTCTATGTATTTCGACTATATACATAACCTCCTCACTATCTTTCAAAGTTGATAAAAGACTCCTCATATGCTATTTATCTTGACATTGACAAAGTATGTTTTCTGACTAAGCTCTATAGTCAGAATTAAGCGCTTTTCTATTACCTAGTCAATGCATGTCCTCAACTTTTTGCCAGGTGACCATTGGACCTGATGGAGTATCTCCGGCCGGAGATCTCCCTACTCATGGGCCAGAGGATGCAGGCATCGCCTCTACTGAGGGGCGAGCACAGAGGATGGCTCGCGGCCGTGCGTCAGGCCACCATCTAGAGATTGTTGAAGCTCTGGCAACATTGACTAAGGTCAATTTGAGTCCAGCTAAGTCCGCATCATCACCCATCGGACTTCCGTCTACGGGAGATATGTCATCCAATCACGAGAATATCCCCGGGATCGTGGATGAGGAGTCATTTTGTCCAACAAAGACCGTGGTAAGGAACTTCACGCTTTTAATATAGAGAGTGATCGTGACAAACAGGCGGAGTTTCCTTCCAATAGGTACTAAGTTTATTTCATTGATTTTTATGTATTTCGACTATACACATAACTTCCTCACTATCTTTTAAAATTGGTAAAGGACTCCCATATGCTATTTATCTTGACATTGACAGAGTATTTTTTTTTAGACTGAAGTGCTTTTCTTTTAACTTACCTATGTATTTTCTCATTTCGTTGCTAGGTCACCATAGAGGCTGATGGAGTATCTCCGGCCGGATATCTCCCAACTCATGGGCCATGGGATGCAGGCATCGCCTCTATTGAGAGGTACCTTTGCTTTTTTGCAGTCTCTCGTAAATTGCCTATACCTCGATGCTCGAAAATGAAAAAGAGTTCGTTAATCCGAGCATTTGTGGCGTTATTCCGAAGGTTCGTTAATCCGAAAATAAAATAGGATTCGTTATTCCAAAGGTTCTTTTCTCCGAAGGTTCGTTAATAAGGTTCGTACCTTATTCTTTTTCGGATTAAGGAACCTTCGGAGAAACAAACCTTATATTTTCGGAATAACGAACCTTCGGAATAACGAA
Source organism: Arbacia lixula (assembly GCA_963669155.1). Classification (NCBI taxonomy): domain Eukaryota; kingdom Metazoa; phylum Echinodermata; class Echinoidea; order Arbacioida; family Arbaciidae; genus Arbacia; species Arbacia lixula. The sequence goes on from OZ022588.1 coordinate 4,264,096, forward strand.
CCTTCGGAATACTGAACCTTCGGAATAACGAGTGCTCCCCATAAATTTGTATGTCTTCTTGTGATAAAAATATTTTTTTTTAAGCAATCTGACGCTGTAGCTTCATTTAAACTTCTCTTAAAAATATGTTTTGCCTCTAACATTATTTAGCAAATACAAAATACTAGTGAAAAAAAGGATTCATCATTAATTTTTATGCCTCCGCCACGAAGTGGCCGGAGGTATTATATTTTTGGGTTGTCCGTCCGTCCCGAATCCGTTTAGGCGCTATCTTGAGAATAATTGGGGTCAAATCTGATCGAGGTCAAAGGGCAAAGGTCAATGAACTTTGTGAAAAATTGCCCAAAATTGACGTTTATCACATTAAATCCAAATCCAAGGATGTAATTGTAATTAAACATGGTTAGAAGATGGATCACTACTGGAGGGAAGACTGGTGACATTTTTGGTAAAATTCCTACGGTACACCATGTGTAAAGTCCTGGGAGGACTGTACACATGGTGTACCGTAAACCTCTCTCGTGATTCATGGGGATAGACTGATGGCATATTTGATAAAATCCCTGAAAGTTCAGAACTCGAAGGTCAATGACTTTTATCAAAATTTGCTAATTTTAAACAAACTTGATACAAGGATGGATTTAGATCAAAGATCAATTAACATTGCCAAACTTGGCTAAACATGGAATAACAATATAATATTTTCATTTCACATATGAATTCAAAGGCGGAGGCATATTTATCGCATGCGTGGCAGTCGAATCGCTCCAGTTGATTTCAGCAGGAGTTTCATTAAGAGGAGAGCCCCTAACAATGACAACCTATTTTCTCATATTATTATAAAGTTAAACTACAGCATGTATGTCCAGTTCGGGTGTACATACCAGATGAACATCATCTGGTATTACGTGGGACGGATGAATAAAAAAGATAGTTATGATATCAACATACTAATGATGATGTTGATAAATTTTACACTTTCATCTACAGTTGTCCAAAATCCAGTCCCGACTGTCTGTCACAATGGTCCTGTCCAGCTGACCACCAGGATAAAGCCGTGATCAAAAGGCTTCGTCATCTAAAGATCACATGTCCAACGCTCAATTTGAAGGACCTGACAACATTCGACATGAGTCGGAAAGTAACGGTGAGTTAGTGTAATCCTCTCAATATTCTCCAAGAAAGAGGATATATAAATTTATGTGAATGATTCTAAGCGTGCTAAATAAATCTTGAGAAAACACAGTATCAACATATCCGATGTCTTCAAAACACAATAAATATTTTCCGAGTGACCGAAATCAAATAAAATCGAAAAGTGGGTAACCGCCAAGAAAACAATCTGAAAATGGCGTTTAATTTTCCTCTCTGAATATTAATGTTGCTTTCTGTTGCAGGGCATGAATGATCTTTTGGAGATCGGGCGAGGGAGTTATGGGCGGGTTCTTCTTGCCCGCCACGCCGAGTCAGCTATGCCCGTGGCGATCAAGCAACCCTCACGGAGTAATGACTTCACCTCGCCCGGTGAGCTCATAGATCACCTAAACTCGACGAGGACCAGGGCGACGAAGGAAGCGATGATACACGAACTTCTTTCCTCCAGCTCATTCTTCCCCCGCTCCTTCGGAACCATAGACGCCGAGAGTGACCTCTGTCTCGCCATCGAATTCGTAGGAAACGAGAAGACAGGGGAAGGGTTTCCTCTCTGCGCACCTCCGCCGCTGTCGGCAGCAGACGGACTGGCCATAGCGGAGGACGTTGTGAGAGGGATGATGGAGCTCCATGACCACGGGCTCCTGCACAACGACCTCAAATCAGACAATGTTCTACTCAAGCGGTGTGGGGATCGTCATGGCGCCGTGATCATAGATTTCGGTCTTGTCAGTACGATTACCGCGCCAAAGCAGATGACAGGAGTGCCTGAAGCTTTCAAGAATGCATACATATTCGGACAAGAAGGAGACTATCTCGCACCTGAGATCATCATTGACGAGGAACCGACATCTATCCAGTCTGACATATTTTCAGTCGGACGATTACTTCTCGACATTACGCAAATTGTTGAAGGTACCTACTTTTCTTCAATGCGTTTCTTCACATACATAAGCCGTAAAGAAATCATACCGAATTACACCTTACTACACTTTGCAGAACAGAACAAGCATTACGTTTATGATCGTGCCAAACATATATGTGATTGCTACCATCTTGATAATTATTTTAACTATGATATTGCTTTTGATATAATCATATGTGATACATTTTATTCGCAGAGCAATTAGTAAGTGTAATAAAAACAGTTTATGTTTACACCTGAATTTATCTAGTATTACCAACGATCTGAATGGTATGATGAAGATCCGAGATCTCCTTCTCTTTCCCCTGATACGTTTGTGTCATTCATTGATCTTTCCCCTCCAGATCCACTTCTGTTCCCATCTTCTTTTATATTCTCTCTTAGTTTTTTTTCTGAGTTTATTTTTGTCTGCTCTTTCTTCACGCCTGCAATCTTCACTTTCTACCATCTCCTCTCCTCATATATATGTTTATCTTCTTCATTCTCCTTTCTCTTTCTTGCCTCCAGATCGACGATCTGCGGTCCTTCGAAGTATTTCAGAACTAGCCATAAAGTGCATGCACAGATTCCCTAACTCACGACCAAGTCTCGAAGACGTTCTCAATCAGCTTATCAATATGAAGGCTGAAGTAAAGAAGGCCTCGCTGTGGAGACGATTTCTTAAGAAATTTGTCTGTGGAAATGCAGTGTAAGCACCAGACAGTCCTACAAATATAATTTGATATTTCACTATTTGCATTGATTTGCAATGTGCACTTAAGAATACAATATAAAATGTATGACATCAATATATTATGCATTAGCACAAGAAAATATATGCATTAGCTATTAAGCACATTATGAAAGTGACAATCCTCTCTGCAGGCTTAGAACAACCGGAAAAACATAAAGGTAAAAACAACAATTCATCGATGTAGTACAATACATATGAAGCAAAAAGGCTTGGCTTTGAACACTTCAATACAGCTTAAACATTAATAAACAAGGAATGGTTTTAACTAGATATAAGGGGGGCTAAATATCGCATACTTGTCACTATCAAAACATATTTTGATTTAAAGGAAAGTAGATTAATCAGAGAAGCAGATTGGTTTGCGAATTATTAGCACGTTATGAAGGTTTTCACTCTCTTATCACTCACCCTGAATACCGTTTTGGGCAACTTTATTGGTCCCAGAGCGTCACGTATTATGAGCTCTATGAGCTTGCTGCGTGTACCGTATTGTCCGGACTACGTCCTAGTTTGGTGAAGACGATGCAGGTTTCTGGGTTAGTTATCGATATAATGAAGACTCGTGATTTTCTTATAATTCGCCTGATTTCTTCAAACTGTCACTAGTTTGCTTCGCTGATTTGTATGCTTTTAACAAAATCAAATTACTATTACAGTTATATTCTCTTGATAGAATGTAGTTTAAATAAAATCATTAAAACAAAAATCCAATGACTGTCGCGTGCATAGTGTTGTACGATATATTTGTGGCTACACCCGTATCGAAGTAGAGCGGCTATAATACTAAACTATACTGAAACGCCATAAGAGAGGAAAGATTTACAAATAGGTGACGGAAAAAGAAAGAGAGAGAGAGAGAGAGAGAAAGAAAGAAACAGAGGAAAGAAGGGAAGACAAGACAAAACAAGAGAGGGAATAGAACAAAGGGTCAAAAATGAAAAAGAAAAGGAATAGATAAGGAGAGCAGAGAAAGAGGACTATTATGAACGAAAAAGGAAAGAAGAGGGGAACAGAAAGTCTAAAAAGGAAACGTGACATTTCCCTGCGATAACGAATATTTCAATACAAGTGCCTCATCCATGATACATTTTATTTGTAGCACTGCCTGACATCGGATTTTTTTTGTGTGTCTTTTTCCTCCCCAACGCACCCCCCCCCCCCCCCCCCTTGCAAAAAGCTGGTAACGGCACTGGGATCGCAGTGCATATCAACCTCATGAACAAAAATTGAAAATGAATTCAGAGTGACGCATTTTTTGCTCATGAATGGGTAAGCAATATCCGCCTTTGTTGGTGTCAATGGAAAACAGATCCTGTAGGCCTATTTCCGTTGCGGTATAGGTCTGATGGAGCTAGCTATGAGCAATGTATGTATGGTAGAACGATCGAAATTACACACTTAAGTACTCTCTTACTTACAACTTCCGTATGGTACTGTACTAACCGAACACCATGATCTGTTTAGTCTTTCATCGAAAACTTTCAAGTTCGTTTGGAGAGGTTTATACATTCATGCGCGCGCAAACACACACAATATTGTATATGTATGGAACTATCACGTCATATATTTTGCAATGACCTTAAGATGAGGAGATATTTAGTGTGTAGTGAGGGTGTGTAGTACATGAATACTACCGTACGGGGCTCCTACTGCATTATATACAAGATGCATTTAAAAAAATCTTTGAATAGTTAGATGATAATGATCATAGATTTTGTAGGGTAATATCCCACATGAGAGAATATTAAAAGTTCAACAATGTATGCTTTATTTTTTTCTAATCGTGGTATCAAATTGACCACGTTACACATTGATAGATCCCTCTCTTGGGTCCTACTAAAAGACACCAAGAGTAGCCGAGAGTTCGTGGTTGTTATAGGCCCAACTCTCACCACTTATCGCCACCAAGAGACCACCAAAAGATTTTACCCGAAATCCTTCTAAAATATTGATTGACTTCACTGAGAAGCCATTTCAGCAGTCTTGAAGATGTCTCCAGTACCGTGTGTCTTCGGTGTCATCTGATGCTCTTGGTATCTCTTCCGATGATCTTGACTACTCTTGAGCCTTGGAACTATTGGCTGATCTTAACTGCTCTTGGCGGCTTTTGGTACGACTGCCTGTCTGTATTGGCTGATCCAACTTGTATCACGGTATTCGAATTTGTGCGAGGGATAAGAAGAAGTAGTTCAATCTTCGGTCACGATTTGTGTTCGTGTATCCATTCACAACTCATCCTGTTCAGACCTCGAGTCAATCCAATATAGAGTGTTCCGAGCGATGAGTAGATTAGGGGGTTGACGCATCATGCAATCGCCATGCCCGATCCCATCATGTACAATTCCCAACTCAATGTCATCTCACCATAAAATCCAGGTTATTTTATTCATTCTACACTAGGGCCTTTTCAAATCCAAAATCATTTTTTTGGCATTTGTTTCTTTCTTGGCAACACTCATTTTTGACAATTATATTTTTGTTATCGTTAAACTGAATGTAAAGTCAATTGTTAATTAAATCAACGTCAATAAAGATCATTTATTAAAATGAATGTGCTAGTTTTAAAAATAATAAAAACTGTGATTGACAGACTCCCAGCGTATTGCCAATTTGAAGATTCAGTGATCAATTCGTTTTAATTTCGCTTTGAAAAATCATCATAACAAAGGGTACAATCAAATGGATTTACCTTGTATAGAAACGTCAACTCGTTTATTGTTGTTGTTTAGTTCTTGATATCAATAGTTTGGGCCTGACCACGGATATGTGGCCTTTTGCCTCAACAAGCTTGATATCCTGGTAACTGTTGCTCAGACGCTTACACTGAATTATCAAAATGTGTTTTCCCCATATTGGCTATAAGACTCGCGTCTGATTGACTCATTTATTCAACAATCTTATATTTCGCAATCACGCAGCATTTTCATATCGTTTATTTGTTTTCGTTCTGTAAGATGTTTTCCACTTCATGCACTTTCAACCATCAATCACAGCTTGAGAAACAATAATGGTGGTTTTGAGAGCAATGAAGCAACAAACCTCTTGTAAGGTTATTATGTTGCTGTCACGAAGTTTGAAAGAGTCCTTAAATAGTTTTATTTTCAATTTCGATTCGATTCAATAATATCTTCACACATGCATCAATTTGCATTAATGCAGTCAGCGATCTTCAGATAGAGTCGTATATTTTTTTAACACGAGCAAAAGGAAGACGAGATTTTTGTTAGGAATCTTAGCAATGGAAAACATTCGGTGCCTTTTGGTTGGCCTAAGTTTACTTCTCACCATTCAAGGTAAGCATGTACATGTAGTCATCGGATGAATTGCCAGAGTATTTAACTGAAAAGGGACCACTCTGAAGTTCAGTTTGGTTTGTTAAAAACAGAAACACGGAAGAAACATTAGTGAACGTCGAAAATCCGTCAAATGGTAAGAAAGTTATTACGTTTTAAAGTCGTGTGCGAGGTCTTCTCCCATGTGTTGTGCGCTGTGTGTAATCACATTTCAACATACGCTGGACTTGTATTAAATGCGGATTTTTTTTACTCCCCATAAAGAACTTCTCTCCAAGCTGAATTGACAATCAATTACACAAAGACGGCAATACCAGTATCATGTTATTATGTTTAAAATAATGAATGGTTTGGTACCTGGGTTTCTAAACAACGTAGTCACTTTTCGTGAAATTAACTTTAAAGCAAGATATGCCATTTCTTTCCCTCTCAAAATTAACAGACCACATACAGAACACTATGAGAAATCCCTTCATTATACACGCGATGACTTCGCTTTCTTTATTAAAAAAACAGTGCAAACTTTTGTCTTTTTATTACTCTTAATGCAACATATTTATAGACCCAATATGCTACAATCACAGATTTCTGTTTATAATCCACACATCATTGATATTAAATATTGATTTTGCTCCTTTTTCATACATATCTACATTTCTAACACCTATTAGGTCTGAATGTTTGACTATTTGTTATTGCATTTATCTTGTTTGTATCTATGTATTATGACTATTTGTTATTGTATTTATCTTGTTTATATATATGTATTATGACTACTTGATATTCTATTTTATTCGTTTATATGAAGTGTGATTTTTATTGTGCAGGGCCCCTTGGTAGAGCAAGAGGGGTATTCCGAAAATACACAGAAATAACAATGTTATCTCTCCTAAGATATAATGTCTTTAAAATATTTTATCTTCAGTATTCGGAAAAATATTTTAGGAATATTTTAACCAATATTAATGAGCGCAAGCCAGTAATAAACGTCCTTTCATGTCTTTTGCATACATTAACACCATCAAGCTGATAGTGTGATGTCATGAAACTGAAAGGGACATTGCGCGTGACAATGCCAATTGACAATGACAATTTATTGATCCCATGTCACCTTGTTAGGTATTGGGGATAATCATGTCCGTTTTACAATTATATTGATCTTTATTATTTACAATATTTACAAAAGATATATACAGAAAATAAATCATGATATAAATTCAGGTATATACGCTTGCAAAGAGTGATAAACAAGAAAGTGATTGTAAGCTCAGCGCATAAAGCGTACTAAAGAATCATAACGAGATAAAATAAACTAACTTTTTAAAAGAAGAAAAAATGTAAGAAAAATAGAAAAGAAAAAAATATATAATTTTTGTTTTTTTGAAAATATCGACACAAGTAAAGTTATTTGCGACTTTAAAAGATATTATTGAATATGAGTTAACAATATAAAACAATAGTATCAACAATATCAACACACGGGTATACAATCAAACATTGTTATTTATAAACATAAATTAGCTTTAGCAAAATGTACAGTTATTTAAATTGATTCATTATCTTTTTACAAAATTTTACAAGATTTAGAATTAAAAAGCTGCTCCATTTTGTATGTATATGTTTTTTTTGGTAAAATATCTGGTAAGTGATGACTTTCTTTCGCCTGCAAAAAAGGCGCATTCAAATAGATGATGAAATTCGTCCCCTAATGATTGAAGAGTGCAAAGTATTCCTTGGAGTATTAGAATATCTCCCAAAGACAATCGGTAAGTGGTGATTAGAACATCTGAATCTACATAATATTACTCTCTCTTTTGGGGAGGTCAATCAAGTATTTCTCAAAAATGCAAGGACTGTTTAAATATTCGATAAGATTTGGCATGAAAATTTTCAAATATGGTTGACGACAAACACTGAGAGTGTATATCTGAAAGACGGCGTTCTACAGAATTCTTAACCCGTTCACGACTCGCATGTGTCCCACAAATTGCTCATACCGAGGTTGTCAAATATCACTTTTATCTTCAGTACTTCGGTATCATACAGTACTTCTAATATCAAGTATATTTTGCAAGACATTTTACCTCGTCCACTGTGGACAAGATTACACCAAAAATTTATCATTTTCAACATATTCTTCTAACTTATGTCTTCCAAGTTCACCAAGAATAATACAATTTGCGGTAATTCTTCTAACATTCATAATTTGTTAACAAAATTGCATGTGAAATGTTTCCAGTTCGCTTAATTCACCAAATCCCCATATTTCGCTCCATAAAGCAAAATAGGTAAGACTCCAAGAGAATATCAATAGGTAAATTAAAGTGGTATGTATTTTTTTAGAAAAGACTGAACATTTCCCTTCTTGCTTGATTCAGCTGTTTTATTTGTACTTTGCGAAATGAATTATCATAATTATAGGTGGTACTGAGATACACATATTCATCAACAACTTCAACTACGTAATCATCGAACCTAAAAATTGGAATCTTCCTTACTTTCCCACGAGAAAAGATGACGACTTGTTTTAGCAGTATTAACCTGGAACAACCACGTTTTAGAGTATACAGATAATGTATCCTGTGCAAGTTGAAGGTCACTTTCACATTTTGCAAGAATTATTGTATCGTCTGCCTAAAGTAATCAGCTTGAAGTATATATCAACACATTTTACATATGCAGCTGCATCAATTTAACGAGAAAGAATATCTATCCCTTGAAATTTCTCAGAAATGAACTGTTCAAAATCATTTAAAGATAACGCGAAAAGAATAGGAGACAAATTTTCTCCTTGACGTACACCAATGTTGCACTCAAACATACTTAATTTAACTGATCCAGTACTCACACATGACTTCGCTTGATTGTACATGTGATTGATTATTCTAAAGAAATTACCATCGATATTATCTTTTAAAAGTTTACTCCAAAGAGAAGTCCTGTCAACGAGATCGAATGCCTTCTTATAATCAATATATGCACAATAAACTCTCTTTTTGTGAAAGGTATAAATCAAACAATGTATGAAGTACAAATATATGATCGAGCGTAGAATGACCATTACGAAACCCGGTCTGTTCATCACCGATTATATTGTTATCTTCAAGATAGGAAGTCATTCGCTCGTTCAAAACTGCTGTAAATAACATTCCCAAACAACTAAGCAACGTTACACCCCTATGGTTGGTAGGATCACTAGGATCCCCCTTTTTCTTATAAAGTGGGCAAATTCATTAATGATCATGTCTTCGCCGTGAGCTTTACCATTTTTAAGACATGTAAGACGTTTTATTTGTTTCAAATCTTCTTCAATGCTTAAAACACGATTCAAGCATTGATTATTTGAGGGAACATTTGTTTTGTCAAATTTTTTGCTCTTATTAGCGGTTTTGCTAAGATTACAAAAATGTTCTCGAAGGGTTCCAATCCCTATTGGAATCTTGTTTTCTTTCTTCCCATTTGAAGAGTTAATAACTTTCCAGTAATCTTGTGGTTGACTTTTCTTAAGACCTCTAAGTTCCTTATGAAAATTTGCATCGAACTCTTTCTGTGCAGAATATAGACCTACTGTCTTTTTGTAAAGCTTCTTGCATTTTGTAAGTTCCTCGCGAATATCATCAGATTTATTTGTTTTATAAAGATTCTTTAAACGAAAATATTGAGAGCGTAATTCAGCACAACTTTTATCAAACGAGCTACTTCATCCATAGATTATTGAATGATCTTTTTACCCTGCAATCCATCTACTACCGCTTTCAAAACATCAACAGCACACTGGTCTATATTTTCCGTAAAGTGGTTCGCGGAATTCACGTTCCATTGAAGTCTTACAGATTTTGAAGTACATGTGTGATCATTGCTGTGATGAAAACTCTTCTCATATGTACTCTTACACACATCCATTATTTTCAGAATGATGGGATTGTGTTTGTCAGAGAGAAGAGGGTCAAATTCATCTACAAAGAAGTCCATGAAAACTTTAAATAATTCTGGTGTCGCAACACAATAATCAATAGAACTTGCATTAGCACATGTTAAATTACCATGGTGTCTATCTGCTCCAACACGGCCATTAGCAATAATAAGGTTAAAGCCCCTACACATTTCAAGAAATTTCTTGCCGTGGTTGTTAACTGTGTTGTCTCTATTCATTCTTGCCGAACCTGTATTACATGGTAGAAAATGTTGATCGGACATAACACTATCAGATTTATCTATAAAATACATATTAGAACGATCAATTAAATCAACATCTTCTATTAATCCACTTTCACACCCAGTTCTAGCATTGAAATCTCCTAAAAGGCAAAACGGTAAATTATGCATGTTCTTCAACATTATCAAATCGGCAGTAATGTCATCAAACATAGATTCATTATAATAATTAGAATTTTCTGGGGGAATATAAACGATACCTAAGATAAATGAAAATCCGAAAGCTTTTGGATTTGCTCCTCATGTTCTCCACCTTCTTCTCCCTTCGAACGAACTTGGCGAAGATGGGACGAACTTTCTCTCCTTATTGCGCGCCTTATTGCATTTGATGCGCCCATGTGCAAAAAGTTGAATGCACGAATTATTTTTGCACGTAATGCTATGGGCCTAGGCGCGCACGGCTGGAGATAAAATTGCTTGGAAGCAGTTTTATCTTTCATCCTAACCTTTTTTCCTAAGTGCGTTTCAGAATACCGATTTAGCTCATTTACATAAACATTTTATCTCTAGCTCATTTGAATACTTTGTTCAAATCTTTTACTGTAAGTTGGCTTTTCGGAATACAACAAGACAAAAAATTTCCTAACTCCCTGAGATACAATAAATTTTTTCCTAAGTTCGTTTTCGGAATACCCCCCCCCCCATTTTTTTTTTAACTGAAAGGGCTACCCTGTTTGAATAAAACTGAATTAATGATTAAATACAGTGAAAGCCATTGTCTCGGATACACAACGGTGGCTTAACTTAGACCTCGTACTAAATGTAGACTAACTTTATGGCGCGCAAAATAAATCATCTTTTGCCGTCACAAAATCGATGATTTTCCACATTGAATCACACTAATGCGTGACTTCATTTATCGCTGTAACGATCATGCGTGCAAACTCAACGTACCACAGTAATTCTGAGGTTAAAATCAATGATAGTGAATTAATAAATTATGTTTCATGCTGTTTTATATGGTGCCCCATAAAGGTAGTCCAGGTTAAGCACATTGGTAACGTTTAGAATACGAACCTTTATCATTCTGAAATAATACGTGTGCTTCCTGCAAGATTTATGTTTTACATTCATACAATAACTACATGCGGATTGTGTCTGTTAGTTTTACCATGGTCTTTCGTTGTGGAAGCTAAGTTCGTTAGCAAAATGCATACCGAGAAGCACCATGAGTTGCATGAACTATATAAGTATTAACTAGGAATGTTTGACAGTATAAAAGAGGAATAATTGTCTAATGTGGTGTCTTGGCGTGATGGTTATAACGGTTATTCTCTTAACGAGCGTCCTCATGATGTGATTATAGCTTCGTTTGGAAGAATTCACACAAAAGTGTATTTTTTGTTCGTGTGGAATTTGCCCATACTATAATTCATTCAATTTCTGATTATTATGAGGTTTTGGTCAAACAAGAGGGATCAGTTGCCATGGATGTGATTAAGAAGAGTGGGCAACAAAAAGACAAGAAGATTCACGCATGTAACCTTATAAATATAATAAGTCCGCAATGAGGTAAGCTTCTGAAAAGAGTCATTGTCTGTTTCAAATAATTGTGTTTTACATCAAAGGTCGGAAAGCAACAGGGACTACGCATCCAGTGTGGAAATATTGAAATACACAAAATGTATACCTTCTCATGAAACAAGGTCGCTTTGAAGTCTTTCAGATGATTCCAACATGAATAAAAGCCGTAGTCGCTTCAAGCTCTCGTCTTAAAAACTTGTTTTTGACAATAACTGCAATTCATACGAGCCAATTCGACCATACGTTTGGCAAAGATTAATCATTCAGTGGGGACAGACTGATGAGATTTTGGGGTTTAAGATTAAAGATTGTAAAAAAATTAGATGAAAGTAAAATCAAGGCGAAGGTTTTTTTTTTCGATTGTATGCAGTCGAATAGCTTCCCCAACCTCTCTCGTTTTGCTGTAAATGCCATTTAGGCTGTTATGTTAACAATGAGGATTAAAATAGTCATGTTTATAATAAAGCTTTCAACGTTTTTGTTACAGGTAGTTTATTTGTTTATCTTTGCCTCATGGAAATTTGAAGGGCAAGTCCTTCGTTCGATTATTTTTTTTTAAAGCCTGAAACTGAGGCTACGTCGGCCAAAGTCGCAACAGATTTAATCACGGACCTTTAATTTCATATAATTTCTATTCCCAAAAGGTTTTAAAAAGATCGTCCAATTTCAATAAAACATTGCACAGAGATGAATGACTAAATGGAGAAAGACTGGTGAGCTGAAAGGTAAAATTCCTCAGAGACCAGAGGTGAATAAACTTTGGCAATGATTAGGAATTCAGTGGTCCAATTTTGATGTTTTCTGAGCATAGAACATTATCAATTCAGACCAGATGAAGTTAAATCAAAGACGGAGGCATATTTATCGACTGCTTGAAGACGAATTACTCTAGCTTAAATAAAGATGCCATCTTTGGTACACTTTCTGGACTGGAATTCGTTATTTGAATTACAGGTGTGCCGTCACAAGGTTCTGCAGCTCCTGATGAAACCGTCCGTCTGGTTGGAGGGTCTACAAACTCTGAAGGTCGGGTTGAAGTCTACATCAATGGTGCCTGGGGAACGGTCTGTGATGATGCATGGGACATATTTGATGCTTTGGTAGTGTGCAGACAACTGGGGTTTAGTCAGGCTTTTGCTCACGCAAGATCCAGGGCAGCTTTTGGGCGGGGTTCTTTGCCCATTTTGATGGATGATGTAGAGTGCACTGGCAGTGAAATCTCCCTCACATCATGCCAGTATTCAAGCTCGCACAACTGTTACCATGATGAAGATGCCGGTGTTGTCTGTCTTAATCCAGGTGAGCTTTGATGAATTCAGAAAGGCATGCAATGATTGTGGTAGCGATTTATGGATGCCCTTTCCAGCTTAAGACTCACCCTTTGTGTATCAGAAAGATTGCTTCGATTTATATGGGAATAGAGGGCGGACTTGTGAAAAAAAACACATGTGTCAAACATAGAGTTAAGTAAATGAGGAAGTTCATAAACAGATTAAAATTGTAGTTTCACTTTGTGTGTAGCGCTGAACCTGTCTACTACGGGAACTGAGAAGACACTGAGAGTAGTTTTCATTGCCACCACAATGTGGTACTTTAATTGCCCTAATGTTAATTTCTATTTACTTCACCACCTACCTATCGGTTGAATAACCCCCATATATGGAATGGTACATATGGGAGTACAATGAAATATGCACATTATTTGCATGTTTCTTGTAATTTTACTTTTCAAAATGTTAGGTTTGTCCCACTGTGCATTATCGCTGTAGATTGCAAAAATCCGCTTCGACAATTAATTGTATTATTGATTATGATGTGTTATTGACATCTCCATCCCTTTTAGCTATTATCTTAACATCAGCGCCACTGAGCGTGGATGAGGGGACCACGGCTACGCTGGGCTGTACACTACCCCAGGAATCGCCTCCCTTTCACATAGAATGGTTCAGAGGTCTAGTCGGTTATCCACTAACTCGTACTGTGTGTTGGGACTACGGAGACTGTGAGCACCATGGTAACACGAACACGAGCCGATAAGCTGTAACCACGGGTTGGACAGATGGCGCTGTCAGTGCAAACCTGACCATATCGAACATCACGAAGAATGACGAGGACGTGTACATGTGCACCATGCAAGAAGGATATAAACGTGTCTATAGAAGCGTCCACTTGAGGGTGACTGGTAAGACTGAACGTAGTGAAGTGGCGAGTGGGGGCTGGGGAGGAGTGATTTGGGGCTAAAAGGTTTTACCCCCCCCCCCCCCTATCAATTAGCCTCAGGACCCCCTCCCCTCTCATCCCCCACCCCCACCCCCACCCCCTCACTCCCCTTGATTCGATTTGTAAAGCTTGTAACAAAATAATTGTTTTCCAAAAGTGTCAAATGTTTTTGTTATTACATGTGCATCGTTTCCATGTGAATACATTTTAGGGCGCTCCCGTATCTGCTATGGCGACTATCGATGCATGTATACCCACTGTGCACAACAAGAATACTAAGTGTAATGCCCCCATTACATCGGAGGAAGTTCCCACTACGTCCTTGAAATTCCGAAAAAGCGGCAGGGACGTAGCGATAACTTCCTTTTTTTCGAAAAATATGAAATCGTCCCGATACGTCATAGATACGTTCATGGTGCGTTAGTGGTGTTCCCATTAAGTTCATTGTGCGTGCAGGCGCCGTCCGTGCTGCAACTTGACATCATGTTTAGAGCCTTTTCGCCATTTTGTAACAATATTCCTCGATTGAATCTGTATAGATGCATCGTAGGTATTACATACCACAACTGCGCAAGGATATAGGGTGAGGATATTTCCCCAAATTCTTCTGCGCATCCAATGTTGTGTATACGTTAAATTCAGGCTAAAATCACCCAGAGAGTCGGCGGATTCGAACATAGGAGATCAAAGAGAAAATATTTGTAAAACGTTCTTTTGTGACTAGTAGGGGAGTACAAACAATCTGCATTAATAAACGGCTGCTGGCACTCCATGTGCTTACATATCCTTGGTGTAACGACAATAATTCATTACAAATAAGGTACTTGTGATTAAAACCTATTGTGTTTTAACCAAAGCTCTATAAGATTTCTGACCAACAAGGGTGACAAAAATACCCACATGGCACACACAGAGTTAACCACAATTTTAACAGTACGTTTAGTTTCACCCTGCAGCACTGGCAGTCACGTTACCGACATCCCAGAAAATATATAAGACCGCATTCGTGTAAGACAAACTTCTGTCGAAGGAACAGTATTGACACGTTCGGATAAATAAGAAAACTTTGTATAATTCATGAGCGTTAAGCAGTTAAACGTTTGTGTTAGTTGTAGTGTTAACATTCGAAACTTCTCCAGCGCAATAGAGCGACACATTTTCATTGAGATATTTGTGATAAATAATCATTCTTTTCCAACAGTGGTGCCGGGTTTTTTTTTACCGATGATGTTCATTGTGTCATATTTACACTGACCCTCAGATCTTGTTGGGTCATCCATGTCCATTATCGCTTCTTAATGTTTCGCAGAGCTCTCTGGAACAGCCCCTCAAGGAATCCGTTTTTGTGACTTCTATTTGTGCTTTATGACTGACATCAATTAAAATGCTAAGTCATTAAAACGTGTCAGATGATTACAGCCAGTGGATATGAAGGCATATTTGAAATATATTTTTTTTTAGGTAGGCTATTGGGTTTTCTTTTACACCCTTGTGACTATCGAAAGTTAATATATGAAATAATTTGTTTTTAAATCTCCTGCCATCACTTCCTGTTCATGTATGCTCCTTACCTATCACCTTACAATCCAGCTGTCTACCACATAATCCTAATATTTTAAGCATGATACAATAAATGTAATTAGATAACATTGGTCAATTTTCTCTTGCCACTGAGTCCATATTTCATACTCAATTCTGCCAATTCACTAGCAACTGCTATCACTGCGTCATTAATAACGCGTGATGCTTCTGTCAGACAAGACCTTGTGAGTTGACATGTGTGATTCACAATTGACAGTGTGCTGAATTGGTCTTTAGATTTAGGGTCAAATTTTTCCCAAAGATAACATTTTGAATATTCAAAGGATTATCAATAGAATTCATGACGTTTCACGAAACTTTCTTTTTCAAAAATATAACATTCTTTGCCTTTATGATGCGAGTATAAATTTGCTTAGATTATTTAACGCCAATTATAGTCACTGGTAGTAATGTCGCCTAAATCACCCTGATTAAGTAAGCTGAACATTACGTAAATAATCTAGGGAGGCCGTTAAGTCTAATCTCAAACCATATATTTTGACTCAAGCAAAGCATTTGCCTTGTCGTGAAGTCAAGAATATCTGTTATGGACCTTGAACATTCATCTTCTGTTGCAACTGAAACTGAGACATAATGATATTACGGCCAGAAATAAATGTCCACTCAGAGATGTATTAAAAGAGATTTGTAGTCTTGGGCGCTTCCAGGGAAACAAAATGGAGCTGTCTTGCGTTGCCTGGCAACGGTGCTTGGAAGAGGCCTCATGTTCCTATTTCAACTTGTTTTCAAGTATTAGAGTTTCAGTTGCTTTGATTTCATTTTCCTCTCCTTGAAATTTCCTCTTCTTTGTCTTAAGATACTACGGAATAAACCATAAAGAATGTGAAAAATATGTTTGGGAGTCACGTGTGTCTGTATTGAATAATGGACATGTCAAATCAGACATAATATGTTAATATTGCAGCACACTTCCACATACACTTTTAGATAAACAACTGTAATATTCATTTTCTCTGTTAAACTGGAAGAAGCTCTTTGAATGTATTTTGTGATGTTTGTTATACAATGGCATGTTTTTTTTCTCAGTAAAAATAATCATTAGGATGTCTGTGTACTTAGATTGATTTCAATTGATATTGTTTCATTCAAAAACGACATTCGATGTGAAAATGACACTTTCCTGCGTTGCCGGGGAACGTGGCCGGACGAAGCCTGGAATCCAGAGCTCAGCTTTCTTATCAAGGTTTCAGTCACTTTGATTTGATTTAAATTTTCCATCGAAATTTCGAATACAGTTTTACCAAAAAGTGTTTTTACTTCTGTTTAAATATATTATCCTTGTTTAACATAACGTATCGTAGGGATGAATTGATGAGGTGTACTTATGTCGTAAATCTATATTCCGATTGTCATGACTATGATTCAACTACTGTATATTCGGTACATAGAAGGTTGCTATGAATCTGTCCCTCTTCATTCATGTTTCCCTTCAGCCCTTGGGCTTATCGGAAAAGACGAAAGCGCCAATCATCTCTACCGGTACGTTATCGTCTCGGCTGTATCTGTTGGAGTGTGCGTCTTCATTACGCTTGTTATTTTGGCGTTCAAGAGTCGCTTCTCATCGAGTAAGTTGAATGTAGGCAGAGGTGGTCCAACTCAAGATACAATCAAAGTCATCCATTTTATTGCTAGTAATGATACGTAGACATGTCCGGATATAAGTCTTGATATATCAGAAGCCTCCTGGAAAGTTTCTGGAACAAAATCGAGTAGAGTCTATAATTTCTGGAGTTAACTTTAAAAGAGTGCTTATTAGGGAAAACATATTAAATCTATACATGATTCTTGATTATGTAATTAAACGCTTATCCCCGATCGATTCAGTTTTGGTAATGAGTTCATTGATACTATGATATCATATTTCATCATAACAATCACCCAAGTAATAATTTGAATTTTCTCAACAATTATCTGTTACTATCATACTTACCATTATTCTACCAGAGGCTAGCCTCGACTAGCGTGTGATTATGCTAGCTCCTTTCATCAAAATATATTTGTATTGTCATTGATGTGATGAAGTGTAAGTTTTATTGTTATTGTTGGTATTATGTATTATTTATTTACGAACAATACTTCAGCTTTTACATATACATTATTCATTCAGTTCGTTAAATGTAAACTTTCCTTTATACACCTCCCCTGGCAGCGTAACATTGTTTTCTTTTTCCTCCCCCTTCTTATTCATCTTAAACCCCACCCTCCTTCCTTTCTTCCTATCTTCTTTCCTGTCCCGAATTCTTGAATTTGTCTGCACTGTTCCCTGCACCGCACTGTTCCCTTCATGTTGTTTTTTTTTTCGTATTGATCACTTGCTTGCAGATCGCATCTCCTCAAGACCAACGGCTACTGTGGTATTCCGCCAAGCACGGAAAAGGGTATTTTATATTCTCCTTTATTTTACGTCAAAAAGACAGCACTTAATATTGTTTTGTTGAATAGGAATGTCTTATATAGCCGCAATCACGCTGCGCTCCCAATGCGACCTGAAAATTATGGAAGCGTTAATAGGAACTAGGCTTCAGGACGATTGAGTGACGCATTAAAAGCCGTAGGGACGGGAGAGGAACGCCAAGGCTAATTGCTTATTGCCATTTCGTCCACTGCCATTTCATTCACTCATCACATGGTCTAATATCATTTCGTCTACCATCAATTGATCCACTATCCACATAGTCCAATTACCAGTTAGTCCAATAACCATTTCGTCTAATAGCCATTTCGTCTAATAGCAATTTCGTCTATTATATAGCTATATGGTCTATCATCATTTGGTCTAATGTTGTTGTTTTTTGCCAATTGGTCCAATGGCCACTTTGTCCACTATTATTACGTCTATTCGCATTTGGTCTAATAGCCAACTCGTCTAAGAGCAAATGGTCTAATAACCACTTGGTCTACTTTCATTTCGTCCATGTTTCACTTGGTCTAAACCCATTTCGGCTAACAATCATTTGGTCTAATTGCCACTTGGTCTAATCACCAATAGGTCCAATTGCCATTTTGGCTAATCACCATTTCGTCTAATATTTATTCCGTAATATACATAATATTCTTCTTTCTTTTTAAAAAAATCAAAAGTGTTTGTGTGTGTGTGACAGAGAGAGAGAGGGAGAGAGAGGGAGAGGGAGAGAGAGAGGGGGAGGGGAGGGGAAGTGGGGGTGGGCCTGGATCGCTGTATCCACTGATTTCACCCCTGATAGTAGTTATCATCGTGATATTTTAATCATTACCATAAATAATTTCAAGGTATAAAAGTCATTTCGCTACCCTCCTCGGATAACGCAAAGTATTTGTATTAGACGAAATGGCTATTGGACGATTTGGGAATTGGACGAAATGGTTATTAGACGATTTAGTTGTTAGACGAACTGATCATTAGACGAAATGGCAATTGGACGAGTTGATGAGTAGACCATGTGGATATTGGACCAACTGAAATTAGCCGACATGGCTATTGGACCAAACGAACGTTGGACGAACTGATAAATGGACGATTTGGCATTAGACGAAATGGATTTAGACAAAATGATTAGTTGACGGAATGGTTGTAGACGAATTGGTTATAGACCAACTGGGGATTAGACGAAATGCTTATTGGACAAAATGATGACTGGACGAAATGTTGGTGGGCGAAATGGCATTACACGAAATGAATGTAGACCATGTGGTGAGCGGACAGGATGGCAGTAGACGAATTGCCAATTTACCGCTAGTAACTCATGGGCTGTTTTCTGCCTGATTTAAACTAATACAGAGGATCTATGCTCTTATGCGAGCGGTGTAATGACGCAGCACTGTCGCCATAGTAGCGCAAAGCGAACTACACGAGAGCGCAGCGACAGCAACATCAATGGGCTGATAGCGAACATGACATTTCACGGATTTTCTCATTTGTTTGGCGATGTCACTACGCTTTGGTGAACATTTTAAAAGTTCAAGAGGTGTGAGCGCGGTTTGCTCTGACAGTCATTTAACTTAAGTATTGTTTCTTCTGACAATAGACCTACATGACGTCATCATTACGCTTACAATATTCTACGCATTACGCAGTATTCAGATCAAAGTGTTTAGAAAACTTTGACTCTTGAAAAATGATTGAAAATCAATTCCAACTTAAATCAAGCTGAAATTGACACATCGTATAGTCAAGTGACATTTCATCAACAAATTCGTTTGTAATAAATAATCCTTGGAATTTATAATGAAATTTTCAGTTTTGGACAAAGTTAATTTGGACCTCAGAATGTGTGTAATTGAGATAATTGATTTAGAACACAACAATGACCATTGGGTATCCCACCTGTTAATTCACTAGCAACTGCCATGGCAGTGTCATTAAAGATTGTCCGTCCCTTTTGCAAGCTCAAAATTTGAAATCGTCTATCATGATCGTAAATTGAAGAAAGTGTGATTCAAGACCATTTCTAAGAATATAGCATGTTGAAGCTTACTGTATATGTAAAAAAATTCAGCCGTTAAATTTCAAACCGACATTTTTCGTACTACGAAAAAAGTATTAGTCTTTGTTACAGTGTCTATGTGGTTATTATGCCTGTGAAATCCTAATTCTATGAGTAACTACCAAACTTTGGAGATGATTCCTTCCATAGAACATTTTTTTTTTCATAATGCGTTTTACAATTTAATAAACAGATTAATCAATAAAGAAGATATTTCAACACAAGCTGCTTAGAGCCTGAGGTAAAGACTATCAATCAGACGTTGTTTACGTGCATTATTTGAATTTTACACTACGTATCAGGTTCAAATTGTGAATATAGAGCTTGCTAACACTTCTCTATATGTTTTGCCAATGTTTCGATGGTTTTGTGGTGATCTGAAAAAGGGACTGGCTGTCTTTAATAATGAATGATGCCTCTGACAGAAAATAAGATGCTGGTTGGCATGTATGTTTACGTGTGTGTGTGTGTGTGTGTGTGCGTTTGTAGAACAAAGGGACAAAACACACGCGTACAAATAAACATCAGGTTAAATTAAAGCTTGAAATGAATTTTATGTGTGACCATGTTGTTTCCATCTTAGGACTCTCCCAATCAGACGCAGGAACCCGGATCTATCTACGCGAGTGTCGACGACGGGCCCGAAAAGGCGCAGGAACCCGGCTCTGACTACGCGAGTGTCGACGACGGGCCCGAACAGGCGCAGGAACCCGGATCTTACTACGCGAGTGCCGACGACGGGCCCGAACAGGCGCCGGAAC
Organism: Arbacia lixula; assembly: GCA_963669155.1. Lineage (NCBI taxonomy): Eukaryota > Metazoa > Echinodermata > Echinoidea > Arbacioida > Arbaciidae > Arbacia > Arbacia lixula. The sequence goes on from OZ022588.1 coordinate 4,284,984, forward strand.
CCGGTTCTGACTACGCGAGTGTCGACGACGGGCCGCAGGAACCCGGATCTTACTACGCGAGTGCCGACGACGGGCCCAAACAGGCGCAGGAACCCGGCTCTGACTACGCGAGTGTCGACGACGGGCCCGAACAGGCGCCGGAACCCGGATCTTACTACGCGAGTGCCGACGACGGGCCCGAACAGGCGCCGGAACCCGGTTCTGACTACGCGAGTGTCGACGACGGGCCCGAACAGGCGCAGGAACCCGGATCTTACTACGCGAGTGCCGACGACGGGCCCGAACAGGCGCCGGAACCCGGCTCTGACTACGCGAGTGTCGACGACGGGTCCGAACAGGCGCAGGAACCCGGATCTTACTACGCGAGTGCCGACGACGGGCCCGAACAGGCGCCGGAACCCGGCTCTGACTACGCGAGTGTCGACGACGAGCCCGAACAGGTGCTTGAACCCGGCTATGACTACGCGAGTGTCGACGACGAGCCTGAACAGGTGCACGAACCCGGCTATGACTACGCGAGTGTCGACGACGGGCCCCAACAAGAATTGGACCAGGCAGGCTGCCTTATTCATACATATGCAGATCAGGAGAGTCCAGTACATGTGTCACGTGACATTAACATCACTGGAGAGGGTGATATCAGTTCATGTATGCGTGGAGCAGCTTCGTCTGCGCATGTGCAGTATGATGCTGACGTGGATGAGCAAGGCTATGTGAAGAGGAATGTTCCAGATTATGCCAATGTGGAATTAAGTCCCAGACCCAGCAAGAAACAGGTGGATGAGAGAGGGTATATGGTGATGAAGTAAAAGAGAGAAATACGTCGATTAGGCACGGTCGGTTTCCATGGGTACACTGAACGTGTCATATATGAGAAGGTTATTAAAACAACACAAAAACATGTAAGTAGACCTTTTATGAAGAGACGTATTTACCACAAGAAGCCTTCAATGTACATACATTTTCTTAGCCTGATTTCTAGGCTGTTGGAAATGTTTAATCCAAACTGAAAAAAAAATCTATTTCTCATAACACTAGTTCAATCACCATTCTCTTCTTGGGCCGGAGAAGGAATTGGGAAATATTAGTCTACTGCAGCCAGACCCTGTATTAAATTCTTTCGATTAAAAATGCACGAAAGCCTGGAAGTCAGGCTAACAATTACATTTTCTCTTCGCTTGTACTATTGTTCTAACGTGTGGACAAAGAAAGTATCCACAACAATAAAACAGTTCAACGGGGCAAAAATCATCTCAAATGAAAATTATCAGGTGCCTTTTATCTTATCATGCACTTGATTAGAATGATTGACATTAAATAATTGATTCAAACATAACCACCGACAATTAAATGTAGGCTACACACACTTTAGGACCAGAATAGATCAAACACAGTTTGGTTAAAATGTACGAGGAACATGAATAATGTACTGGACTACACTAAACTACTACTAACCTACTTAGAATGTCTATATTCATAAGAACCTGCTAATATCGTTCCTTCCATACGTGCCTTGAACAATGTACATGTTTTTTTAAAAGGTGCTCTGTGTTTGAACTTATTCAAAGAATTTTGTAAGTCTATAGAGCTTTTTCTTAAATGTTCAGATCGAAAATAGAGAGATTAGTATCGTTTCATTAAGTGTGATTCACATTGTAGACTGTTAATATTATTTTCAAATTAAGTAATAATTATTTTGATGATTGTGAAGGTGTATCATGATATATGTATATGTGTGGTTTGATATTTTTATGTTTATGTTGGTGAATCTTTTGTAATCCCCTCTAAAAAACGAGGTCACCTGAAAACCACATTTAGGTGATTGAGTAACGTTGTCTAATATCAGTATAGTAAGATCAACAAACACAATGAAAAATCTTGCTGTGTATGACGGTTGAATGTCAAGTAAATAACACGAACTCATTAGAGGGTTACAAAAGAAAGTAATTGAGAAAGTGTGGAAAGGGAGAGATGATAGGACAGTGAATGAGAGAGAAAGAAGTGAGCGAGTGAGAGAGAGAAGTGAGAGAGAATGTACAGCGGATATAGTGAATGTAGTGCGTGTATCTTAAGAAATAGAATGATATGGATGAAGTGAAGGGGGAAAATGTGATCTCTATAATCGGATAAAGTAATACAGGATGGAGCAGCTATATCAACGTATTGCATATATGAATAGCATGAGTTATGTGGTAATGTAAAGAAGCATTAACCCTGTCTTTAACTATGTTTATATATCCACTTACACACATAAACACCCCCCCCCCCCAAAAAAAAAAAAAAAAAAAAAACACGCTCCAATAAGGTGTCTAAAGTTTTTGAAGATATAAATCATAGAATAGACTTAAGTACAGAGTAAAGATGCAATCATTATGTCTGTTTAGATATGTTCTATGAATATATGTTATATGAATAGCATTAGTTAAGTGGTAATGCGAAGTAGCGCTACAATGTCTTAAAATATGTGTATATATTCACTTTCGCACATATATCCCCCCAAAATCGGTCCGATAAGGTGTCTAAAATTGTCAAAGATATGAATGTTTAATATTCAATACAACTCACAGAATAAAGATGTAATCCATATTTCTGTTCCGATATGTTCTCATGCGTTTGTACTATATGTAATCGCTATTTGTGTTGTCGATTTTAGAATGATGTTATACGACAACGTATGTTATTAACAGTGTATTATCTTTGTGTAAAACATTTTACGTTCTGATATAATTTTGCGCGGAATTATCCTGTATCGTATAAGGCGGTAGCTATATATTATATATTTATGGTATATATATATATATTTAAGAAGTCCACATGTAGGTGACCAAATGACGTTGCCTTATATCAGTAATAAGTAATGAATGAATATAGAATAGCTACGACAATGTACAAGTATTAGATGAACATACAAAATCAATGGAATAACTCGTTGTCGTTGAAGGTTGAATGTATAAAGAAATAAATAACCCGAAAGCTTGAGACGGTGACAAAAGAAAGTAATGGAGGAAGTGTGGAAAGGAAGAGATGATAAGACAGCGAGTGAGAGAAGATTTACAGTTGTAGGGCGTACGTTTAAAATTGTATATATATATATATATGGTAAATGTAGAGCGGATATAGTAAGAAATATAGTGACATGGATGAAGTGAAAGAAAAAAAATTATGTGTATAATAAGGTAAATTAATACAGGATGAGGCAGCTGTGTCAACGTTTTAGTTGTACGATCATTATTAAGGTAGTAATATGTAGTAGCCCTACCCTGTCTTTACGCATATATATACCCCCCAAATCGCTCCGATAAGGTGTCCAGAGTTTTCTAAGATATTAATCGTAGCATAGAGTAGAAAACATTACTTATAGAATGAAGATGTAATCAATATGTCTGGTCAGATATATTCTCATGCACTTGTATTATATGTAATTGCCATTTTGTTGCCACTTTTAACTTTAGAATCATGTTATGCGACAAAGTATCGAAGTAATAGTGTATCATTTTTGTATAAAACATTTTTTTTGTGTGTGTAGTTCAGTTGTGAGTGTTGCGTTACACATTAACTTTGAAGTAGAGAAGTGTTAGCTAATTCCTTATATTTGCTTGTCTTTGATTTCCTCTGGAATATTAAACTACCTACTACAGAAACACCACATTTTGTAAGCACATAATTTTGTTCAAACTATGTAGTTTTCAAGAACAAATAATTAACGAATCAATCTTACCCTCAACCAGTATCAATATTTATGAGCACACAATATCTTTTCTTCCTCTCTTTACATTTTTTCTGTTTGTACTCCACCCTCTTGTTTTCCACCCTATTTCTGGTTTCTCTTAAAATATCCTCTCTCTCCTTTTTTTCTTTGCTTCTTCCTCCCTCTCTGGTCAACGCGCAAGTTCTACCTCCCCATTCTCTCGAACCTCACTCCTTCTTCTCTCATTCCCCTTTATATTTTTTACTCTCCCTCTTTTTTCATGTCGATTAAAATTTTCTTGTATTGCTTGCTCTGCCTTTTCCTTTCATATTTTCTTTCATACTCTCACCTATTGTATGTGTGTTTTTTATATTCATCTTTTAAATTTTCCCTACGAACAATACAAAATTATTTCCATTTAGTTATTGATTTAAATAAATACCACGCCATTTTTCCTTACACCAAGCTCTCAGCATGTAACATTCAGATTGATATATGATATGCGCATAAGAAATGTGATAAATCATTGATATAAATGATACACCAATCATTAAGGACAAAAATATAAATAACCTTTTAACATCAAATTAGTAAAGACGTACAAACTATCGGTACATCGATGCGGACTCCCAAATTAGAAAAAGCACCAAATTATTTTGATCACAAGTATATTGTAGAACAGAAAAATGCAGCTGAGTAAAACAATGGATTATTGCTGCAATAAGGGTGTGTTGTCTTTTAAGATCAATCAGTTCAAACATTGAAGAATAGTGGAAGATATGTATTCAACGTTATATTCATTCCGTGAACCTTTGGCCACTATAACAACTTTCCACTCTGTTGTTTAAGTATCTTGTTCATCTCCAGATTTCTTAATTTTCACGTTTATTAATTTGTTTAGCCTGCAATAGGTATTATCTGGTTATACTTCGGGTTAACAAGATTGTGCCAATTCCGTGGAAAGAAAGCTGATCATTATATTTATTAACCTTCTCCGTTAGGCCTATGTTATTTACATATATAACAAAACATAAGAACAAGACATAACATTCACACAGTTCGTACATACTGACAACTGCAATTCGTATACTTAATATCCCTTTCGAAATTTACTCAATGTTATTTAAACAACTTATATCACATTTACCATCACACTTTATACAGATCAGAAATCAGTGGAATGACCCATCGCTACCTCGCATCCGAATAGTTGATAGGGGTAATTAGGGGGATAACCATTCCCCCCCCCCCCCCTCCCCCATCTCACCACCCTAACTGAAGTTCAAAACAAAAGCGGGAAGGCATCAATCACGTGTTCCGGGCGATTGTTTCGTAATCGAAAGTGACCAACCGCAATGACAGATCGAAAGAGGATCTTACATGCACTACAGATGCAAGTGGATCAAGGGGGTGGGGATAACCCCCCTACTTGGGATTGAAAAACGAGGGTAATATAACATGTAATCCTTCGTTCGGATCTAAAAAAAAATGGGATGAGAAGAAACAACAGACGTGAGTTAAAGGTAAGGGGAAGAAGTGAGAAGAATTTTGTTTCACTTCTCACAAAATTGCAAGAATGTGCCCAGAAGATAATCATGACGTGATAGAGAGTATATGCGCCATTAGCAGTTAATTAATATGAGTTTTGAGAGATTATGATGTACGCTAAGAGCTTCGGCATTCATGAAAAACCGTTCGTTAGAAATCCACGATGTTTTGAATTGACCACGACAACATATCTGCGCCAGAGCCATTTACACACACACACACACACACACACACACACACACACACACACACACACACACACACACACACACACACATACATACATACATACACACAGTGACACAAGCACACACACAGGCATAATATTGTATAAGGTATGGAGCTATATAGCGTTATATGTAATATCCTTTTATGTGTAAAGGTCCTTTAGACTGCATCACATGCAAGATGCACGCTGTGCAACGAGGCCAAAGTAGAGACATTTAGAAAATTTCTCAACAGTTAGAAGAGTTTGCTGACAATTTTGTTGGGTGATATTGAACATGAGAGAATATCAACAGTTCAACAATACAGATACATATATTTGTTAACTGTGTGATCAAAATTGAACATGTGAGACATTGTTCAATAACTCCCTTGGCTCCTACGTGAAGTCGCAAAAAGCAGCCGAGAGTTCGTGTACGTTTTAGTCCCAGCTCTCGTCAGTTATCGCCGCCAAGAGCCAGCGAAGAGATTTTACCCGGAATCTGTCTAAAATACTGGTTGACTTCACTGAGAAGCCATTTTAGCAGTCTTGAAGAGGTCTCAAGTACCGTGTGCCTTCGGTGTCCTCTGATGCTTTTGGCATCTGTTTGATGATCTTGGCTACTCTTGAATCTTGGAATTATTGGTAGGTCTTGGCTGATCTTGGTTAACAATCACTACGCTGATCCACTATCTCCAATCCCCAGCTGGACCTTACATCACCATAAAAACGAAGTTATTGAATTCATGAATTAGCCATTTTAGAACCAAGAAATCAATATGGGGGCATTTGCTTACTAACACTTATTTCTGACAATTATGTTTTTTTATTGTTAAACAGAATGTTAAGTCCATTGTTAATTAAAGCAACGTCAACGAGTTTCATTTCGACAAATAATTGTGGTAATTTCAAAATAAAAGATGTGATTGACAGATTCCCAGCTTGTTGCCAATTTGAAGATTAATTAATCAACTCTTTTATTTGACGGACCTATTTATTTTTCGTTCTTGATATCAACAGTTTCGGCCTGCCCACAGATATGTGGCGTTTGGTCTCGAATAGTTTAATACCATGGCAACCGTTGCTTAGACTCTCACATTGTGATATCAAAATGTGTTTTCCCTAAATTTGCTATAAGACTCACGTCTGGGAACATGGAGTCATAGACTCATTCATTCAACAATCTTATATTTCGCCATTATGCAGCACTTTTATATCAGATATCTTTTTGTTTTGTCAGATGTTCACCACTTCATTCACTTTCAATCATTAATCACATTTTGAGAAGCAAAAATGGTGATTTTGGGAACAATGAAACAACACAAGTTAATTGCAGTTTTGCCACGAAGTCACAAAGAGTCCTTAAATATAAGATATAGTTTCGATTTCGATTACATTCAATAATCTTTTCACATAATCTCTTGGATTAATTAGCATGTAGTCCGCATTCACCTTACGTACAGTCTGCGCTCTTCAGATAGATTAGTATAATTTTGTAACACGAGCAAAAAGAAGCCGAGATTTGTGGTGGGAATGTCAGCGATGGAAAACATTCAGTGCCTTTTGGTTGGCCTAAGTTTACTTCTCATCTTTCGAGGTAAGCATTTACATCAATTCATCGTATGCATTGCCACGTACTTAAAAGGAAAGTTACACTCTAAAGTTAAGTTTGGTTGGTTAAAAACAGAAACACAGAAGAAACAGATGAGTGAAGGTTTGACAAAAATCCGTCAAACGATAAGAGTCATGACGTTTTGAATTCATGTGCGAGGTCTTCCCAATATGTTATGTGCTGTATGTTATCACATTTCTATAATGAATATTATCGCATTTGTTGAACAATTGCATGTAAAGAGCTTTTCGTTTAGTTACAAATGTCCCTCGATATTTTACATCCTGTTTGGACGTCAGATCATATATTTTGCACTGTACAGTGAAAGTCATTGTCACGGATTCACAACGGTGGCTTAGACCTCGTACTTCACGTAGACTAACTTTATGGCGCGCAAAATACATCATCTTTTGCCGTCACTAAATCGATGATTTTCTACATTGAATCACACCAATGCGTGATTTCATTTATTCGCTGCAACGATGATACGTACAAACTTAACATACCACAGTGATTCCGAGGTTAAAATCAATGATAGTGAATTAATAAATTATGTTCTATGTTGTTTTATATGGTGCCCCATAAAGGTAGTCCAGGTTTAGCACATTGCTAACGTTCAGAATACGAACCGTTATCAGTCTGAAATTATAGGTGTGCTTCCTGCAAGATGTATGTTTTATATTCAAACAATAACTACATGCCGATTGTGTAGTCTGTTTTACCATGGTAAGCAAATTGCATACCGAGAAACACTATGAGTTGCATGAACTATATAAGTATTATCTAGGAATGCTTGACAGTATAAAAGAGGAAAGATTATTTCATATGGTGCATTGCCGTGATGGTTGTAGCGGTTATTCGCTTAACGGGCTTCCTCTTGGAGTGATTATACCTTCGTTTGGAGCAATTCACATAAAAGTGTAGATTTTGTTCAGATTCATTCAATTTCTGATTATTGTGAGGTTTGGGTCAAACAAGAGGGATCAGTTGCCATGGATGTGATTAGGAAGAGGGGGCAACAAAAAGACGAGAAGATTCACGCATGTAACCTTATAAATATAATGACAAGTCTGCAATGAGGCTAGCTTCTGCAAAGAGTCATTGTCTGTTTCAATCAATTGTGTTTCACATCAAAAGGTCGGAAAGCAACAGGGACTACGCATTCAGTATGGAAATATTGAAATACATAAAATGTATACCTTCTCATGAAAAAAATCTTTGAAGTCTTACAAATGATTCCAACATGAATAAAAGCCGTAGTCGCGTCAAGATCTCGTCTTAAAAACTTGTTTTTGACAATAACTGTAATTCATACGAGCCAATTCGACCAAACGTTGGACAAAGATTAATCATTCCGTGGGGACAGACTGATGAGATTTTGGGGTTTAAGATTAAAGATTGTAAAAAAAATAGATGAAAGTAAGATCAAAGCGAAGTTTTTTTTTTTCGATTGCATGCAGTCGAATAGCTTCCCCACCCCCTCTCGTTTTGCTGTAAATGCCTACATGTTATGATAAAGCTATCAACGTTTTTGTTACAGGTAGTTTCTTTGTTTATCTTTGCTTCAAGGAAATTTGAAGGGCAAGTCCTTGGTTCGATTCTATTTTTCAAAAGCCTGAAACTGAGGCTACGTCGGTCAATTCACTCATCTTCCAGGTGCTTATGCTCGTCAAAAAGTCGCAACAGATTAAATCACGGACCTTTAATTTCACATGATTTCCATTCGCAAAAGGTTTTAAAAAGATCGTCCACTTTCAATAAAACATGGTACAGAGATGGATGACTACATGGAGAAAGACTGGTGAGATGAAAGGTAAAATTCCTCAGAGACCGGAGGTGAATAAACTTTGGCAATGATTAGGAATTCAATGGTCCAATCTTAACGTTTTCTGAGCATATAAAATTATCAATTCAGACCAGATGAAGTTAAATTAAAGACGGAGGCATATTTATTGACTGCGTGAAAGTCGAATTACTCTAGCTTAAATGATGATGCCATCTTTGGTACACTTTCTGGACTTTAATTCGTTATTTGAATTACAGGTGTGCGGCCACAAAGTTCTACAGCTCCTGATGAAACCGTCCGTCTGGTTGGAGGGTCTACAAACTCTGAAGGTCGGGTTGAAGTCTACATCAATGGTGTCTGGGGAACGGTCTGTGATGATGCATGGGACATATTTGATGCTTTGGTAGTGTGCGGACAACTGGGGTTTAGTCAGGCTTTTGCCCACCCAATATCCAGGGCAGCTTTTGGGCAGGGTTCTTTGCCTATTTTGATGGATAATGTAGAGTGCACTGGCAGTGAAATCTTCCTCACATCATGCCAGTATTCAAGCTCGCACGACTGTGTCCATGATGAAGATGCCGGTGTTGTCTGTCTTAATCCAGGTGAGCTTTGATGGATTCAGAAAGGCATGCAATGATTGTGGTAGCGATTTATGGATGCCCTTTCCAGCTTAAGACTCACCCTTTGTGTATCAGAAAGATTGCTTCGATTTATATGGGAATTGAGGGCGGACTTGTGAAAAAAACACATGTGTCAAACAAAGAGTTAAGTAAATGAGGAAGTACATAACAGATGAAAGTTTAGTTTCACTTTGTGTATAGCCCTGAACCTGTCTACTACGGGAACTGAGAAGACACTGAGAGTAGTTTCCATTGCCACCACAATGTGGTACTTTAATTGCCCTAATATTAATTTCTCTCTACTTCACCACCCACATGTCGGTTAAATAGCCCCCATATATGGAATGGTACATATAGGAGTACAATCAAATATGCACAATTTTTGCATGTTTCTTGTAATTTTACTTTTAAAAATGTTATGTTTCTCCCACTGTGCATTATCGCTGTAGATTGCAAAAATCCGCTTCGACAATTAATTGTATTATTGATTTTGATGTGTTATTGACATCTCCATCCCTTTTAGCTATTATCTTAACAACAGCGCCAGTGAGCGTGGATGAGGGGACCACGGCTACGCTGGGCTGTGCACTACTCCAGAAATCGCCTCCCTTTCACATAGAATGGTTCAGAGGTCAAGTCGGTTATCCACTAACTAGTACTGTATGTCGGGACTACGGAGACTGTGAGGAGCGTAAGGACATAAACACTAGCCGATACGCTGTAACTACGGGTCGGATAGATGGCGCTGTCAGTGCAAACCTGACCATATCGAACATCACGAAGAATGACGAGGACGTGTACATGTGCATCATGTGGTTTTTGAGATTTACACATGTCCACTTGAGGGTGAATGGTAAGACTGAACGTAGTGCAGTGGCGGGTGGGGGCTGGGGGACGGGTGTTTGGGGGCAAGGAGGTCCCCCCCCCCTTGATTCGATTTGTAAAGTTTGTAACAAAAAACAGAAAAAAATCAAAAGTGTCAAATGCTTTTGTCATTAAATGTGCTTCATGATAGAGGATATCAGTCGTAGAGGTGTCTACAGGAACGTTTACTTGAGGGTGGCTGGTGAGGCTGAACGTAGTGCAGTGGCGGGTGGGGGCTGGGGCTGGGGAGGAGTGGTTGCTTTGCGGACTAGAAGGTTTTAACCCCTCCCCCGTAGTAATTAGCCGTGAGGACCCCCCCCCTCCCTTTCAGCCCTCCACCCCCCCCCCCCCCCATCCTCATCCCCTTGATTCGATTTGTAAAGTTTGTAACAAAATAATTGTTTTTCAAAAGTGTCAAATATTTTTTGACATGTTATTACATGTGCATCGTTTCCACGTGAGTACACGTGGTGCCCCGTGGTTGCTATGGCGACTATTGGTGCATATATACCCACTGTGCACAACACATAGTGTAACGACAACGATTCATAAAAAAGTAGGTATTTGTAATTAAAACTTAATGTGTGTTAACCAAAGCTCTAGGCCTATAGGATTACTGAAGGGTGACAAAAATACCCACATGGCACATACAGAGTTAACCACAATTTTAACAGTACGTGTGGTTTCACCCTGCAGCACTGACAGTCACGTTACCGACATATGAATCATAAGTCAGGAAATAATACCGCATTCGTGTAAGACAAACTTCTGTAGAAGAAGGAACAATATTGACACGTTCGGATGGATAAGAAGACTTTATATAATTCAATAGTCTTTTATGGCACTTGACTCCTCTGACGTCACTTGGAGGTGTGCGTTTTTTTAATTTTCGTCAAAATGAGACTTTATTGCGGCAAACAAGTGTGAAATTAATTTTTAGTGGGTAATTTTAAATAAATCAGTTGGAACTTATTTTTCTAATTCAGTAGCCCTTTAAAGGCTCACGTTAGTTGCAATGTTAACGTTTGTGATACATTATCACTTATTTCCCAACAGTGGTGCCGTTTTGTTTATACCGATGATGATTATTGTAACTGGCGGGTATTTACACTGATCTTGAGATCTGTAACTTGTTGGGTCATCCATGTCCATTATCGCTTCTTAATGTTTCACAGATCTCCCTGGGATAGCCCCTCAAGGAATCCGTTTGTCTGCCAACACATCAGACAACAGTTCATACCTCGATAGTATGGTCCGTGTGGTGTCAGGCGAGATTAACACCGTGCTCTGCACCACAGTGTCCGGTGCTAAGCCTCCAGCAGAATTACACTGGACAGCAGACACTGTTACGATCTACCAGGGTCAACAGGTTGACCATCAGGTGACCGGTAGTGACCTTGTTACATCGAGCCGAGAGGTGGTCTTCTCTCCCTCCATGGCTGATCAGAACGCAGCAATCTCATGTCGCGCACATCATGATGCTTTGGACGAGGACTTCCTAAAGACCGTCCGACTAGATGTTCTAGGTAAAGCTTATTCCCACTGTATTGATGAAAGTAAAGATTTAGGTATGGGTTACTAGAAATTTAGTGACTTCTATTTGTGCTTTATGACTGACATCAATTAAAATGATAAGTCATTAAAACGTGTCAGATGATTACAGCCAGTGGATATGAAGGCATATTTGAAATATATTTTTTTTAGGTAGGCTATTGGGTGTTTTCTTTTACACCCTTGTGACTGTCGAAAGTTAATATATGAAATAATTTGTTTTTAACTCTCCTGCCATCACTTCCTGTTCATGTATGCTCCTTACCTATCACCTTACAATCCAGCTGTCTACCACATAATCCTAATCTTTTAAGCATGATACAATAAATGTAATTAGATAACATTGGTTAAGTTTTTCTTGCCACTGAGTCCATATTTCATACTCTATTCTGCCAATTCACTAGCAACTGATATCACTGCGTCATTAATAACGCGTGATGCTTCTGTCAGACAAGACCTTGTGAGTTGACATGTGTGATTCACAATTGGCAGTGTGCTGAATTGTTCTTAAGATTTAGGGTCATATTTGTCCCAAAGATAGCATTTTGAATATTTAAAGGATTATTAATATAATTCATGACGTTTCACGAAACTTTCTTTTTCAAAAATATAACATTCTTTGGCTTTATGATTCGAGTGTAAAGTTGCTTAGATTATTTAACGCTAATTATAGTCACTGGTAGTAATGTCGTGTCAATCACCCTGATTAAGTAACCTGAACATTACGTAAATAATCTAGGGAGGCCGTTGAGTCTAATACATTTTGACTCAAACAAAGCATTTGCCTTGTCGTGAGGTCAAGAATATCTGTTATGGACCTTGAACATTCATCTCCTGTTGCAACTGAAACTAAGACAGAATGATATTACGGCCAGAAATAAATGTCCACTCAGAGATGTATTAAAAGAGATTTGTAGTCTTGGGCGCTTCCAGGGAAACAAAATGGGGTTGTCTTGCGTTGCCTGGCAACGGTGCTTGGAAGAGGCCTCATGTTCCTATTTCAACTTGTTTTTAAGTATTAGAGTTTCAGTTGCTTTGATTTCATTTTCCTTCTCCTTCAGATTTCCTCTTTTTTGTTTTAAGATACTACTGAATAAACCATCAAGAATGTGAAAAATATGTTTGGGATTCACGTGTGTCTGTATTGAATAATGGACATGTCAAATCAGACATATCCTATGTTAATATTGCAGTACACGTACACGTACACGTACACTTTTAGATAAACAACTGTAATATTCATTTTCTCTGTTAAACTGGAAGAAGCTCTTTGAATGTATTTTGTGATGTTTGTTATAAAATGGCATGATTTTTCTCTCAGTAAAAATAATCAGTAGGATGTCTGTGTATTTAGATTTACATCAATTGATATTGTTTCATTCAAAAACGACATTCGATGTGAAAATTCTTAAAAACTTCATATTCGACATGTGAAAGACACAGTCAGTATTTTAAGAGAGCTGTAAGAAAGGAGTTATGTGTAATTGTTTCAATTACTCTACCATGAATGGGAAATGATAGAAGTAAAAGATCAATTTTCAAGTATATGTCTGATTAATGTTGACCCTATTTGTCACCCCTTCAGTCGTTCCGAGCGGTGTTATAATGAAGTGCCGCTCGGTCATCATACCTAAAGATGGGATACTGACGCTTCCACCAGAAAGCTACGTGACCATCACGTGCACATGCCTCGGAACACGCCCACCTGCCATCATCACGTGGGACCTAGACAACAATGACATGTTGTTTGGTATTACTGAGCTCCAAGAGACGCCGAACCACGAGGACGGACGACTATTTGACGTGACAAGTAGCATCGTGATCCTAACGAAAGTGGAACAAAATGGCACTTTCCTGCGTTGCCAGGCAACGGTGGCCGGACGAAGCCTGGAATCCACAGCTCAGCTTTCTTTTAAAGGTTTCAGTTGCTTTGATTTCATTTTAATTTTCCATCGAAATTTCGAATACAGTTTCACCAAAAAGTGTTTCCCCTTCTGTTTAAATATATTATCCTTGTTTAACATAACGTATTGTAGGGATGAATTGATGAGGTGTACTTGTGTCGTAAATCTATATTCCGATTGTCATGACTATGATTCAACTACTGTATATTCGGTTTATAGAAGGTTGCTATGAATCTGTCCCTCTTCATTCATGTTTCCCTTGGGTTTATCGGAAAAGACGAAAGCGCCAATCATCTCTACCGGTACGTTATCGTCTCGGCTGTATCTGTTGGAGTGTGCGTCATCATTACAATTATTATTCTGGCGTTCAAGACTCGCTTCTCATCGAGTAAGTTGAATGTAGGCAGAGGTGGTCTAACTCAAGATACAATCAAAGTCATCCATCTTATTGCTAGTAATGATACGTAGACATGTCCGGATATAAGTCTTGATATATCAGAAGCCTCTTGGAAAGTTTCTGGAACAAAATCGAGTAGAATCTATAATTTCTGGAGTTAACATTAAAAGAGTGCTTATTGGGAAAACATATTAAATCTATAAATGATTCTTGATTATGTAATTAAACACTTATCCCCGATCTCTTCAGTTTTGGTAATGAGTTCAGTGATACTATGATATCATATTTCATCATAACAATCACCCAAGTAATAATTTGAATTTTCTCAACAATTATCTGTTACTATCATACTTACCATTATTCTACCAGAGGCTAGCCTCGACTAGCGTGTGATTATGCTAGCTCCTTTCATCAAAATATATTTGTATTGTAATTGATGTGATGAAGTGTAAGTTTTATTGTTATTGTTGGTATTATGTATTCATTCATTTACGAACAATACTTCAGCTTTTACATATACATTATTCATTCAGTTCGTTAAATGTAAACTTTTCTTTGTACACTCCCCCCAACGTAACATTGTTTTCTTTTTCCTCTCCCTTCTTATTCATCTTAAACCCCACCCTCCTTCCTTTCTTCCTATCTTCTTTCCTGTCCCGAATTCTTGAATTTGTCTGCACTGTTCCCTGCACAGCACTGTTCCCTTCATGTTGTTTTTTTTCGTATTGATCACTTGCTTGCAGATCGCACCTCCTCAAGACCAACGGCTACTGTGGTATTCCACCAAGCACGGAAAAGGGTATTTTATATTCTCCTTTATTTTACGGCAAAAAGACAGCACTTAATGTTGTTTTGTTTAATAGGAATGTCACATAATATAGCCGCAATCACGCTGCGCTCCCAATGCGACCTGAAAATTATGGAAGCGTTAATAGGAACTAGGCTTCAGGACGATTGAGTAACGCATTGAAAGCCGTAGGGACGGGAGAGGAACGCCAAGGCTAATTGTTTATTGCCATTTCGTCCACTGCCATTTCATCCACTCATCTCATTGTCTAATATCATTTCGCCTACCATCAGTTGATCCACTATCCACATAGTCCAATTACCAGTTCGTCCAATAACCATTTCGTCTACTAGCCATTTCGTCTAATAGCCATTTCGTCTAATAGCAATTTCGTCTATTATATAGCTCTATGGTCGATTATCATTTGGTCTAATGTTGTTGTTTTTTGCCAATTGGTCAAGTGGCCACTTTGTCCATTATTATTACGTCTATTCGCATTTGGTCTAATAGCCAACTGGTCTAAGAACAAATGGTCTAATAACCACTTGGTCTACTTTCATTTCGTCCATGTTTCACTTGGTCTAAACCCATTTCGGCTAACAATCATTTGGTCTAATTGCACTTGGTCTAATCACCAATAGGTCCAATTGCCATTTTGGCTAATCACCATTTCGTCTAATATTTATTCCGTAATATACGTAATATTCTTCTTTCTTTTTTAAAAAAACCAAAATGAAGCGACAATTCAAATAAAAGGACCCCTTTTCAATTTTCCCCACCTTAATTCCCCCTTTTGTGTGTGTGTGTGTGTGTGTGTGTGTGAGAGAGAGAGAGAGGGTAGAGAGAGAGAGAGGGGGGGGGGGAGGGGAGGGGAAGTGGGGGTGGGCCTGGATCGCTGTACTCAGTGATTCCACCCCTGATAGTAGTTATCATCATGATTTTTTAACCATTACCATAAATAATTTCAAGGTATAAAAGTCATTTCGCTACCCTCCTCGGATAACGGAAAGTATTTGTATTAGACGAAATGGCTATTGGACGATTTGGGAATTGGACGAAATGGTTATTAGACGATTTAGTTGTTAGACGAACTGATCATTAGACGAAATGGCAATTGGACGAGTTGATGAGTAGACCATGTGGATATTGGACCAACTGAAATTAGCCAACATGGCTATTGGACCAAACGAAAGTTGGACGAACTGATTAATGGACGATTTGGCATTAGACGAAATGGATTTAGACAAAATGGTTAGTTGACGGAATGGTTGTAGACGAATTGGTTATATACCAACTGGGGATTAGGCGAGATGCTTATTGGAAAAAATGATGACTGGACGAAATGTTGGTGGACGAAATGGCATTACACGAAATGAATGTAGACCATGTGGTGAGTGGACGGGATGGCAGTAGACGAATTGCCAATTTACCGCTAGTAACTCATGGGCTGTTTTCTGCCTGATTAAAACAAATACAAAGGATCTATGCTCTTATGCGAGCGGTGTAATGACGCAGCACTGTCGCCATAGTAGCGCAAAGCGAACTACACGAGAGCGCAGCGACAGCAACATCAATGGGCTGATAGCGAACATGACATTGTCATGGATTTTCTCATTTGTTTGGCGATGTCACTACGCTTTGGTGAACATTTTAAAAGTTCAAGAGGTGTGAGCGCGGTTTGCTCTGACAGTCATTTAACTTAAGTATTGTTTCTTCTGACAATAGACCTACATGACGTCATCATTATGCTTATAATATTCTACGCATTACGCAATATTCAGATCAAAGTGTTAAGAAAAACTTTGACTCTTGAAAAATGATTAAAAATCAATTCCAACTTAAATCAAGCTGAAATTGACACATAGTATAGTCAAGTGACATTTCATCAACAAATTCGCTTGTAAAAAATAATCCTTGGAATATGTAATGAGATTTTCAGTTTTGGACAAAATTAATTTGGACCTCAGAATTCGTGTAATTGAGATAATTGATTTAGAACACAACAATGACCATTGGGTATCCCACCTGTTAATTCACTAGCAACTGCCATGGCAGTGTCATTAATAATACATGATGCCTCTGACAGAAAATAAGATGCTGGTTGGCATGTATGTTTACGTGTGTGTGTGTGTGTGTGCGTTTGTAGAACAAAGGGAAAAAACACACTCGTACAAATAAACATCAGGTTAAATTAAAGCCTGAAATGAATTTTATGTGTGACCATGTTGTTTCCATCTTAGGACTCTCCCAATCAGACGCAGAAACCCGGATCTTACTACGCGAGTGTCGACGAGGGGCCCAAACAGGCACAGGAACCCGGCACTGACTACGCGAGTGTCGACGATGGGCCCAAACAGGCGCAGGAACCCGTCTCTGACTACACGAGTGTCGACGATGGGCCCAAACAGGCGCAGGAACCCGGCTCTGACTACGCGAGTGTCGACGACGGGCCCAAACAGGCACAGGAACCCGACTATGACTACGCGAGTGTCGACGACGGGCCCCAACAAGAATTGGACCAGGCAGGCTGCCTTATTCATACATATGCAGATCAGGAGAGTCCAGTACATGTGTCACGTGACATTAACATCTCTGGAGAGGGTGATATCAGGTCATGTATGCGTGGAACAACTTCGTCTGCGCATGTGCAGTATGATGCTGACGTGGATGAGCAAGGCTATGTGACGAGGAATGTTCCAGATTATGCCAATGTGGAATTAAGTCCCAAAACCAGCAAGAAACGGGTGGATGAGAAAGGGTATATGGTGATGAAGTAAAAGAGAAATATACATGTACGTTGATTAGGTACGGTCGGTTTTCATGCGTAAACTGAACATGTCATAAAAAGGTTATTAAAAAAAAACACAAAAACATTTAAGTAGACCTTTTATTAAAAGACGTATTTACCACAAGAAGCCTTCAATGTGTATACATTTCCATAGCCTGGTTTCCAGGCTGTAGGAAATGTTTAATTCAAACTGAAGAAATACATTCTATGTCTTATAAGACTAGTTCAATCACCATTCTCCTTTTGGGCCGGAGAAGGAATTGGGAAATATTAGTCTACTGCAGCCAGACCCTGTATTAAATTCTTTGGATTAAAAATGCCCAACAGCCTGGAAGTCAGGCTAACAATTACATTTTCTCTTCGCTTGTACTATTGTTCTAACGTGTGGACAAAGAAAGTATCTACAACAATAAAACAGTTCAAGGGGGGAAAATCATCTCAAATTGAAATTATCAGGTGCCTTTTCTTTTATCGTGCACTAGATTAGAATTAATGACCTTAAATAATTGATTCAAACATAACCACCGACGATTAGATGTAGGCTACACACACTTTAGGACCAGAATAGATCAAACACAGTTTGGTTAAAATGTACGAGGAACATGAATAATGTACTGGACTACACTAAAGTACTACTAACCTACTTAGAATGTCTATATTCATAAGAACCTGCTCATATCGTTCCTTCCATACGTGCCTTGAACAATGTACATAGTTTTTTGAAAGGTGCTCTGTGCTTGAACTTATTCAAACAATTTTGTATGTCTATAGAGCTTTTTCTTAAATGTTCAAATCGAAAATAGAGAGATTAGTATCGTTTCATTAAGTGTGATTCACATTGTAGACTGTAAGTATTGTTTTTAAATTAAGTAATAATTATTTGGATGATTGTAAAGGTGTATCATGATATATGTGTATGTGTGGTTTGATAGTTTTATGTTTATGTTGGTGAATCTTTTGTAATCCCCTAAAAAAACGAGGCCACGTGAAAACCATATTTAGGTGATTGAGTAACGTTGTCTAATATCAGTATAGTAAGATCAACAAACACAATGAAAAATCTCGTTGTATCTGACGGGTGAATGTAAATACAAGTAAATAACACGACCTCATGAGAGGGTTCCACAAGAAAGTAATTGAGAAAGTGTGGAAAGGGAGAGATGATAGGACAGCGAGTGAGAGAGAAAGAAGTGAGCGAGTGAGAGAGAGAAGTGAGAGAGAATGTACAGCGGATATAGTAAATGTAGTGCGTGTATCGTAAGAAGTGAAGGGAAGAATTGTGATCTCTATATATATCAACGTATTGCTTATATGATCATTAGTGAAGTAGTAATGT
Organism: Arbacia lixula; assembly: GCA_963669155.1. NCBI lineage: Eukaryota > Metazoa > Echinodermata > Echinoidea > Arbacioida > Arbaciidae > Arbacia > Arbacia lixula. The sequence continues at coordinate 4,304,070 of OZ022588.1, forward strand.
AAAGTAGCATTACCCTGTCTTTAACGATGTGTATATATCCACTTACGCACATATACACCCCAAAACAACACGCTCCGATGAGGTGTCTTAATTTTTGAAGATATAAATCATAGAATAGATCATTTTAGTTACAGAGCAAAGATGTGATCAATATAGATGCATTTTGATGCGTTTGTTGTATATGTAATTTCCATTTATGTTCTTAATTTTAAAATGATGCTATACTACAACGTATTTCATTAATATTGTATAATTTTTGTGTAAAAAAGAACATTTTACGGTCTGACATAATTTTGCGCAGAATTATCATGTATCGTACAGGGCGGTAGCTGTATGATATATTTATGGTAAATGTATATTTAAAAAGACCACATGTAGATAACTGAATAACGTTACCTTATACATGTATCAGTCATAAGTAATGAATTAATATACAAATATTTACGACAATGCACAAGTAAGATCCATATACACAACCAATGGACTAACTCGTCGCTGATGGTAGAATGTATATACAAGTAAATAAAACGAATTCACGAGAGGGTGACAACACAAAGAAATGAAGAAAGTGTGGAAAGAGTGAAAGGAAAAGACAGCTAGTGAGAGAAGGCTAATAGTCCTAGGGTGCACATGAACACTTTATATATATATTGTAAATGTACATCTTATATAGTAAATGTAGAGTGTGTATAGTAAGGTATAGAATGATATGAATGAAGTGAAAGAAAAAAAAAGTTATGATTGGATAAATCAATACAGAGTGGAGCAGCTATATCAACGTTTTGCTTCTATGAAACTCATTAGTTAAAGTGGTAATGTGTAATAGCGCTATCCTGTCTTAAACTATGTGTATATATATCCACTTTCGCACATATACAACCCCAAAAGAATCGCTCCGATAAGGTGTTTAGATTTGTCAAAGATATGAATATTGAATAAACAATATAACTCACAGAATAAAGATGTAATCAATATTTGTGTTCCGATATGTTCTCATCCGTTTGTATTATATGTAATCGCTATTTATGTTATTAATTTTAGAACAATGTTATACGACAACGTATTCGTTCTATAGCGTATACTTTTTGTGTAAGACATTTTACGTTCTAATATAATTTTGTGCAGAATCATCATGTATCATAGAACGGCGGTAGCTATATGATATATATACATGTATATGGACTATATGGTATATGTATATTAAAGAAGACCACATATAGGTGATTGAATAACTTTGTCTAATACCAGTAATAAATAATTAATGAATAGAACAATATTTACAACAATGCACAAGTAAGATGAACATACACAATCAATGGAAAAAATTGTTTTATACACGATGTATAGTTTTTTTTTTATTTAAACAGAAATCCAGTGCGCTTAGAAACGTCCATACGAATAGCCTTATAAATGCAATTATTATTATCATTATTATTGTCATTGTCGCTGACGGTTGAATATATAAACAAGTAAATAACACGAATTTATGAGAGGGTGGCAAAAGAGAGTAAAAGAGAGTAATGAAGAAAATGTAGAAAGAGAGAGAGAGAGAGATAGACAGCTAGACAGCTAATAGACAGACATTTGTAGGGTGTGGAAAAGCTTATATATATTGCAAATGCACAGTGGATATAGTAAATGTAGTGCGTGCATGGTAACGAATAGAATGGTATGGATAAAGTTAAATATAAAGATGTGATCTGTATAATTGGATGAATTAATACCGAATGAAGCAGCTTCATAAACGTATTGCTAGTATGATCATTAGTTCAGCAGTAATGTGTAGTAGCGCTACCCTGATTATTATGTTCATGTATCCATGCACTTCCGTACATATACCTAAAAAAAACGCTCCGATAAGGTGTTTAAAGTTACTAAAGATATAAATCGTAGAATACACAATATTACTTACAGAGTAAATATGTCATCAATATGTCTGTTCCGATATGTTCTCTTTTTTATTTAGTTTAGAATAATCTTGTTAACGTACTTTATTGATAGTGTATTAATTTTGTATAAAACATTTGGCCTGATATAATTTTGCGCAGAATTATAATGTTTCGTATGAGGGCGGTAGCTATATGACCAGGGCCGTCACCAGGGGGGGGGGGGGGGGGGGGGGTGCGGAGGGTGCGAACGCACCCCCCTTCAGAACCAAAAAAAAAAAAAAAAACCGGAGGGGGCGGGGGGTAGGGATCCGGCGGGCTATATAAGTGCATGAAATTGAGTTAATACGTTGTTTTTTCTGTTTTTGTGGGGTTTTTTTCATAAAAAGCACCCCCCCCCCCACCCCCCACCCCCCCTAGAAAAAAGCTGGTGACGGCCCTGATGACTACGGTATGTTGTTCTTACTTCAGTTGTTACAGTTGCGTTTTTACTTTCAAATAAAGTAGTGTCATCTAATTGATTATATTTTTCCTGCCTTTTATTTCCTCTGGAACAATGAACCATTTCAGCATCTCCGCATGATGTAAGCACATAATCATGTTCAAAATATGTAGTGTTGAAAGACATTTAATTAGCGCATTAATCTTCACCTCAGTCAGCATCAATTATCAGTGTCAATATCTTTTCACCTGCTCTATACTTTCTTTTTGGTTGTACTCTCCTCTCTATTTTTCACTTGTTTTGTACCCTATTTGAAGTTTACCTTCAATTTTCCTCTTTTTCCTTTTTCACTTTTTTCTTTTTCCTACCACCCTCTTCCACACCTTCATTTCCCCGCTATTTTATTTTCTCCCTCCCCACTCTCTCCAAAATCACCCTTCTTCCCCCAAACCCCAATTTTTTGGTCTCCCTCCTATCTTTAGGTCGATTATTTTTATATTTAATTTTCTAACTTTTTCTCTCTTTATTTGTATTCATCTTTTAAAATGTCCCTCCCAACAACCATCAATTATCCCCATTTAGTCATAGATTCAGATAAATATCAACTCTTTATAAGACATGGGCCAGGTTTATCACGCCATGTGTCCTTACACCAAGCTCTCGGTATGGAACATTCAGACTGATATATGACATACGAATAAGCAGAATGATAAATCATTGATACAAATGATACATACATAAAAGACAAACAAAATATTGTCCATTTAATATCAAATCCGAAATACGTACAAACAATCGGTACACAGATGCGGACTCCCAAATTAGGAAAAGGACCAAATTATTTTGATCATAGCAATTGAACACAAAAGTAAAAAAAAAAAAAAGTAAGTCCCCCCTTTCTCAAAATAGCGTAACTTTCAAACAAAACGATTTTGAGCAAAATAATTTGGCATGAGTATTTCTTCACTCATTGTTTAACTTCGGTGTGAAAATGTGATTGATCCGTCAAGTCATGCATGAGTGAGCACACATCAATGGCAAAAATGTCACTTTTCAAAATTCACAAGGGTCGTTTTTGGGGAATTGTAATACAGGATTTCGATCAATTCGTTTTTTGGTGAATAATTAAGTGTTATTTATGATAATCATCAATCGTTTGAACCCCTTACACACCCCCTCACACTTTTCATATTTGGTATGTTTGAATGAGCTCAGTTCAAACTAATTTTTGAAATGGTAAAATCCATGAAGCTTATTCAAAAAATCAAATTGATTTTTTTTCCAGAAAAAAATATCTTCACATTTTCAAAAAACAAGAACTTACCATACCATTGTTAAGTGCTCACACTACATAAACAAAGCAAAGCTACTATCATTTACTGTTTGGGGGCATAAAAGTTTACTCCTGTGACTTTTGAAAAGTGACACTTTTACCTTTAATGCAAGCTCATTCATGCATGACTTGACGGATCAATCACATTTTCACACAGAAGTTAGTCAATGAGTGTAAAAACAACCCAGCCAAATAATTTTGCTTAAACTTGTTTTGTTAAAAAAATTGTGGTACATGTATCTTGAAAAAGGGGGAACTTTCTTTTGTTTTTGTGTTTAGTACAGACAAGCAAGTGAATCATGATTATACATAATACAAGATGAGATAAAGACATAACATAATATACACACATACAATTGCAATTCGTATATACTGTACTTTATATCCGTTTCAAAATTCACTCAGAAACATTAAAACAACAAATCACATTTATCAATTACACTTCATTCAGATCGGAAATCAGTGGAATGACCCATCACTACCTCGCACCCTAACCATGGATAGTTGATCTCTCCACCGAAGACGACGTGGTTTTGCCACGATTCAACAGTCGTAACAGCGTAAGGCTGGAAATGTGACGCCACCTTCTTGCACAGATCCTATGTACGGGCCCGGCGATTTTTGCCAGTCACAGAGTCGTGCGATGATCAGACCGTGTCACCTGAAGTGGCCTTTTAAAGATGGAGTAGCCACGGCGAATGACGCTACACGTGTCCTTTGGAGGAAGGAATAGGCTTTCGCTTTGCTGCACCTTAAAATCGAGAGCGGCACGTAACCAACTGATCGATCTACAAGATTGTTATCAAGAGAAATGATTACTAATTACAGTCTCATTCTACCAGTCTAAATGAGCTTCCTTTTACAGAGAATAGTACACCGCAAAGACGACCGAAGACAGAATGGCGACCAGCGATGGGACGAAAGCGGTACCGGCGCTTTCCGGAGTGGGCGAGGTATCCAGACCCAGTTCCGCGGGGTTGCAGCCCAGCCACCACACGGCGGTATTCCTCGGGTAGGCCGGAGAAGTCGGGACCTGGAAGGCCCGGTCGTCGAAGCGGTAGTAGTCTGGGCCGTCGAAGAAGTAGGTGACGGAGTTTTCCCACTGGAAGGCGGCGTCGATGGTTCGGGGCAGGCCTCGCCAGGCGGACAGGGGACGGGGGTAGCGATCATCCACGCCTACACCGGCGGTCAATCGGTAGTACTCGTCGCCTTGGTAAAGAAACGAAGATTTTTAGTTCATTTCGTTTCAATTCAGCACTTCTTGGTCCTCAAATTAGGTTTGTCCAACTCGATTTACTTTAAGCTTTTTCTGTATTCACACTTCCAGATTAGTGTAAGTAACTAATTGTATGTTTTTGTAGATGGTTGTTTATGATGTGAAATTATCTACTTAATTTCTATTTTTCTTTTCCGGAGCCTCAGAAAACTAGGCATTGACCAAAATGTCTTCAATTCAAGTCCAAGTTTACTTATTCTCAATCGTTTAAAAAGTAATTAAAAGAGTTATCGATATGCACCTTTTGTGAAGTATATCCTGCCGTTTCCACTCCAAATGAAGGCTGAAGAAAGGTCGTTAGGCAGACCGGGAAAGTCTTGAGCAATGGATCTTGGGTAGCCACGATCCATTGTCTGACTGGAGAATCGCCAGTACTGGGACCCCTGGTAAGAAGACGCGCAAAACAAAAGGGAACACGAGACGCTTGTTACGGGCCATCGATGGAAAATGAAGAAAAAAGAAAGTGAAGAGAAAGAGAACGGGAGAGAGGAACGGAGTTGTGCGTAAGAGAGACCGCGGAGACGAACAAGCAGATAAGTAAACATGGTAAATATGATTTGACTGATATATAGAAGACGCCAGACATTCACCCAGTACAGTTATATTATGTTTTATTTCCATATCATCATCAACGCCATCGGTTCATGTTCGTGTTCATGTTCATTCGCAATCATTCTTACCTTGAAGAAGTAAGTCTTGCGGTTGTCGGGGTAAAAGAGGGCTGCGTCTTGATAGGCCGGAAGACCGGGGAACTCTTCATTGATCAGCTTGGGGTAGCCGGGTGGGATGGAGTTGGCAATCCGCCTAAAGACGTGCGTTCCTAAGGGATGAGAAGAAACGGACATGACTACCTATAACTACTACTAAGTATCCGGATGTCGATGCGCGGTGGATTATGGGACAGCTTTGACTCAACACCATATAATGAGACGCCCAAATAAAATGTTGAAAATCAAGAAAGGTTCTAGGAAGAATTAGGCCCTCCACTGCTCCTGCATGATTTAGGTTTGGAAAAGTTATCATGGCGTGGTTACCGTTAGCGAAGTAGGTGCTTCCATCCGCGGTCCGCGTTGCGAAGGAGATCTGGGGCATGCAGGCGTCGACGGGTGTAGGCAGTGTCATCCGCTCCTCAGGCATTCCAGAATCTTCGCCTGTTTGAAAATATTGACACAAACTAATGATGTAAGTCATATGTCAAAGTTAATTCACTTAATTCCCCAGATATTCCCTAGCCATATTTTTTTTCATCGAAATTACGTTTTTCGATATACCACCCAATCGGGTGTTCAAAGGAGCCAGATCGATGCAATCTCAATCCTACGTCAAAATAGAAGAAACTGATTAGTCGGTCAAGATAATGCCCGACGGTCGAGTGCCCTCGATGCGGAGTGGTTAAGAGCACATGGGCAAGAATTAGTACGGGGCTAATTAGAAATGCCAGTGTGAACAGCTTTTAAGAAATAGTCTGGTGCTAAGGACAGTCCGGGGCTTAGAAAACCCGATGTAAAAATTGTATAAAATTATAACAATCGGACAGAATCTGGAATAATGGACAACGCGCCTTTGGAATCAAGCTCTTCATAGGTGTAGACTTACCATACTGCGCCTGGATCCCGTTTATATCGTCTTGGTCAAGCTCGAAGTTAGGTATATAGCCGCGGTAGTACGGGAACATGAGGGCGCTCTCTACCTGCGAATGTTCAAGTCCGAGGCTGTGGCCAAACTCATGGGCAGCGACCTGGAAGAGATTGGTGCCTGCAGATGGATAGAACAGGGAGAGGGGTGAGGGTGGCGTGCATTGAACAGGGGGTGGTAGGAGAACGGAGTTAGGGGTGAGGGTGGAGGGCATTGAACAGGGGGTGGTAGGAGAACAGGGGGGGGGGGGGGGTGAGGGGATTAAACAGGGGGTGATAGGGAGAACAGGGTGAGGGTGGAGGGCAGAGTGTGGTGGTAGAACAGGGGAGGGGTTAGAGTGGAGAGCACTACCCAGGACGAAAAACCAGTAGAAACCAGTAGAGAAAAACCATTAGAATCTCTACTGGTTTCTACTGGAAATTTTCTACTGGTTTGAATATGGAAAGTGAAATGATTTCCAGTAGAAACCATTAGAAAAATGCCAGTAGAATACCAGTAGAAACCAGTAGGAATCTCTACTGGATCCAATAGAAGACCAGTAGAAGACCAGTAGAAACCAGTAGGAATCTCTACTGGATCCAATAGAGCTTCCTACTGGTTTCTACTGGAATTTTTCTGCTGGTTTGAATATGGAAAGTGAAATGATTTCCAGTAGAAACCATTAGAAAAATACCAGTAGAGTGCCAGTAGAAACCAGTAGCAATGTCTCCTGGATCCATCAGAATACCAGTAGAAACTAGTAGAATACCTACTGGAACCATCAGGAGACCAATAGGAATCAAAATTAAAAATATTGATGTTATATAGACTTAAATGATAATCCGATTTATGGCATATTTCCTTATAGTTTCAACCTAATCCTATTCTATCCTATATTTATCCCTATTCTATCCTATACCTATCCTAATTCCTACTTTTTCCTTCACAGACTTTCATATATATAGCAGTCAGTTATCAGGTGCATAAGATATTGGTTACTCTAACTTACATTTAAGAATATCATTTTTGTTGTTGTTATCATTATTGTCTTCACTTAAGTAGGTGACATTCACTATTTTATGTTTAAACTTGAAATCATTACTTGGTAAAATTCCTTTTATCTGGTTAGGTGGAGGTTATCTATTTAAAAGTACAAAATTAGGACACGTAAATACATGCATGAATATTCATGAGCATCTCTATTTCTATTGGTTTCTACTAGTCTCCATTACCAGTAGAATTCACTGGTCTCTAATGGTTTCTACTGGTTTGACTTTGTATTTTCACACTCCTTTTCAAACCATTAGATCTCACTGGTTTCTATTGGTTTATACTGGTTTGACTTTGTATTTTTCATACTCCTTTTCCAAACATTATATCTCACTAGATTCTATTGATTTCTACTGATCTCCAATACCAGGAGAATTCACTGGTCTCTAATGGTTTCTACTGGTGTGACTTTGTATTTTCACACTCCTTTTCAAACCATTAGATCTCACTGGTTTCTATTGGTTTCTACTGGTTTGACTTTGAATTTTTGACACTCCTTTTCAAACCATTAGGTCTTACTGGTTTCTATTGGTTTATACTGGTCTCCAACAGTAGAATTCACTGGTCTCTAATGGTTTCTACTGGTGTGACTCTGTATTTTTCACACTCCTTTTCAAAACATTATATCTCACTAGTTTCTATTAATGTGAAAAAAACAAAGTCAAACCAGTAGAAACCATTAGAGACCAGTGGATTCAAATGGTATTGAAGACCAGTAGAAACCAAAAGAGACCAGTGAGATCTAATGGTTTGAAAAGGAGTGTAAAAAAAAACAAAGTCAAACCAGTAGTAACCATTAGAGACCAGTGGATTCTAATGGTATTGAAGACCAGTAGAAACCAATAGAAACCAGTGAGATCTAGTGGTTTGAGAAGGAGTGTGAAAAAAACAAAGTCAAACCAGTAGAAACCATTAGAGACCAGTGGATTCTAATGGTATTGAAGACCAGTAGAAACCAATAGAAACCAGTGAGATCTAGTGGTTTGAGAAGGAGTGTGAAAAAAAAAAAACAGAATCAAACCAGTAGAAACCATTAGAGACCAGTGGATTCTAATGGTTTCTACCGGTCTTCAATACCATTAGAATCCACTGGTCTCTAATGGTTTCTACTGGTTTGACTTTGTTTTTTTCACACTCCTTCTCAAACCATTAGATCTCACTGGTTTCTATTGGTTTCTACTGGTCTTCAACACATTAGACTCTACTGGTTTCTACTGGTTTCTACTGGTTTGATTTCGTAGTTCCTCTTCAGACCAGTAGACTCTACTGGACCAGTAGAAACCAGTAGACGGTCTCTACTGGTTTCTACTGGTTTCTATGGGAATTTCGACCTGGGTAAACAGGGGTGATAGGAGATAGGAGGGAAGTGATGGAAAGAGAAAAGAGGGCAAAGGGATGGACAAGAATGAAAGAGAGAGGGAGATATAGATGCGAAAAGGCAAAGAAACATGGGGTAGGGTAGGGGTGCGGAGAGGAAAGGAATGCGGGAGATAGAGAGGGGGCGAACTAAACAGTAAGATAATCACTTCAGTAATATTGAAAGTATTTGTACAATTGATCCTGGTGCTTATCATGGCTTATAGTACATTAGCAGTAGTAGAATTGGTAGAAGTGGTAGTAGAAGAAGTACTATAGGCCTGGTACCGGTAGCTTAAATACCTGAGGGTGTGCCGTCTGTGTACAATTCATCATCGTCAAAATGAGCATCTCCACCTATTGATGAGGTCGATGGGAAATACGCATGCGCGAGAACCCTCCCGGGTCCATCGAAGGCATTGCCGTCACCGTGTGCGCGAGTCGCGAAGCTGATGACGATGTCGCCTTGGCCGGAGCTGACCCTTCGAAAGGTGAGTCCTGAGACGTCACTCCAGACCTGGATGACGACGGTAGGAAAGGGTTGTATTCTTGAGGTCACACGTAACCATGGTAATTATCATTGGTTGTGCTCGCAGAAACTCTCATCATCCACGGCAACAATCACATTTCTGTAGGGAAACTTCCCACAAGTTCCGTAAGTTTTACACAGACGAAAGTAAAGTTCATGACGGTTATACAAGCAAAGTGATTATGAGGCTGTTTGCAAAATGCAATGGGTACTTTAACGCATTAACAAGATGATTTGAGACCTCGTGTGCACAGGCCCAGTCATGCCCCTCCACTCAACATCACGAATCGGGCACTTATGCTGATGTTGAATAAAGACGCTTGACTACGCTACGTCGCTACCCGTCAGAGCCAAATCTATATACAGAGTTAAAAAACATGACGCGTGTTGTTTCGTTGGGCAGACAGATAACAAAAAGAATATGCGTCATGTTCCATGTTGTTATACATGTATATTGAAACCGAGTATGCCAAACTCTATTTTTATATTTGTGCTTCCCGTGTTTCTGAAACCAGGTGCATCCCTATAGTGTAGTAATAACCGATTTGCTTTTATTTTCTCATTACATCATGAATACATTCTGTCCGGTTACCATGGTTACCATGGCTATGACACTTCTTGTCAAAATAGGTGCTAGTATGGGATAGTACCCAGGATCTCTCTCACCACTACACTACGTACAGCGCTCGGTAACCCACCTTGAGGGCATCTGCCATAATCCGATCGACTTCCTGTTCCGGTAGGTCAGGGGTCGGTGTACCAGTCGTGCTCCACGTGAGGTCCAATCGAGGCCATCTTGGCCCGAGCATGTATCGCTTCTTGCGGGCCATGGAGCGTTCAGAAGTCATGTCCACAAATCCGCAGCGAGGCATGTTCATCATCTCGTACGTCTTTGCGTCCAGCTCACCTGAAGAGAATAGATGATACAAGAATGTAGATTCCGGTGTAGATTATTACCATGACAACCATGACGACGCCAGCGATGATCATGGAAATGATGGATATTGAAGGGGTAGGTAGGGAAGGGAAAATAAATATTCGAAGAAGATAAAGCAAACACTAAAAAACAAGAACATGAAGGTTAGATAAAGTATGAAGAAATCACGGACAAATAAATGTAAAGGATAAAAAGAAACCTTATACCGTCTTGCAGATAGCGTAAGGACACAAATAGGCTTGCTGCAGGCCGACCTATCATTACGATATTTGTTTACATCTTTATTTAATGTTTTATTTAACCATGTTTTTTCAGTCTCGTGGCGACATTCACATGTAGATCGTGTAAAATTGTCAAATTATACGCATCAATAATTTTCCATACCGCATCCAGGGAAAAGCCATGCGGATTTTGTTTGCAGAATAGCCATGTCCACTTCCGCTCTCATTGACTAGTTCCGAATTTGGCCGTGCGGTGCATTATGGGACGTCTTGCCGCCATATGCAGTATAGAGAATTTATCACAATTGGACATGACTATACTGCTTATGCAATGTCTCATCTCTTTCCTGATAAAGTGTATGGCTTGTATTCTGAACAGAGGATTAACGCATACAGTGTACTAAACGTGGATTAACTTAATGGAACGCCAAAATTAAACAACATCATAGACTCACTATCATTGCTTTAGTCCTTGGAAAAACTATGGTTTGTACACATAACAATAACAGCGAATAAATGAAATTAGCCACTATTGTGATTCTGTGATGGAAATTAATGAATCTGTGACAGCATTATATAACTTTCGTGTATCTTGCGCCCCATACAGTTACAGTATACATGTACGTTTAGAACGTGAGTTTTAACCACTGTTGTATCCCGTGACGGTACTTTATTGCAAATCGTCAACGATTTAATGCTCACCTGACATTGTGATGTTTGCAAATATCTGCATATTCTGGAGTCCTTTGGTCATGACGTCTGCGGGTGCCTGGTCATTAACCATGTCGTTCGCATCCATGTAGCCATATTTGATCATGAATTCCTAGAGCGGAAGGGACGGTAAACAAGGAATCCAACAAAGTGTTAACGGATATCAACAAGAGGACCCGTCCAAAACCTACTCGGAAAGAGTACAGTAATCAATAGGTTTCTATAGAAAGTCAGTTTCTAGTTATATTGTTGGGAGGAAAGTTCTAATGCAGTATTTCCTTCCATTTTCCATGTTTTATTATTTTTTCCTATCATTTCTTTTACCTTCAAACGGGATATCCTGTCTTTAATACACGCAAAGGTGTACTCTGCCTTATCTGTATGATAGCAAGGTGAACCCTGATTACATTGTGAAACTGATGGATATGCGGAAACAGGAACAACTTCCTTAAAATGAATAGAGCTGAACATCCACATGACAATCTGCCTTACGAGGAAATATATATCGACCACCGGGGAAATAAATAGAGTGATTCAACGCCGAACAGTGACACCCTAAAAAGGAGTTGTTTCGGATTCAATCAGAACATTAAATACGTAGATCAATGAAAGTTTGAGCAAAATCGAACCAATAGACCATTTTTGTTATGTATGAAAATGGTATGCACGTCGTTCAAACTAAGTGTTATTGGTGGTGTTACTAATTGTCCGAGGTTTGTCTGACGCTCCCACATGAAAAATGAATTATTTTTTATAAACTGTTAATAGCTCAAAAGTAGAATTCAAATAGAATTTGAATCAAGCTTAAATTTACACATCTAGGGTGCAGATTCAGTGACATTTCATTGAAAGCTGTTTTTATGGTAATCCTATGAATATGCAATTTGATTTGACATATCAGGACCATTACATTCACATGTACTAGCTCACTACACAAACTACACAAACAAAAATTCAAGCATAAATGCTACGGATTGTAACAAGAATATTTTATTTTAATGACGGGATTTCACAGAACTTGCGCCCAAAAGGATGGCATCATTCAGCCTTTCCGACGGACACACATACTAACAGACCGACAGAAAGGCATGTGGTTAACTTATTAGTAGTAAGGATTAGCGATATGTTTATTGTAGTTATCATCATTTCAAAATTAACACCATTTTCGTTGTTTTCGCTATAATTCTTCTCAATATCATTGTAATTCCTTTTCTGAATAGACGCGTTGAACTGACGCGTATAACACATGTATAATAAACTCATTATCTCGGTCGAAATTTCACTAATTGATGGTACTTTTACGGAGCCCGGGAACGGACATCGTGAAATATTTTTTTTTATCTCGTTTTAATGACATATTATGTTGTTAAATCGAGATGTTTATCTCATTTTAATGACAAACTATGTCGTTAAAACGAGATCAAAACATCGATTTCGAATTCTCATTAATTTCGGTGTGTGTAAATTCATCTATTGGTAGTTCTTCACACAGATATTCCTTGCTTCCTCAAGGAAATATTTCTTTTGATAAGTTTTGTCCATATTAGATCGAAAGGCCGTTGCATTTAAAAAGTTTTTGCTTCCTTACGGATTTTTGTCTTCATTTTGTAATGATATTCGCTTGACGTAATTATTGCGTACGTCTGGCTTTTCTCTGCTATCACGACAGAATTTATTTGAAGAAATCATTATCTCTAAACTCATTTGATTGCCGATATTTTGGATATTATACAGCTTGCATGATAATTTGAATGAAATATTTGTACTGCAAATCTCGTAAAACGGATTCAATGTAATATAAATGATCATAATTCACTATCCTTCTCCCGCGTGTAAAACAAATGACAGATTACCATAAGCAAAGAATCAACTATAGCAGATCTTCTTTGCGTACCCTGTCACCACAGTAAAATGAAATACTTAGAACAAATTAAATTCGAGAAAAAAAAACCCAGAGAAACAAATTGCCAAATGGAATACAACTACATGTGTTTCTGAAAGTTTTAGTATTGTCTGAATAGAATTTATTAGTGTATTGGCAAAAATTTGAAATAAATCCTTTTTTGAAGAAAGTTGTGAATGTTTTTTTTTGTTTTAAGTGATCAGTAGCACAGAATTGTGATCATTAAATTTCACGGGGGACTCCATCGGTCGAAAATGTAGTACCATATGCGTTTGTTGTTGTTCTCGTGTACCATACATTAATAGTACTAAGCCCAGCACGTCACTTATATTTCTGGGTTCGAAAAGCAGAATTACAGGGCGAATGGGATTACGATATGTACAGGAATAGTTCACACTGAGTTAATTTCAATACAAGCAGGACAAGTAAGAAACATATTAGTGAAGGTTTGACGAAAATCCCCCACAGGATATAAGTTATGATCTTTTAAAGTTTTTTTTTTTATTTTGTGAGGTCACGTGCTAGTTTCTCTTCCATATGATAATGTGAACAATTTCTTTTTTTAAAATGTGAATTGAAAAGGATGTGTATCATTTTACTTGACCATTTGAACCATCATTAGAATCGCGTTTTTGGACAATACCTTTATGAAAAAAAACTTTATTCATCAAAAACAGAAAAAGAGCTGTTAAAGGAATTATACGGGACACAACATATGGGAGAGCACCTCGCACGTGACGTCACAAAATTGAAATTTCCAAAGATTTTGTAGACCAGCTTTAATGGTTAATGGTGACATAACAATATCAAAACTTTGAATTTTCATCAAACCTTCACTTATATGTTTCTCTTATGTGACTGCTTTTTATTAGAATATACTTAATTTCAGGGTGAACTGTAGCTTTAAACATAAATAATTTCCTTACCATAAGTTGGCTACCACTCAACATTTAAAAATCTGTTTATATGGTTTTAATTAGACTGTGGTCAATCTGTGTATATGTTTATTGTTTAATTTATTGTTAAAGTGGAACTTCCCTTTTAAGTCGTGTCTTCATTTGTAGGTAAGAAATTAAATCGATGAATAACAAGAGTCGCGCCCTCCAACAATACCTTATGCTAGCAGCTGTGTAAGCTATATTGCAAAATGCAAACTCCTATTTGTGAATTCTGTTTTTTTCTTGAAAATAATCATATAAAATACAAAACAAGGAAATAAATTAAACTCTACCATGAACTACTAACAACAGTTTATGAAGAAGATATTTTTTTCACATCATATATAATCTGCAAGGTTAAGAAATAATGATTTTATTATTTTATGCTTGCACTCTTCTTAGTTCTTGTATCGCTTATATATAAATGTTTCAAGAAAAAAAATAATACATCTGTAAACACTGTTATCGTATATCACATAGTGTCTATATATTGTCATACGGGGTCTAATATTCACAAGCTTTGCTTTCTTTCGGACCCCTTCACACAAAATATTGTTTCTATGAACAAATTATTTTCACTATGTTTCGTTTGTTTACGTTTAATTTACCTGCATTTATGCATTGCCGTTCCTGGGTAGTTGTTTTTTTTTGGTGGACAAATTAATTGAATTGTGAATCTCGAATACCATGAATGGTACGATAATTCAAACATGAGTGTGGGTTTTTTTTTAATCAAGAACATGTAAGCATACATACCACTGCTTCCTCCGGGGTATCTATCATGTCGGATGGGTCTGCATTGCTGGACATTGCCATCAGACAGCATACAGCGAGTAAGAACACTCCGCACTTCATCTTCAAACTTCCAGATCTGCTATCCTCTCCAAATATTAAAGCTTGACAGCGCTCCTCTCTCGGTCTACCTTTCCCAGTCACACGCCAAACCCAAAGGATGGATTTTCTAATCGAGCGCTTGTTTTCTTCCTGCCTCTATGTGAGTTCACAGCCGATTTAGTCTTTGGACTGATTAACGCGCCCTTATATATCTATCTTCGCGATCTTGGTCCAACGTGACCACTTGGTATTAGTAAATGACCAGCAAATTGATTCCCGTGTTTGGATGGGAGGAACCTTGTGGCGTTCCCGCTAACAGATACCATTATTTCTGACGTCACTACAGGAAGGCCAGTTCGTAAGCGAACATGTGAGGAAACAGATGAATAATTGTAGTTAAAACCGGATGTATACATTGCAGTTTTTAAACCTCTGACAAATGTTTTGATTTCAAAGAATGTGGATGTTTCATCAAATCTATGAGCATACATAATGTAATATGATGTCATAAATTTCGAAATCAATTGCTGATTGTAGTATAGCAATGGCTAGCATTTATAGAGAAAGTATGCAAATAGAACTACATTGATGCCGTCACTTCCAGTAAAACTGTTTTCCTCCAAAGTGTAAATGGTAACATACCATATATGGTATTGAATCATATGTGTTCTTGCTTCATTATTATGAGTTAATGTTCGGGTTATCTAGTTTTCCTAGTAAGTCGGTGACATCGCCCCCCCCCCCCCCCCTTTCCAAAAAAGAGAGGAGAGGATGAAGAAGAAGAAGAAGAAGAAGAAGAAGAAGAAGAAGAAGAAGAAGAAGAAGAAGAAGAAAAGGAAGAAGAAGAACAGGCAGGAGGAGGAAGAGGAGGAGGAGAAGAAGAGGAAGGAGAAGAAAGGGAAAGGAAACTCGACGAGGAAGGCAAAATCAAGCGGTTTTCAAAGTTTGAGGCTTGGTTTCCTTGATTATTACAATCTGATTGCTTTTCAGACTTTCAAAAATAGATGTGAAGGTGTCATGGATGTCGGAATTAAGGATGTATGTTGTCAAGCTGATATTCACCTGGTGACCAAACATGTTAAATAGGAAACGGCCCGTCTACTCTATACCATAAATACCTTATCTTAAAGCACACCGCTTTCCCCTGATAAATCTTAGGATTAAGTCAAACATCTGAGATCTTTGCCTTGAAGTACCGGTAATCCTCTTGCATAATCTGTTGAATCAGGCTAATCTGTTTTATCCCTTTACGAGCTGGTGTTGTGTGGGATCAGAAATATCGAGGAAGACGGTAAGAAGGAAACACATCCGCATGCTTTTTTGTACTTTTATAGTCAGTTATCAAATTATCGATACTTCGTCTTATTACAGAAATGTAATGCTGGTAGCTGGCTTACATTCACTCCTTATTTGAGCACAATTCATTAGGGGAATTTGTGAAATCTGTGTGCAATACATTCAAACGTTTTCCAATGTGAATGTTCCTTAGCTGGTTTCTGAAGAGATAACTATTTTAGTTTTGCTAAATAATTAGATTTGTTGTGTCTTCTTGTTCAATATGTTACTCTGTTGTTCTTATGTTGAGATAGAGTGCTGCTCTCGGGTGCTGCTCTCGGGCAAAGTCTGCTCTCGGGCTGCTCTCGGCCTGCTCTCGGGCTGCTCTCGGGCTGCTCTCGGGCAGCAATGAACTACTTAACTGTAGTGGACCCTGTCTCTTCTAGCTGTCATATGTATTATATTATACTGTGTCCTTTGCTTTTAATGCATGCATGTATATGTTATAATGTTGATAAATGTAATGCTTTGTTATGGTCAAATGAAACATAAGAAGAAGAAGAGGAGATGGAAATTAGAGAAATTGTAAAGAGTTTTTCTGAGCCTAACCAACAGGAATTGATTGTTTGACAGAATGATGTCGGAAGAATGATGTACTCTAAATGCCAGCTGATATAAGTATTTTTCTAAGCTTCACTGTCCCTCCCACTGTTTTCACTCTTGGTAAAATGCATTTGAATGCTGTGTATGTATGTGTATGTATGTGTATGTTTATCAGTTTGTGTATGCGTGTGATGTAGAGGGGGTTAGATAGGGTAAGAAGTATTTCATTTTTTAAATATTGAATGAAGGATTAAGACCGATGTTCATTATTCCTAGGCAATTTATTTGTTATTGAACCTTTTGACTTCAGGCAATCCGGGGTTGGGAGATGCAAGTTCTCCCTTCCAAATCGAGGACGATACCGTAAAACATGAAGGTCAGTATTAAACCTTTCTGTGCCAGACAAACTATTGGTGTGTGGAGTTTATGTGTATTGCTTGTGCGAAGAATCATAAATTACACTTTATCCCTTAACGTGCCAGGTGTGCATTATTTCTCCATCCATACACACAAATCATATTTGGCATCATTTCACCTGGCACACAGAGGGTTAAGGGATGGTATTCCCGATCGCGTCAGTCATATTATTTATTATCCAAAATTTTGATCATATCTCCTAAGAGCGACCAGCTGACGTGTGAAGGGTCATTTCATACTGATTCACAAGACTTTTTTATCGTAATGAAACCGCGAATCATTTCCTAAATATCACAATAAAACCATCCTACATTCTACTCAACAATGCTCAATAGCTTCTGTTTCCTCTTGGATGTCACTGTGGAACGTGAGTAATTGGTTGGATAATCGACCATTTCCTCCGCCCACATAAAGCATTTGTGTTGATATTAACTGCAAACGTGAGTTATAGACCTATATCCTACCGTTGACATCTAAACAGCACCGTCACACGGTGACTTCGCAGTTTCGAGTCTGATACCAACTTCAATTGCAATTAATCATAATAGTTTCAGCTCCAAACGTTTTCCTAATAAAATGAGGTTAATTTGGATTAAGCTAATCACACCAGAATATAGCAATGCATTTCAAAATGTGAATATGATTTGACATTAACTTGCTTTTAGAAAAAAAAAACCCATCAGGGACAGAAATCGCTATAATATTATGTTCGTGTTTCTGTTAAGTTATATGTATTTCTGAGCAACTCATCGAGCTTAGTAAGTAATGTAATCTTAATCATGATACATGTTATATAGTTGTGACCAGGTTATGACAACACTTTGTGGATATATACCATGTCGCTGCGTTTGTTGCGGAAGTGTAATATATTATTATTATTAGAAGTTGGGGCCCGTATTTACAACGGTGTTTTACCTTAATACGTGTACTAACATGGACTAACTGTATGATAAAAAGTCAAATAAAACAACATGGATTCAAAATCATTGATTTTGTCTTCGGAATCACTAAGGTATATTGAGTTTATCCGCATAATAATTTCAGCGACTTATTGATCGTCTACTGATGTGATTCTTTGATGAAAATCAATGGTCTTCTGGCAGCATCAGATGATTTATTTGTGCATGCACCCATAAAGTTGGTCTACGTTTAGTATATGATCTAAACCATCGTTGTGGATGGGGGCCTAGGTGTTTTCTGTCGATGCTTTGATGGATACACGCACACAGAATGTAAGTTCTGTTACTCATGAATGGTAAAGTAATATCCGCCTATATCGGCGTCAGTATGTTCCGTCCTATTGGAGCTATGAGCAATGCGCTCCTGGTAGAATGATTTAAATGACAAATGCTAATTTTCACTGACGGCTTCGTGGAATATAGTGGTCACCAAACACCAGGATCTGACAGGATGTGTTTAGATGGTTT
The DNA here is from genome assembly GCA_963669155.1 of Arbacia lixula. NCBI lineage: Eukaryota > Metazoa > Echinodermata > Echinoidea > Arbacioida > Arbaciidae > Arbacia > Arbacia lixula. The sequence goes on from OZ022588.1 coordinate 4,322,822, forward strand.
TGTCGGCGATTCAAAAGTGGTTTTACTCATAGATAGGATAGCCCTAAACCTATTTGCGCGTGTGGTAATGAGAGGGTAAAATGAAACATACGTTTGCGTGTGTGTGTGTGTGTGTGTGTGTGTGTGTGTGTGTGCGTGTGTGCGTGTACGTGTGTATGTGTGTTTGTGTGTGTTTAGGAGTGATTCGCAATGTGTGCGTGAATGTTAATTGTGTGTTTGTTAGTACACGCACACATGCACACAAATAGACACGAATAACTCAAACTCTCCTTTACCCGCGATTTAGCGTCGAGAACAAACGTTCATCTGAATCCAAACAAAACATGAAGCATGGGATATTCGACAAGAAAACAAAAGGCCATTTCAAAACACAAATTCGCAGTGTGCGTACGTGGCAATTTGGACACCCAGACCAGCCGTGCGAAGGCCCATACATCAATTAACACACACCGACGGGGGCATCTTGGGCACGCTTGTTGGGCCCTCTCAATGAGACTCACAACGGCCATTTTAAGGCGGCCCCTCGGGGAATAAGGCAGGGGCGGATCCAGCTTTTGCCAAGGTGTGGAAGTGTGGAGGGGGGGGGGGGGTAAACCCATTTTTACCCCCTTTCCAAAGGGGGTGTAACCCCACCTCCTCTCGTAGATCCAAAACTGTAATACCCTTTTCACACTGCAAAAATTGTCCTTAGCCCCATACTATAGGTGGGAATAAGGGGGGGGGGGGGCATATAGCCCTACCCATATTTCGGTGCTAAGCTGGAGCAAGTTTTTCTGTTTTTCTGTGTTTTTTTTACCCCATTGGGCTAGATAGTTACATGCATTTGGCCCTGCAAACAAGCAGAGCTATTACAGCAATTACTGTGTTAAGCCATTAAAATCCAGGGCGAAGTGCCCAAGTGTAAACATAAACAACAATAGACCGGGGCTAAGGAAAAACGGTGCTAAGCTCGCAAGGCGAAAACGCAGATAAGCTAATTATGCACGACGGGCGTGATGTGCACGACGTATTCATCGTAGATTTCCTTAGCAGGGTCCAAGTTAAATATTACGGGGCTATTAAGAAAAACCTCAAGAAATAACTCGGGCCTAATAGTACGGGCCTATAAGGAAGCACATTGTTAAAAAAAAAAAAAAAAAAAAGGGGGGGGGGGTATAGGGCATCGTTCAGGGCTTATAACAGAGCATTTGACTCTTTGTGCGAAAGTATTTTTTTTTCATCCAAGCGTTTGCCTAAAATTCACTAAATTTTTAACATTTATAATTATCTTAAACTAAAACATAGGCCTATATATATTACAGTTGCGTTATCTACAGTACAATTGCTAGTGCCTGATTTCATTTGTTCGCATGAGAACGAAAGTACAAGTAGTACACACAAATCATATGCTATTTAAAGCATTTTGTCTGGCACAGTAAGTGTTCAATACTCCACGTTATACTAGTGCTTGGCCAGTTTGCTCTGGAGCACATGTTATTGTTGCAAACGGCACCCAATTTATCTAACCCTCAGTCTCATAGGCAGGAAATTAAGCTGTTAATGATACAAGGCTGTCAGTGCTTGGTACTGACATGGTTAACTCTTGCCACTGCCAGACAAGACAGCTACTGGATTTGGTTTGGTACCGAGAGGAGAGAAGTTAACTCTCCCAGTCCCGAAGGTGATAAACGGTGTTGTGATTAACATGGGACGTACTACTGTACCTGTTTGTTACTGAAAGGGGAGTAGTTAACCCTCCCAGTGATAAATAGTGTGACTGGTCGTGACTGCACTCTTAAGACACAATGTTACGTGAATTTAGATGAGATAGGTGATGAACGGTGCTGTCGTGATTGACATGAGAATATAATTGTTTGGTAAAGAGAGGGTTCACATCTGCATTGTTTTCACATACCGCTCAAGGTTCAGCACAGATAACGGTCATGACTCGGTACTCTTTAAAACCTTTTCATATACCATTAAATCATGATAATACCGCTATTACTACCGATGCACGTAGGTTTCGATCCGCAAAATAGCCGCAAGGTAAGCGGGAAAAAGGAGGGAGTAAATATCGTATTATTTGAGTGATTCCCGTTCATATACGCAGCTATCGTTAATGCATCGGCAAAACTGCCGCAAATGTTGCGCTCGTTTTGCTGCTTGGCTGATTTGCTGATTGGCCTATGTAACACGATCGGATGGGCGTTGTTCTTGGGGGGTTTTTTATCCAGACCAGGGGGGCATTTCATCAAAGGACTTGTCGGACGTTTTATCCGACAAACTGTTATAAGCTACTGAAATGCTTGCATCTTATTGGCCGAGAGCAAACTTGTCGGATAAAATATCCGACAAGTCCTTTGATAAAATGCCCCCCAGATCAATGCTCGGTCAGTAATCACGGATTTCACGGTCCACCGCCATGGCCCATGGCATCGCATCGAGCTGGTTAGATTAGATTATATATTTATGTTTCATCTAAGAATAAACTCATGTAGCTGTTATATGTTATGAAATAAATTATTCTAAATCCCGTCGCGGACGACACAATTCTGCAGTCGGAAGGGCCTTCGACTGTAAATAAATTATGACGTCACATTTCTGTACAAATCATTCTAATGGCCGGATCATCCGATTCAGCCAGTCGCTGAGTCGCGTGGCTGATCGGATCGTGTCAACTGTGGTGGTCTTTCAACAATTACATGTTTATCAGAAACGAGCAAACTTGAATGAGCTGTAAAACAATAATGTGCTTCAAATTGTTTCACACGAGGAAAGTGCAAAGTTCACGCAGTTTTTCGCAGTGAATCTCGTAGAACAGCTATGTGCATGGCATACAAATGCTTGACAAACAGGCTGGAGTTAGAATGGAACACCACATAATATAATCTACAGACATTTATAGCAATAATAATTTAATGTGGAAGCAGATATGATACATATCATTATTTCTTTCCTTCAAGTTCCATGTCTTGATGTGCCTTCAATTCGACCTGACCTAACTTAAAAATAAACTCCAAGTCAAATAAATCTTGAAAATATCATGGAAATAGTAACGTTTTACATCATCACAATAAAGGTTTAAGTCACTCATGAAAAGTCCAACAACATACAAACAACTCAAAAATGTTCATGAATCGACTTCTCAGAGTGTCTGTGTGTACGCGTGTCTGTGATTCTTGTTCCCCCAATAACAGCTGATTAAAGCTGGTTTCAACGTGAGTACTGGCATGTAACTCATGTTGTGAAATGTATGTTTTTTTTAGTTCAATTCAATTCAAGTGTTTTATTCGAAGTTGTAGCCAAAAAGCTAAATTGCAAGCAAATTTACAAAATAAAACATAGGAAATTACATACATTGAAAGAAACTATACATCAAAATAACAAAAAGAATTATAATCAAGAATGCAATCAATTAACATAATGGTAGGTGCTAGTTTCAATTTTCCTATGAATATATGAAGAATAAGTACAAAATTATCAATATGATATGGTATTCTGGGCTGCGATTAAACTAATTGTAACAGCGTTCAACGCATGAAGATTCTAATATAAAACCCGTTTTTTATGAAACACTTATTCATGTATGAGCAAATTCAAGCAATGATCATTAGACTAAAGGAGTGATAATTCGAAGTAAATCAGTAATAGTACACAATCGAGTAAAAAGTTGTACATAATCTGTAACGATACATTGCAAACTACATGTAGAACGTAGTCGTTTTCATACATACCTTGAATTCTCATGACATTTGAACTAGACAATATTCTTGAGTGTAGTCCTCGTATTTTCCAGAAATTGGTACTGCGTGCAAAAGGGACGCGTATTTTCCAAAAATTGGTACTGCGTGCAAAAGGGACGCTTGAACTATACTCTCCCAAGCAGTCGCACGATTGTACTTCCTCTTGTGTAATAGTTCCTGATCAAAACAGCTACCAATAACAGAACAGGAGAGACAATAGTTCAATTATCTACTCTTATCCGTTCAAATTTCCTCTTTTTAGAGATATTATCGTGAATATAGCATGACTTGAGAGAACTTTCTGGGTTAAGGCTGCATGTGGATCCAGGCTGGAGTGCAGACGTTGCCATTCGGTCTTTTAACTCGGCACCAATTTACACACAATTCCCATTGCGTAGCATCTTTATGGAGCTATATGGTGTGAGTGCGTGTATGTGTGTGTGTGTGTGTGTGTATGTGTGTGTGTGCGCGCGCGTGTGTGTTTGTATGTGTGCGTGTGTGTATGTGTGTGCGTATGTGTGTGTGAGCGTGTGTTTGTGTATGTATGTATGTATGTGAAAAAAAAGAGAATTTCAATTGAAGTTACTGCATGGTGTTATGTACACTAAGGAACATCTTCTGAAGTTTGGGTTTGTGAGGGACAATTTATGCTCCTTTTGTAATAAAGAACCTGAAACGTATCCACATTTATTCCTACATCGTGCGAAGGTTAAACAGTTATGGCAATATATTATTGAACATTTTAAATTAGTTGAAATAAGAAACATGGAGTTGCAAGACATATTTTGGGGGTTGTCAGGTAACTCGAATAAGATCAAATGTGTGAATGCACTCATAATTTTACTGAAATATATCATTTTTATGTGTAGAACAAGCAACTTACCTCCCAGGGTTAAGATATGTCAAATCATAAGGGATTTTATAGAGGAAGAGAAGAATTTGGCAATTAAAGCGGGTAGATTGCAGATCCACCTACAGAAATGTGAAACTTTACAAATTGAGGTCTGATAACATTGCAGTTCAAATTTGAATGAAATAGAAGAAATAGCACATAGGGTTAGAGTGGTGTGTGTGTGTGTGTGTGTGTGTGTGTGTGTGTGTGTGTGTATGTCTGTGTATGTGTGTGTATGTGTATGTGTGCGTTTGTGTGTGCGTATGTTTGTGTATGTGTGTGTGTATGTGTGTGCGTGTGTGTGTGCGTGTGTTTGTGTGTGCGTGTATATATATACATATATATAATGCTTTGGTAGGTTATGAAAAGATTTTTTTTTTTTTTTTTACTCTGACAGTTGTGAATGCGGGAGTAAAGAGGTGAGCGTGAGCAGGTTGGGGAAGGGAAGGGTGGGGGTTGAGGTGGGAGGGTTAAAAGGAAGGGGGTATACATGCAGAAGTTAGTGTGTGTGGTTTTTTTTTTTTTTTTTTTTTGGGAGGGGGGGTATATAGCGAATTTAAGGGAAGGGTAGTTTAAGCGGTTATGTATATGGTTGGGGTGGGGTTGGTGTTAGGGGGTGGGGGGGGGGTGGCTGTCCAGATGGGAGTTAGGAATGGTTAGGACTAATCTTAGGGGTGTATTATAGGTTGGGTGATTAGTGGACTTGTTTATTTAAAACTTGATTCCGGAAGCTATTCGTTCAGTTTATTTGATTAAACATCGTTACATGATTATAATAATTGAGTAATTATATTTAATATTTTCAGCTATTTTATTGTAATTAATTTGTACTTACAAATGCATATATATATAAATTGCATGATTCTTTTGTTTAATTTGTGTTAATATATTTAAACTGATTATATGAATTTAATTTGTATCATTATGGCATCAGAATAAAGATCATTTAAAATATATATATATGTGAGTGTGTGTGTGTGTGTGTGTGTGTGTGTGTGTGTGTGTGTGTGTGTGTGTGTGTGTGTGTGCGTGTGTGTGCCGGGGAGGGGGCCCACTATGCATTATGTGTAACTTAACCTGTCATCCACATATACATATTATGAATGACGAAACATTTGTTAACTTTCATTTATTTTCCGACACGTATTGAGCGCGGAATGAAATCCTAATACTGCATAGAATTCATGCAATGAATACATGTAAAAGGAAAAGAATGAATCCTTAAAATTAAATTTGAAGACACCTTCATTATCGCGTACTGGAAAAAAACGTAGCGTTCATGTTTCGGTCTCTAACCTTAAAACATCACTCTAAAGAGAAACTGCCCATGAATGCATTAAATGTAAACAAGGAAATAAAAGTAAATGCTAAACATACGAAAAAAAAACACTTATATGATTTATACAATTTATATCCAGAAAATTGCCGATACATGTAAAAACTTTCATTTATTACCTGAGACTGAACTGTTCGTGGGAAGAAACCTGGCTATTGTACAGATTTCATGGAATTGATACATGTCCAAGGGAATCGTTTTTACGGTTAGGATAAAACTAAAAACAGACCACGCAGTATAGGCTTTACAATTCATGGAACAAATGGTGAGAGCACCATTCGTATATTTGCTGAGACTATGCAATCAATAAAAAGAAACTGTGTCATTGTGCTTCATGGAACTGCAATTGTTATTCATGAAAAAAAATCAATGCAGAGGTTGGAAGCAAAACAGTTTATATGATACTGTTAATATTTGGAAACTGTCGATTAATGACCTTGGTAAAATCCGATCAATTGCAGGCTAGAGGTTACAGAGTAGGCTAATATGCTAGCCGCGGACAGTTGCAAGCTGACTAATTCAATCCATGCATGCCATACAGCCTTGCGTACCATGACGCTACAAGTTTGATGTGGCATTATTTTGATCAACTGTTCTTTTCCTGCTCTGTAGATCGAAATCGCACGACATGATTGTTATCACAATCACTATTCTATACGTGACGAGTTTGGGCAAGCCCCCCCCCCCCCCCCCCCCAACCACCACCACATATTTCAGAACACGCTGATCGAAATGCCGGAATGCCCCTCTCTGCTATGTACAGTTGTAAATACGTCCTACTCAATGTATTGTCCGCAGATAGGATCTAGCCCCCCCCCCCCCCCCCTTGAACCATTGAAGTGCCTTGTTTTGTGTCATTCTTTCTTGTGTGGATATTGGGGAATAGATTAATATGCTCCTTTTTCATATGTTTACATTTCCTTGCATTTCCTTGGAATTTATGTATGTATCCACATAAAGACTATGTGAAAATATTAACTTCTTATGTGTGGACATCGTTACAAATTATGCGTTTTCTAAAGGGGTTACACACCCCATGAGAACACATAAAAATGAGTACACGGTATATACTAAGTGTTTTATTGATCATCAACGGTGCTCGGCATATTAGGCAAATGTTCATCCGCGGCGATCTAAAAACAATGTTATGACACCTTGATATGATGCTTTATGATAGCATGGTTTTTGAGTCACCTCGTGCCTATTGTAACAACCGTGTCAACCAGAGCAGTCTATGTGTATCTATCCCTGAAGAGTGCAGGTGAGTCGATTTGTTTTTTGAGGGTCGACACGTTCTGACACGGATCACATCGGGCTATCGTTTTACACACTTTCATATTCATTTTTTCCAACATATTTATTTCCTTATGTTTTCCCCAAAATTTCATTGATGGTAATATGCTACACACCTTCGGACATTTAGTATTTCCATTCACAATACATGTATTCCCTATTTGTAATAAAAATGTTATATTAAGTCCGGTTTTGTAACATTTTGGTAACATGGCGGAACTATTTGATATTGCCGGCTGCATATGAATACACATTAATACCACTAAAAATGGATAGGACATCAGTTGTATGTGTTTTTAAAAACAAGCGCAAATTTAGATTGATCACTGTAGCACCCAAACTAATAGCATACAAGTGCGCCTGTGACATCACACACTGGCTGCCGAGTTACAAATTTGCCTGCCACAATTATTCTATTCGTACCATCAAAACATGCATAACTTTCTTTAAGTTGTCCGATTTTTTTTTCAACTCGTTTGCTCTGCCCCTCAGATTGCTCTGTTTCGATTCAAAGTAACATATTTGTGCACTGAAATTCCCCTTCCCGGTACATGTTAAAAGTCACTACTAGAGTTTGCCCGCTGCTTGGTGCATGTATTTGGACTGACTAATATACTAGGATGGACAGTTTTATATGTGAAGTTCTTGATACCTTATCATGTAGGTATGTGATGTGTCTTGAATGACAAAGACGTTCACATGTGTGCTTACGTAGGACATAGGTCCGTGGAGATTTTGGCGCACAATTTAAAGGGCCCCTGTCGTCAAAATGTATGTTGACTTCTATTGATGCAACTTAAAATGTATATAATAAAATCACTACCTGTTCAATGGAAATATGTTTCCTTTTTTGTTTCCTTTTTTATTTTTTTTCAGCACTGATAAGCCCCGCCTCCAAAATATCCACCAACTCAAGATTCCCCCTGTGACATCATCAGAGATAGAAATTAGCAGGATAATAGACATAGTTTATGCACAAACTAAACATTGCAATGACTACCTGCAGGTGCTTATAAAAGCATCACATAGCTAGCACATTTCTGACATAAGGAAACAATTATTCCCACATGAAAGGTTGTTATATGGTATTGTATGAAGACATGTGATGCTCTTGTGGGCAGGTGGAGGTAAAGTCATTGCAATGTTTAATTTGTGCATAAATTTTGCTTATTATCCTGCTAATTTCTACTTTTGATGATGTCACAGGGGGAATCTTGAGTTGGAGGATATTTTGAAGGCGGGGCTTATCAGTGCTGAGAAAAAATAAAGAAAAATTATTTCAAAATATAGGACACATATTTCCATCGAACAGTTAGTAATTTTGTTATATACATATTAAGTTGCATCAACAGAAGTCAACATACATTTTGATGACATAGGCCCTTTAAGAGCAAGCGTCGTTATGCAAGAAGTAATATTTTCAGCAAGACATTTTAAGAGGGAACAAACTGTAAATAAGTGGTGATATATGCGGTAGGAGCGGAAGGTGGGATGTGTGGGCGATGCAGGGACATAAGACCAAATGGCTATTAGACGAAATGGCATTGGACGAAATGGCAATAAACCGTTGCAGGTGTGTAGAGCAAGTTTTAGGCAAGTAGTATGAGTGGTAGGTGTAATGGGAGTTTTATGTGTGGTAGAGTGGTACCACAGTGCTGGACAGGTGATATGAGTAATATGTGTAGTGGGAGTTGCGGGTTTGGTAGGTGTGGTGGGAGTTGTAGGTGTCGTAGAGTGGTGGGGTAAGTGGTAGGTGTGGTAGAGTGGTGGGGTAAGTGGTAGGTGTGGTAGAGTGGTGGGGTAAGTTGAAGGTGTGGTAAAGTGGTGGGGTAAGTGGAAGGTGTGGTGGGGTAAGTGGTAGGTGTGGTAGAGTGGTGGGGTAAATAGTAGATGTGGTAGAGTGGTTGGGTAAGTGGTAGGTGTGGTGGGGTAAGTGGTAGAGTGGTGGGGTAAATGTTAGGTGTGGTAGAGTGGCCTAGGGTAAGTAGTAGATGTAGTAGATTGTTGGGGTAAGTGGTAGGTGTGATGGGAGTTGCGGGTTTGGCAAGTTTTGTGGGTGTTTTAGATGTGGTAGAGTGGTGAGGTTAGTGGTAGGCAGGTAGCATGAGTGGTAGGTTTCGTGGATGTTGTAGATGTTGTAGAGTGGTGAGGTAAGTAGTAGGAAGGTAGTATAGGAGTGGTTGGTGTGGTGGGTGTTGTAGGTGTGGTAGAGTGGTGAGTTAAGTGGTAGGCAGGCGGAGGAGTGGTTGCTGTGTTGGGAGATGAAGGTGGGGTTAGTGGTAGGCAGTTAGTATGAGTGGTAGGTTTGGTGGGTGTTTTAGATGTGGTAGAGTGGTGGGGTAAGTGGTAGGCAGGTAGTATGAGTGGTAGGTGTGGTGGATGTTCTAGATGTGGTAGAGTGGTGGGGTTAGTGGTAGACAGGTAGTATGAGTGGCAGGTTTGGTGGGTGTCTTAGATGTGGTAGAGTGAAGGGTAAGTGGAAGGCAGGTAGTATGAGTGGTAGGTGTGGTGGGTATTGTAGGTGTGGTAGAGTGGTGACTTAAGTGGTAGCATGGACCTATCATGGATGGACTGCGCTCGGATAGACTTCCTTTGATTTATGATGACCGCCGCCTCATAAAAAACACGCTATTCAGGTGTTTCAAACAATATGCTGTATTTCTAATTAGGCAGTGCCTTCCTCTGAATAACAAACGAAAATCTGGTTTGAGAAATCACCGTTCAGCCTTCGCTGGGAGTTCATAGCTGATCTTATTACACACACAGGAAGTCAAATTGGGGGTGAGCGAAGGGAAATTTTGATAAAATTGTAGAAAGAATTTGGTCCGTGACTTTTTCGGACATCTCCGCACATGAAATCGAGGTTGTTTCCATGGAAGATGCAAGACCCAATAAACGATTTTCAAGATATTTGCAAGGAAATATGAATGCCCAATGTGCGATATAGAGACATTTCTCTGACAAGATTTCGACAGTATTCTCGATTTATAAAAAAAAAAAAAACAAGCAACAATATACCAGTAATCTGAAATTCACAGAATCGTATCATTATAAGATGTTCTACTACTGCACATGTACTTCAGTACATGAAGTGGTTCGGAAAACTTCTGCGCATACATAATATATATTCCCCTAAATGCATCCAGAATTTGTCTTGCATATTTGGCGGCGGACCTCCCTCGATCAAAGAACCAAATGCGTCAAATATTCTATTGTGCTATGAATGAACGCAACTGGTGTATGAATAAATTACTCTTCCTGCCGACTCCAGTTCTAACACCTTCCTGGTAGTAGGCAGGTGGCAGGAGTGGCTGGTGTGGTGGGTGTTGTAGGTGTGGTAGAGTGGTGATTTAAGTGGTAGGCAGGTAGTATGAGTGATAGGTGTAGTGGGTGTTGTAGTTGTGGTAGAGTGGTGAGTTAAGTGGTAGGCAGGTAGTATGAGTGGAAGGTGTGGTGGGTGTTGTAGGTGTGGTAGAGTGGTGAGTTAAGTGGTAGGCAGGTGGTAGGAGTGGTTGGTGTGGTGGGAGATGAAGGTGGGGTAATTAAGTGGTAGGCAGTTAGTATGAGTGGTAGGTGTGGCAGAGTGGTGGGAGATGTAGGTGTGGTTGGGGTTGTGGGTGTGGTAGTTAAAGTGGTAGGCAGGACTGTGGTATATGTGGTTGAAGTTGTAGGTGTGGCAAATAGGATAAGTGGTTGGAGTGGTACATATCGTATGTATGTAGGAGTTGTATGTGAGCTTAAGTCGTAGGGCAAGAGGTAGGCAGGTGGTAACAATATGTGTTGGAAATTGTAGGTGTGATAGGATATGTGGAAGTTGTGGTGATAGAAATATTGGTACTTTTGGTTGTAGGATTGGTTAGCTGTGGTGGGAGGGTGGTAATTGGGAATAGTAAAATGGGTGGTAATAGTAGTTGTAGGAGTAACGCCAAGGTCTGATATTGATAAAACGGCTAAAAATACATAATATACCACATGCTACTAAAAAGAGCAGCAACTTGCGTCATGTCACAACACTCAGCAGAGTTTGGAGAGGTTTAGATATGTTCGCAGATATCCAGAGATATTCGGAGGATTGTTAGTTTTCCATTCTTCACTTGATGAATAATCCACACTATGAATCTGCCGAAGCAGGAAATTGTGATTATTGAAATCATCATAAGATCCCCTTTGTAATTGTACGAATTTTAATTGTATGTATTAAAGTCAATGAACGTTTACATTAAATTAACCACCTGGCGTCTCCAGACAGTTAATTTGATTAACCAATTGGATACATCAAGGCAGTGATCGCCCTGTTGAATGGGTATGTGCATGTATTCCAAATAAATGATTTAAGGAAGATAATTATGTGTAAAATGATCATGTGTTAAAAAGAACTTTTGTTACTTTTTGAAACTTTTGAAAACTGATTAAAAATCAGTTTCAACTCAATTCAAGCTGAAATTTACACATCACAAAGTCAAGGGATGTCATTTTTTTTAGAGACAGGTTTTGTGACATTTCATCGATTACTTTTCTTGCAACATTCAATGAAAATTCACTTTTGGGAAAATTTGGGCCTCAAAATTCGTGCTCACGAGATAATTGACTCAGAATATAACAATGATCTTTGTGTATCACACCTGTTTATCAACTAGCAATTTCCATCAAAGTGTTATTAATATGCATGATGCTGCTGGCAGAAAAGAAGTTGCGGGTTGGCATGCGTGATGCACAATGACCATTGTTGTGTTCTGAATTAATTATCTGACACGCGAATTTTCAGATCTGAATTTGTCCAAAAATTAAAATCTCATAAAATATTTCCAAGGATTATAACAAGGAAAGTACTCAATGAAAAATTTACATCCCTTGACTTTATGATGAGTCAATTTCAGCTTGGTGTGACTTAAAAGTTATCACATTAGTCCATGATTTCAAATCTGAACAAAGCACAAACAAGTCATTTGATATAAAACGTTTATTCTTTATCATCATTGTTCTCAATGTGGTATAAACTGTGTAAAATATAAAAATGAAAATTGAAAATCTTTAAAATCCAGTCCATAATAATTTTCTGAACAAATTGTTTCTTGTTATAGGTTTGAAGCAGGACACTCAAATTAAAGTCATCACATTACTGCTGGATGACACGATATATTCATGCAGTCACGTTAAGGCGTAGTTCCATGTACGCAAACCTGTATTTCTATTGTCACCATTGAATAGTATTCTGACATCATTACAAAAATTAATGATTTCAATTACCATATGATGAGATAAACTACTTTGGTTTAATGAAGGGGAAATATTTGTAAAGCTTGACGTAAAAAAGCAGAACAGCATTAAAGTACCAATGATAATTGTCACAATACAGCAGGTGACAGAGGGTACAGTATGTAACTCTGTAGGACAAATGGAGTTGCCCACAAGGACTTCCCAAGCACGTGATGAGAATTATTAACAATTTCTGACATTCCTAGGAAGTTTACCAATTTGCGTAAATAAGCATCCATTTTTTCTGCCCAAATTCAAATTATCTTGAGACAAAGAGAGCTATGCTTCTTTAATGTATAATCATCTCTTGAGGTGCATTAATGAATTCACTTTCATTATCCCCATGTATATTAATACAATCAAATATTCTGCTCACATTTTTTGTGTCATTCACCCCACTTCCATTTGTTTAATACAATGCATATATTTATATTTACACAAATGAAAAACACATGAACAATAACAAAGAATAATTACAAAGGCTACAATAGTGAAAAGTAAATATTCCCAAAGTAGTAGTATAAAGGAAACACCAATATCAAAGATAAGTTGATTTTATTACATAAAACATAAAACATACTAAAAACTAGGCACAAATACAAGGTTTGTTATGAAAATTAAAAATAAGACACATATACTCGCATAATATGAAGCAATTGACTGTCACGCTGTATAATATACTTGTCTATTGTCAAAACAGTAGCTATGGTAACTGTTTGTCATGTTTCTCAATACTCTCCATTTAATACATGATGTTAAAGGAAAACCAGAGAAGAAACAGCATTGAGACATCTCCTTGGTTCTACTAGATGTTAAAATGACAACTTTGACACATTTAAACAATTTTTTTAAAAAGTTACAACTTGAATTAAACTGAACTTAACACATTTTAAAGTCATAGGATGTCAATTTTTTTAGAAGCAGGTGTTGTGACATTTTATCAATTATCATTCTAGTAGTAATTCTTTAATTAAATTTTGACTTTTAGACATACATGTATTTGGACCTAAAAATTTGATATGTCCGATAAAAAAGTCAGAACACAACAACACAACATGGTGCATCTCACAAGGCTGCCATCACAGTTCCATTGATAATGCATGATGCTTTGGGCAGAAAAGACCTTGTGGGTTGACATGTGTGATGCACAATGGTCACTGTTGTGATATGAATTAATAATCTGATACACAAACAAAATTTAGTGGTTCAAATCTGTCCAGAAGTGAACATCTCATTAAATATTCAAGGGATTATTACAATAACAATGATTAATGAAATGTCACAAAACATTCTTTTAAAAGAATTGATCTCATTTCATTTCACTCAATGTGTAAATTTCAGCTTGATTTGAGTAACATTTCAAAAATAATTTTTCAAAGTTGTCAAGTTTTTGTTTAGTATACTGTATTATCACACAAATATTTTTAATCAATCTAGCCATATCACATAATTTCTTCATACATATGTCCCGACCCTGTTCCATATTCATAAACATAAGAGGTATACAATATGCTTATACTTTCTTAAAACACATTCTTGTTTTTTAAAGTAAAACGGGTTATATTAGATGCTGAATGCCATAGTTGTGCTCATAAACATCATGAAATAAATAGAGTAATGTACAGAGAAGTTTGCAGTTTGCAGGAAAAGAGCCATTTCTCTCTCAGAAAACCAGCTCTCTGCATTTATTTTACATACAGAGATTGGTGATGGTGAGAGTGTCATGCAGATTTATCTTCGAAATTCAGGAATCATAGGTCAATGATCACCATAACATCACTGAAATTTATATATATATATTTTGTTAATTATTCAAATTTATAGAAATAAAAAGAAAGAAACGCTTTCCCATAATTGTTGAACTTTAAAGTAATTTTGTGTCGTTTGATTTGGGAGAGCAACATATATTCCACATAATGCTTGACAATATCTGAGCCAAGGATGAAAGAAAAATGTGTATTGTTCAAGTATCACAACTCATACTCTCCTACTTATTCATGTATTATCTGCTTACTAGTGCTAAAAAGCAGGAGGGGTAATTGCAATTAGTTTGTGTGGCAGGCACCATTCCATCTCAATTTTTACATAATTTTAGCAAACCGCACAACTAGTGCTGTCTTATCTATTCAATTATTATCTGATTACTAATTGGTGGTATAGAGTAGGGTAGTTAACGTTTGACTGTAACTATTTGTGTAGCAGGCAGCCATCTCAATTCCCACTGACATTTTTTAGCAAATCGCACTGTTTACCTTTTATCACAACTAATCCCATGCTTAACACTCATTGTCATAGAAAACAATAATTATAAAATCCAAGTTGTATTACATATGTTCATCCTTCACTGAAAAAAAAGATGGATAAACATCAGTGTACTGCTATTGGATATCATGCTGTGTCTTGCATTAGACACCTTATTAGGGTGGGGTTTGGACGAACTGATATGTTCCAGAGTAGCGAGGAGAGTTTGAGTCGTCGCTGTCTGTTGTGTAGACGAATTGAACCTCGTTGTCACCAGCAAAGGTCAAAGTTATAGGCGCAGCAACATCTCCCTGGCATACAGTTCGCTCCGGCGTTACATTACCAGTCAGCTGTGAGATACATAGAACACAAAGGCTTTAATCATCAACTCATTTTACAAACATTTATTTCAATCAACCAGGTTTCATGAAATTGCCTCAATGGTGCAATTTTGTGATTTAATCGTTGCCCTTGCTCTTTTACTTGTTCTGTCATATTTTACCATAAACGATGTCTGATGAAATGTTTCATCTACTATCGCATGAAATAAATAACCCAGGCAGACAGTAGGACAGACAACCCAAAAACAATGCCACTGACATTTTGTGGTGAGGGCATACAAAGAAAGAACAATATGACATGATAAAAATAATTGCCACGTTGTGTGTGTATATTTGTATGTAGATGTATATGCGTGTGTACGTGTGTATGTGTGTGTACGTGTGTATGTGTGTATGTGTGTATATGTGTGTGTATGTGTTTGTGTTTATATTGTATAGGTTTGTGTGTGAGGGTATTTGTAGCAGTACATGTCTACATACTGCTATAAATTCAAATAAAATTGTTTTAAATGCATCCATTTTGTTTTCTACATGTTGCATTTAACTAAACCGACCCCGACTTTAAGAGGATAATTCTTACCACGACATTCTCAGTGCATGCAGCATTAAGGTCATACTCGTTGAAGACGATGACGAGAATGTAACTAGAAGGGATCTCGAAGGTGATGGAACACATGACGTTAACCGGGGTCTTGTCAGGATAGCCAGGGCTTGTGAAGGTCCCACTCCCCACATCTGTCCCACTCACAGTGTAATTGCACTCAGACTGCATCACTATGGACAAAAAGATTAATTCATGAATGGCAGGGCTTGTGAAGGTCCCACTCCCCACATCTGTCCCACTCACAGTGTAATTGCACTCAGACTGCATAACTATGGACAAAAAGATTAATTCATGAATGGCAGGGCTTGTGAAGGTCCCACTCCCCACATCTGTCTCACTCACAGTGTAATTGCACTCAGACTGCATAACTATGGACAAAAAGATTAATTCATGAATGGTTGCAGAGTGCAGAGGACAGGGTAGAGGTTGTGTATCACACTATCCCATGGAAAATCTTTTGTATCTAATAGCATATTAAATTGAATTGAATTAAAATTGAATTAAAATTAAATTAAAAATTAAATACAAATCTCTACTGGTAAGTTGAGAAAGTGATACGATTTTCTTTAAACATCACTGGTAATACAAGGAAAACTTGCCATACTTGCAAGTTGATAGGATGAATAAAGAGGAATCAGGAAAGCAGGTCAGTCAAAGTTTAAGCATAATCTAACAAATTACAAAAAATTATGATTCTTTTTAATAACTGCAATTAGAAAAGCCTTAAAAACATTCATGGCTTCATGTGTTTAATGGTTTCTTCTGTTAGACAGAGTCACATGTAAATTGCATTGTATGTCTGCACAGTCCTTTAGGAGTCATTGTGCAGTCTTGCTTTATTTATACAAAAAATAAAAGCACACAGCATCAGCTATGCTGAACATGATTTTGGGTACCGATAATGGTTTATATATGTTTAACTTTTATATAATTTATTTCCTTTCAATTTTCCACATGTTAGCATCTATTTGCTTGAAATCAACTTGTGCTTATTATCCATTAACCTGAATTTGTTGCATGGCCAAACCAAGATATTCCTAAGAGTGAACATGGTAGAAAGTTAAGTTGTGATGTACAGACAACTCTGACATATTTTCCAAACTCAAGACAAGTTATTGTACAATGTAGGTCAAAGGCAGATACAATATTAATTGAAAATACACTTCCTAGGGAAGAGAGGAGTCTTGAATTGCACAAATTTCATGCTGATTTTTCCTCTTTCAGAAAGCTTCTTTATGCACCGACTGAGCAGCTTTTTTTTAAAAAATCAATTTGCTCTGTGCTGTGTTTGCCTTTATGCTATGGGCTTCATACCTGGACACTCTATGAATGCACACTCCTCCGTAGCATTAGGGCGATCTGAGGTGCAGAACTTGTCTGATGGTGCATTGCCACCGTTAACCAGGTCCACACAGGTTACATTGCGTGTGCGAGTCGCATTCCCACAGGTGCTGGAACACTGTATCAAACCGGAAGGTGAAAAACATCAATTCAATTCAATGATTACGACAGTGAATATTAACCATGATAGAAATATGTCGAAGCCAGAGAGATCAACAAGTATTTAGATGACTGCGAGTCATCAAAGAACATTTCCAATTCATCCTATCAAAGTTTCACTGATATTCTCAAACCGATTCACATACTATTGGATGAACTTATTTCCAGATTGACGTGCAATCTGTTGACCACCATGTTTTTTTCCCTTCCTCTAGTCCAATAACAGACCAATAGGTGTTACATTCCATATCAATTTGAATACAAGTTATATTTAGTAATAAAGTTTTTCTGGCCAGTTGTAAAAGATGCTTGACCTTTCAATATCAGAGTAGATCAGCTTGCTGTTTATGTAACGCTGCATCAATTTCTAATCAAATGACAGAGAAATGGAAGCAACAAGCTACACACAAATGTTCACCCAAATCTTTCACAACAAAACATACCTCAGAAAAGTTGCCTGCAATGAAGTCATAGACGGGGCAATCTGGGAGCGCACACTCCTCCGTAGCATTAGGGCGATCTGAGGTGCAGAATGTGTCTGATGGTGCATTGCCTCCGTTAACCAGGTCCACACATGTTACATTGCGTGAGCGAGTTGCATTCCCACAGGTGCTGGAACACTATTATACAGGAAGATGGAAATGAAAAATGCATAGAACTAAAACTTTTGTTTACAGATGGTGAATATTTATAAATATAAATACACCATCTATATAGAACACAATATACTTCTATGGCAGTTCTTTAAGAACCTCCATATATTTGTAGCAGGGTTTTCAGTTGATTTAAGCTAGACCTCTCATCTATCACCTCATATTTGGAAAATAGCAGCCCCTCTCCATGAAAATGTGATCTAATGTCAAATCTCATCCACATCCTTGAGCAGACCAACATATTTTAAGACAAAACTATTTCTACATACTATCTTAGTTCTGATGATTCCCCTCGTATAACAAATAACTGCAGTAAATCAATTTAATCTTAACACTGACTCAAGTCTTTGTGATAAACATAGTGTCTATAAATAATAACATAATACTAATAATAGTAATAATAAAACATTTATATAGTGCATAATATTAACAATCTCTATGCGCTTTACAATCATTTTAAAGAAAACGAATTACATAAGGAACACATTTTAAATGTCATATCATTGTAAACAACGTTAATATAAACAACACAAATAGACAAAAAACTTCTTGGAGAGCATGAATGTTTTGAGAACGCGTTTGAAGTTGTCAACAGATGGGGCATTGCGTATGTGGAGGGGGATAGAGTTCCATAGTCTAGCGGCTATGGTGCCAAAGGCACAGTCCCCATAGAAGTTAGTGTTGGTCCTTGATGTCTGGAGAAAGTTCTGGTTATCGGATCGAAGGTTACAGGTTGGGATGTATTCAAGCAGAACTTGTCAAAAAGGCCAATTACAATTCACTACTTTAATTCAATTTCAATATCATGACAATGTGAAAGCAAAAAACGCAGAGCACTCCACAAATGTAGAGATTAAGTGGATCAGGCCCAATGACTGAAGAAAATGGATAGTGTTTTTTTAAGGTAAGAACTGCAATATACTGATAACAATACATACCTCAGAAAAGTTGCCTGCAATGAAGCCATAGACGGGGCAATCTGGGAGATCACACTCCTCCATATCACTAAGACGTGTTTCTGTGCAGAAGGAATCTGATGTCGCATTGCCTGGCACTCCATTATCCAGCTCCACACATGTTACATTGCGTGTGCGAGTCGCATTCCCACAGGTGCTGGAACACTGTATCATGCAGACAGATGAGCAAGATCAATTCGATTCATTGATTACAATAGTGAATACAACTTTGTCTGTATAGTCCAACAATTATATTATTGGCAGTAGTTTTTAAAACTTTTTCAATTACCATATGCAAATAAACATGCTAGTCAGTGCATTTCATGAACATTAAGAATGTATTCCACTGTAGATTACATAAGGCTTTGAAATTTAATGGTCAGTCACAGCTCATATCTGTTTTTGTCAAACTAACACTAATACAATTCTTTGAACTGTCTGAATACATTTGGGATTATGCATATTAGCCTGTTGTAACAAATTTGTTCTTCTTATCTTTAAAAGTCGATGTACATGTATGCATTCATACAATTTAATTTCCTTGTTCTAGTTGTCTTAGTTATTCTTTCCTGTAACTGCAAAAACAGCTTAACTCTGGCTCACACTTATACTTGTATCAATACCCCAGTGCATGTTCAGTTCCTTAAAATGTTACTCTTACTCCACTGTCAATAACTGCACCTACTTAACTCCATCCACTGCCAGGAAGAGCTGGGATTACTCCTGCAAGGTTCTTTGGATTGCATAATCGAGGCAAGACCATGCGGGTCTCTTTCTCTCAGTACTCACCTCAGAGAAGTTTCCATAGATGTAACCGTAGTCTGGACATGCAGATTCCAAGATGCTTAGTTGCCATGCATAGGAATCACTCGGTGGAGAGTTGTCAGAGACAAACCTTAGGGCCACCTCACTGCTCCTGGAGAGCCATGAATACAAGAACCCGGGACCAGTTCCACAATAGGTACTTGTCAAATGGTCTGAAGAGGGTGCCAGGTCTTGCAGCTGGAAACACATGGAAGAAAAGAAATGGGAATCAACATACCCTTTCATATGTAAGATATCACAAAATTGATAATGATAGCAAAGACATATAATAACATTTATAAGCAAAACAGTTTGCCACTTATTGCAATTGCATGCCCTGCTAATGCAAAACACTCCTATATTTTCTGGGAGGTATTGCAATAGATTGAAATATCTTTATAAGTGAAGAGATGCATCCCAAGATTAAAAAAAATATATCCTAGAGATAAAAGAAAAGGCACCCATCATATGCCCAAAATATATGAAAAGCTAAAAATAAGAATGAATGTGTTAAACTGCTAGAGCTACTAGACATGGATCTATTAAGAGCTGTAGTCCTGTGAAATATAATGATTTATCATAAATGAACACTTGAGTACTCATTGCATTTACACAATTCATCTCTCTTATTACCATTAGTATAAAAATGTGTTTTACACTAATGGCATTTTTATGGTCTGGTAATGTAAGGGTTATTTGTCATACAAAACATTTAGTGAAGAACATTCAACAACTAATTGACAAAACCCTTAGTGCAAGTACTTACCTCCACATAATCAGAGCATTCACCATCAACCGCTGGGGGTAGGTTGAATATTTGGAACTGGACTCTGACGCAAGAGTCACCCAGATCGATGTTGTACACACAGTCCTGGTTGGGCATGTACGACATACCGATGGGGGCTGATTGTAGTATAGTAGTGCTGTTGATGTACTCATCGCACACTAGGAAATCAAACATTGCAGACAGTATAAGCCAAAGTGATATCTCATTCAGATGACTTTCAAAGACAAACTTGCAACACCATACTTCTTACCATACTTCTTTATAGAAATATCACAAACTTCCTATAACAATAGGACTGCAAGGAGAACAAAACACAACAAAAGAAGCACAACCAAAAAATAATTACTGAGTTTGAGGAAATCAGACATAACAAATCTCGTGAGGTAGTAACACCTGTCAATTTTTCTAGTTCACAAATTACTTATTGTGAATTGTCTACTTTGCAGATGTTACACAAGGAACATGATAACTCCTGTATGTAGATTACATAACATTACAAGCATGCAATTCAGATTTAATAGTGTATAATATAGGTCCCTGTGCTATGCAAATCTCAGGATTCCAATTACACTTCAACGATGTGATTGGAAGAATTTAACTGAGTGCAGTCAACTGGCATTTTGCCCTCCAGCGTATAAAGACAAGCATTGCCATGATCCTTCCAAAATACATTTGCTAATCCAATGACTAATACAATGCATGAAGAACCTGGTGTTTAACTATGTATCAGGCTGGATTAAATTTTTTAAAATGTGTTATAAGTTTATAATAAGGCTTTAACTGTGAAATTTCAAAATCTTACCATGACCACTGCTGACCTTTCGTAAAAATCAAACAATTGTACAAGGTTTTACGACATTATCAGTTACTTTTTTAGTTATTTTGTGAATCAACAGGTAGATAGACAATACAAGAGCAAAATGCCACTGTCCCCATTGCTGTGGAGCCGTGAACAATTTCAATATGAAAAGTAAGACATAAATGATTTGACACTACGTAAATATGTCCCAAGTTTTTATCAATGTATCATAATCCGAAATCAATGTTCTGCCTTCATTATCACACAAAATATAGTTTCAAGGACCACTTCTTATGATTTGATACAAGACATTAGTCAAGGAAAGCAATTAGAACAATATAATAAAACACTGAGAAAGCAAGAATGTCTTTTTGTGCTTTTACCTGGGCATGCAAACTCATTGCAAGGCATGGTCTCATCTGGTCTCGTGTCTGTACACAGTGAGTCATTCACAACGGTACCATTAGCCAGGACGGTACAGCTCACATTCCTCACCTGCATACCTCCGCCACATGTCACATCACACTGTTCATAAGAAACACAAAGGCTGAGGTTATACATCAAGTTATGAATGATATACATCAGAACCAAGTTTGAGACAGATCGGTGAAAAAGTTCTCAAGATATTGCAAAAGTGGATGTGGGGCGGTCAAACGGTTAAAAAAAAGTATGTCTAAATCAGTCTTGAATGAGCACACATCATATATGTGAGGTCTACTTCAAAATTAAGAATCATGCTTTGGATATCACAAATGAAAGTAGGAATATTGGTACTTGTAGCAACTGTGACCTTCCACATTTGATCCTAATCATACATCAATCATGCTTCTATGAAGTACATACTGGTAGATTAATTTTAAGATATTGCATAAACGGGACAGTATGGACAGACAGATGTACTGATGGACCGAAAAACATAAACAGACAGACGGAAAAACAGAATTCCCTCTCTAAGTGGAGGCATAAAAAGATTTCTCCACAATTTGCTACTTCACACTATTGAAAACCCTTTCCTTTGAAACTTGCTATTTCCATGGCACAGTGCTCTATTGGCTCTGTCATTTATATGCCCAATGGAGATAAATTGTCAGGAAGATATCTTTGGGAAATCAAAATCCTCATTAGCTCCTTTAAAGAACAAAATGGGTAATTATTACAAACATACCTCAGAAAAGTTGCCTGCAATGAAGCCATAGACTGGGCATTCTGGGATATCACAGTCCTCCGTATCACTAAGACGTGTTTCTGTGCAGAGAGAATCTGATGTGGCATTGCCTGGGACTCCATTATCCAGCTCCACACATGTTACACTGCGAGTGCGATTCCCACTCCCACAGGTGCTGGAACACTGCATTGTGCAGGAAGGTGAACAACATTGAATTATGGTACTTCCTTTATCAAACAAGATTTATAAAACTATATTGTCAATATCCCTATGCAATGTACACTTCCATATGAATCACAATACACAGTATATGACTTCTATTGCAGTTGTACGACAGCCTTTTCACATGAATATTTGCAGTTGCACATTACTGCATAGGTTACAGCTTACAAACCCTCCATTCCAGATCTGTCAGCTTTTGTTTCAGCCTCTATCCATGACAATGCAACTTTGTTTGCATTACTCATAAATCAATTTCTATCGCATATACAGGGAAATTGTCCAATTAGGTATTGCGTTATTTACACCTGGATAATTTTTCACAACCACACACTTAATTTCAGTAAGAGTAAAGAATTGCCTCTACAATGCGAGAGAAGCATGCCAGGGAAATGGTAATCCATGACAGAAAGCACGGCAAGTGGAATATGCTATGAAATATAAACTGACAATATACATAATGTATTTACACTGAGTGCAAACAGCTAAATACATGTCTGCTGGCAAGAATTTCAAATCACAGTCCTCAAATGCTACTAGAAGTGTTGACTAATGACTGCACACACTGTACCCATTCACTGATATAGCTACCAGGAAGGGCTGAGATTACTCCTGCAAGGTTCTATGAGGTGAAAGGTACACATGCAGCTCTGTCCCTCAGTACTCACCTCAGAGAAGTTTCCATAGATGTAACCATAGTCTGGACATGCAGATTCCAAGATGCTTAGTTGCCATGCATAGGAATCACTCGGTGGAGAGTTGTCAGAGACAAACCGTAAGGACACCTCACTGCTCCTGGAGAGCCATGAATACAAGAACCCGGGACCAGTTCCACAATAGGTACCTGTCAAATGGTCTGAAGATGGTGCCAGGTCTTGCAGCTGGAATCACATGGAAGAAAGGAGAGGGAATTAACTCCTACATGAGACAACTCCCGCTCTGTAGTACTAATAGGTCCAACAATCACTCAAAGACAGGGTAGCACTTTTATAGGTCAAAAAATAAAAATGTTTAAAAATCATGGACAATGACAGAAAACACTGCAGAAGAACTTTCTTTCCAATGAAAGAACTGGAAGCTGATTTTGAGTGGAATTGTATTGATTACAAGATTTTTAGTAGGTTTTGGACAATCATATAAAACCAAATGGTTCCTTTAGCCCATAGACTGGAGACAAAATTAGGGCATAGGTTTTTAAACTGCACAGTGATGCGTTGAGGTGAGAACTCACCACTGAGCGATACACTGAGCATTGCAATACGGTTTAAGAATGGAGACCATTGTCACCACAAAACGGCGTGTTTCAAAACATTAACATGGATAGTTTTTCACTTTTCATGAAAAGGCTCATGAAGCTATGACTGCGTGACTTCATACATGTTATTGTTATGGTACAGTGCTGATACCTGCTGAGTTTCATAATGTTTGCAAATAGGCTGCTGCCCTGTCTTTCAGACCTTTAGTACTGTAAAATAGCAACGCGGCTAATTCAAACAATGAAATATATAAAGTTATAACGAGCATGGTGTAGTATGTTATCCATTAGTTTTTTCAGAGGTTTTTTAAGACATTTTTACAGGGTAGTCATGTTCAGGGCCAAGAGGCTATTTTATACACAAGATAGTGAGAATGATATCACACACAGACATTTCACATTTATATACACAGCAGTTTGTAACTTCCTGCAATTGCACGCCATGCTAATATGCCAAGTGCTCCTGTACATATATTGAAAACCACACTTTCACAAGCAAGTCATTTAATTGTAACATTTGTGTTTGATTATTAAAATATAGCGATAATTTCAAAAGTAAAAGATGCTTTACGAGATTCATAAATATATCCCAACGTGGAAAAAGAAAATGCATCTGCTCTAGGCCCATTAGAGTTTTAAGTTAGAAATAGAAGAAATGAAAGTGTTTCACTGCTACAGCCATTGGACATGATTCTATTAAAAGGTATAAACTAATCCCGTCAAATGTAACTATTCAGACCAAGTTACCACTATTTGCTCATTACTTTCAAATATTCATCTCGATCATTCATGCAAAACATTTTGTGAATAGTAAAAATGCCATTAATGCAGTATTTACCTCCACATAATCAGAGCATTCGCCATCAACCGCTGGGGGTAAGTTGAATATTTGGAACTGGACTTTGACGCAAGAGTCACCCAGATCGATGTTGTACACACAGTCCTGGTTGGGCATGTACGACATACCGATGGAAGCTGGTTGTAGTAGAGTCGTTGTATTGATGTACTCACCGCACACTAGGAAAGCAAGCATTGCAGAGAGTATTAAACAAAATATTCTTTCACTGTGATGACCTTCAAAAACAAACTTGCAACATCAAACTTTTTGATATAAATATCACAAGCCTCCTAAAAAAGTGGACTACAAGTAGAACAAAACAAATTATTTCCTGATACAAGAGACACATCAGAAAAAAAAAACAGATGAGAGTGAGAGTTTGATGGAATCAGACATAGATTTAGTAAAGTCTTACAATAGACCATTTGCGTTAAGGATGCAAATTATCATTACAAGCAGGCCAGGCAATTCAGAGTTATTAGTGTATAATATATGTCCCTGTAAGATGCAAAACTCAGAGGGTTCCAATTTCACTTCAATGATGCAATTATAAAACTAAAGAACTTGACTTGAGAGCAGTCACAACTTTCTGCCTTTTGGGTAATAACGCATTATGACATTAACCTGGATCTAGTGATTCAGTTTTTAATAGGTGGAATGCACTCTGAATCTACTAGTTGTTGCTAGTCTGACAAATCGTCATTTGGGGGTTACCATAGTCATGAATGCAGAAGAATATATCCATAAATAATGAACAGGGTCTATATTGTACCAGATTTTATGATTTCTTGACTTATTGTGTTAACAGGTTGACAGAGAAAGCAAGAATGTCTTTTTGTGCTTTTACCTGGGCATGCATCCTCATTGCAAGACATGGTATTGTTTGGTCTCTCATCTGTACACAGTGAGTCATTCACAACGGTACCATTAGCCAGGACGATACAGCTCACATTCCGCATCTGTGTTCCTCCGCCACATGTCACATCACACTGTTCATAAGAAACACAAAGGCTTTGTTTAAGCATCAAGTTCACTACAATTATCATGTGCTGACTGCATGCTTCTATGAACTCAACATACATACTACAGGTTCACAAAAGTTGAAATGCATTGGGCTTTCTCTACGCAAGAACTTCCCAAATACTGAAATTTCTTGCCAGCATTTGGATGTACCTAGACAGCAGGAGAGCAAAGCAACTCCATATTTAATCAAGAAACATGTCTCTTCAATTAATTGTTAGTTGACCTTTGCCCTATGATGGGTTTGACTGAAATGTAATAAATTCCCATGTGATGCTTCATTTCATACAAGGTTTGGCCAAGGTTAGTTCATTGGGCTATTATGGTATATTTAGTGATACTAGATTTGTTGATAATTTGTAGCATATTTGGAGAAGCTCATTGACAGCTGAACCCAGAGGTATTTGACCTGAAATCTCGTCATCTCCATGAGGTTACCATCTCTTTGTCATATATTGCTATAATTTGCTCATTGCATCTATATATGTCCAATGAGATCAATTTGAGATCATTGACCTCCCATGTAGTGAGCCTCTTTGTACAGTGAAGTACATGTATAACCCAACAAATGGGAAAACAGAATATCTATAATGTGGAGGAATAAAAGTTACTCCACCACTTGCTGACTTACTTTATTATAAACCCTTAACCGTTCCTTTGAAACTTGCTGTTTCCATGGCACAGTGTTATTTTTTCTTTCTTTTATTTGCTCGATCTGGGTAATGTAAACGTAGATGGAGATGGACATGGATTCATTGTATAAAACATACCTCAGAAAAGTTGCCTGCAATGAAGCCATAGACTGGGCATTCTGGGATATCACAGTCCTCCGTATCACTAAGACGTGTTTCTGTGCAGAGAGAATCTGATGTCGCATTGCCTGGGACTCCATTATCCAGCTCCACACATGTTACACTGCGTGTGCGATTCCCACTCCCACAGGTGCTGGAACACTGTAGTGTGCAGGAAGGTGAACAACAGCAATTAATTTCTTTAATTAAGCAAGATTTATAAAACTATGTTGCCATATACCTAAGCAATGTATGCTTCCATATGAATAACCACACACAGTACATAATTTATATTACAGTGCTTTTGTACGAGGACCTTTTCACAAGCATGTTTGCATTTGAATATTATTGCATAGGTCACAGCTCACAAGCCTTTGGATCTTTGAGGTTTGTTTCACCCGTTTACCATGAAAATACATCGTTTGAATGAAATTCAAAATCGTGCATGATATGGAGGAAAATCATACCATCAGACATCAACAAGAACAATGATTTTGCACACATACACATGCACGCACACACACTCACTTTCAGTCAAAGTACAGAACAGTCAAGTGCCTACAGTGCGAGAGGAGCGCACCATAGACATGGTAATCAATGACACAAAGCATGGCAAATGGAAAATGCCTTGAAAAAACAATAAAAACAAACTGACAACAACAACAAAAGACAATATGCACAATGTATTGGCATTGCACAGCTACATAGACTTGTTTAGGTTGCATCATCACCAGATTAATTCTTCTCTGTATCTAAAATATATGGCAAACATCTGCTTGCAAGAATTTCAAGACACATTTCAGCAGGCCCAGCAGTCCTCAAATACTATCAAGTTGTTCTATCCATGGTGATGTACTTGTATCCTTGTTCAAATTGACATTCAAATGTACAGACTGTGCACATGTACACATGATTGGAGATTACACATTTTCATTTTATTCCATAAGTATTATCTAGAAGTACAAAGTGTTGGCCAATGATTGCACACACTGTACCCATTCACTGATATAGCTACCAGGAAGAGCTGGGATTACTCCTGCAAGGTTCTTTGGATTGCATAATCGAGGCAGACCATGCGGGTCTCTTTCTCTCAGTACTCACCTCAGAGAAGTTTCCATAGATGTAACCGTAGTCTGGACATGCAGATTCCGAGATGCTTAGTTGCCATGCATAGGAATTACTCGGTGGAGAGTCATCAGAGACAAACCTTAGGGTCACCTCACTGCTCCTGGAGAGCCATGAATACAAGAACCCGGGACCAGTTCCACAATAGGTACCTGTCAAATGGTCTGAAGAGGGTGCCAGGTCTTGCAGCTGGAAACACATGGAAGAAAAGAGAGGGGATTAATTCCTACACCAAACTCCTGGTATGTAGCACTAGTAGGTCTGACAATCACTCAAAGACACTTAATGATAGGGTTGTCTTTAGTGCTTTAAAATGGCATTTGCTCAGGACATGAAGATTGGCATCCCTTACTTCTATATTTAACCATTAGCCATGAACAGTTCTGAATTACAGAACTAATGTGTAAGTAATGTGTGCCAATCACAAACTTGCATAGTATATCAATTTATTAATCCCTGTCCCGGTATTCAGCTTTCTTTAAAACATACAGGAACCCTGGGGACTGCTTTTCCTTAAAATTTCTTTCAAAGATAAAATGATGACCCCACTTCAGCCAAAGGCTGTTATATCAGGGAGCCATGATGTTTATTCTCACCATGCACCATGAACTTAGGAATGTTTGCACAAAAACTTCTCCTCGATGGCATGTGAAAGAAAGAACTTAGCACAAGCACATTTCTAACTCCTTTGGCAGTTGGACTGGCAATCTGAAGTAAAGCCACACATAACTGTTATAGATAAGAAAACATGTTCAAAACAAACATGTGAGCACTTCCAAGCTACTTATGCAAAAAGTAAAGCACAAAACCATGGTAATATGTGTTCAGTGTGATTATTCTTTATAGATTGCAATGAGTTGCTCTTCCACATTACAAAATCTTGCATAATATTAATAATGATACATGCATGCAAATTGTGATTAGCTTACCACTATTGTAATTGATCATCATATCTCACAATATTCCTAAGTACAGTGGACATTTTAACATAATTTACCTCCACATAATCGGAGCATTCGCCATCAACCGCTGGGGGTAAGTTGAATATTTGGAACTGGACTTTGACGCAAGAGTCACCCAGATCGATGTTGTACACACAGTCCTGGTTGGGCATGTACGACATACCGATGGAAGCTGGTTGTAGTAGAGTCGTTGTATTGATGTACTCACTGCACACTAGGAAAGCAAGCATTGCAGACAGTATTAAACAAAGAAGTATCTCACAGTGATGACCTTCAAAGAGAAACTTGCAACACTACATTTCCTAGTATAAATATCACAAACCTACAACAAAAGGACTTGAAGAAAACAAAACAAGTTGCCCATAATTATGAAACCTCCTCATCCAACACCTCAAGATGAACAATGAAAGAGAAACAGATTTGGTGAGAATTTGCAGAAATTGTACATATCATAAAAAAGAGATGAGCTTGATCATAGCCCTGACAACTTTTGTAGTCAGGTGACTTCATGGGAATTGCTTTGTTGCACAAAAAACATAATGAGATTAAAGGTAGCGATTACCTTTGCATGCTTGAAATATAAAACTGCAAATACCTCAGTACACAAATCTTCCAGATCTTTGCATAGGTTATAGGGAGTAAAAATGACTTTTCATGGAACTGCCCATTACATTTCAAAATTAGTTCATTGTTGGGTCGGTTAAAATTGTAGTCTCTTTCTTGTAACATCTTCCTTTTAAAGGAACTCAAATTAATGTCATACACAGAGATTTCTTATCAACTTTGCGATAAGATATGATTCCACAGGCATATGGAAGAAAGCATAGTGAATTTCAAGTTCAATTTGCATTTGGGAAAGAAGCTGAGCCTTTTTAATGCATGACTTCATAATTTCAATTCTTTGTCACTTGAGCTTTCACATTTCACAAAATGTACTTTTATGTTGCTCTAATAGTTCATGTAAAGTTTTATAGAAAAAGAACATTTCATTTAACCTTGACAAATTACATAGATTTCAACAAACAAGATTATTCCTGGATCAAAGACAGATTACATACATTCAACATATTTCATGATATAGGGATTAACGATTGAAATTTGAGACCCAGACTTTTAATCTGTCCATTGACCTGTTTGGCCCCCAATTGTCCCGTCACACACTATCTATAAAGTCCGGAAACACAATGCCAATGACCACTGCTAGGTGAGCCATAAAATTAAACAACTTATCAATTAAAGAGCAGTGAAACATAATGAAAAGCAAGAAAACATACATGTAGCAGCAGGCAAATATGAAAATGAAATGATTTTACACTAAAATATTCCAAATTGGAGTCACTGTTTCACAATTACCAGATCCTTCAGTCAATATTCCAGCTACTTCATGGCACAAAAATAGAGTTTAAAGATTACTTTCTTGTAATTAGGTACATCACAAAATTTGTTAAAAAAGAGATTTGGACGATAATGAAAAGAAAGCAATGATTTAAGTGTTTTTACCTGGGCATGTAACCTCATTGCAAGACACTACCTCATCTGGTCTCGTGTCTGTACACAGTGAGTCATTCACAACGGTACCATTAGCCAGGACGATACAGCTCACATTCTGCATCTGTGTTCCTCCACCACATGTCACATCACACTGTTCATAAGAAACACAAAGGCTGGGATTATATATGCATCAAGTGTATCATCACACAATTATTTCATATAATCAATTATAATATGGCCACTGCATCCCACAATGAGCTCTATGTGCATACTTGGGGGTTCACACTCGCATATATATACATTCAAAACTCCCTGGGGTTTACTTTACAAGAGAAACAAATCACTGAATGTTACAAGTCAATTTTCATACAGTGAAACCTGCTTTTGCAACCACATGAATAGTGAAACCACCTGTGTATAAACAGGACATTTCTTGATGTACCTAGAGCAATTTGACTGCACATAATCAAGTATGGTATGGTTGGCAAAATTTGTTGAAATTACCTTTGACCTTGGATGGGTTTGAACTTCAAGTGAAGATACATTTTCAGTTGGTCACAATAAGCTTTTTGGAATATAATGCACATGTTGGTATCCAGTTTGAAGTAAAGCATTTTTTACAATATACGGACTGTGGACAAGTTGACCAAAACCCTGTAAGCATAATTCATCCACTCACTTTGTGGCTAACACATAACAAACATATTTTGGCGGCTCTTAATTCAGCATGCATATTTTGGATGGATGCACTATAAGAGCAATACTATACAAGTTATATGCAGACTTGCAAATGTGATATGAAAACAAAATCTGTTTAGTTTCTAGGAGCTGTAGAACAAGAAGCCTGCTTCTTTGGGTAAATTCTGTAACATCTTCATCTGTCTATCATAACGTAACTTATCGAGTAATCTAAGAAAAAGTTGGAAAAAGTTGGATATAACTTATATTTTTTTTCATGTTTTCATGTTTTTCTTTTCTCCTGAGAACTTCTTCAAAAAAAAAAAACACTCCATCTTCACAACTTTTTTGCAAACCCTTGACCTTCCACATAAAAGCTGGCTTGTTCCATGGTGATGTTCTCTTCTGTTTCCTTTCCATCATATGCTCAATTTTGGTGGCATTTTTTTGGATACATTTTTTTCATAGGTGTAACCTCTGATACTTTGCAAACCATGCGTACCCAATGTCACTTCCACAAGTAAAGCAAATTTGTATGAAATCACACATATATACTTGTGAAAGAAGTTTTCATTTCTTTTATGCATTTTTAAAGCACAAACATTTTGGTCACATGACCTAGTACCATCACCTGGCTATGTGACTAACTAGCCCCTAATTTTAAATATTTCAACCTAAATTCGGCTCTACAGGGCTGCCTGGACAATACCTGAATGTTTCTCGTAGTACTGTAGACATTGTTACTATATAGAGTGTAATTGGTGTGAACTTATTTCAAAGTGCAAACTAGTCATTATGTAATATACCTCAGAAACGCTGTCTACAATGAAGCCATAGATAGGGCAATCTGGGAGATCACACTCTTCTGTATCATTAGGACGAGGTCCTGAGCAGAAGGAATCTGATGTCGCATTGCCTGGCACTCCGTTATTCAGCTCCACACATGTTACATTACGTGTGCGAGTCGCATTCCCACAGGTGCTGGAACACTGTATCACAGAGACAGATGAACAATAGTAATTAACTTCTATTGCGCATATCCATTAAAATATCTTATTGCATGATATTTATCAATCATCACTTTTGCCTGAAACATGAGGACAAATTGTGTCATTATTCATTATGCATTACCGGTTTCAACATCCTGGAAATTTTGTTGAAATGGCCGATGTCACTTCCACAAGTAAAGGAAATTTATATCAAATCATTCATATATATATATATATATATATATAGAAAGAGAGAGAGAGAGAGAGAGAGAGAGAATTTAATTGTCTGGAGTGTAACTTCAGCGAGTATATATATTTATATCCCTTCATGAGTATTCTGGGAACGTGATTGGTCAATTGATGCTCGCAGACTACAAAATAATTTTACTACATCTGCCTCAGCTCCGGATATTTTTCACTATTTTTTCATTAGGACTGCGCATGCTCTGTTTACCATTTTCTTCTTTGGCACTACTGCGCATGCTCACTACCTGGTAACAAAATTTGTCTTGACTGCGAGCAGTACGCGATATATTTCTTTCCAGCTGCTTTTTTCCTTTTTAGCGGAAAATCGTTGAACGCGCTAGGGGAACTCGGGCGGTGTTGCAGCCAAGGTGCAACTTGAATTTCTGTTGATTTGCATTTTTAAGGTAAAAACATTTTGGTCACATGACCTAGTACCATCACCTGGCTATGTGACTAACTAGCCCCTAATTTTAAATATTTCAACCTAAATTCGGCTCAAGAGGGCTGCCTGGACAATACCTGAAAGCTACTCGTAGTACTGTACGTAAACATTGTTATTATACAGAGTGTAATTGGTGTGAACTTATTTCAAAGATGCAAAATAGTCATTATGTAACATACCTCAGAAAAGTTGCCTGCAATGAAGCCATAGATAGGGCAATCTGGGAGATCACACTCTTCTGTATCATTAGGACGAGGTCCTGAGCAGAAGGAATCTGATGTCGCATTGCCTGGCACTCCATTATTCAGCTCCACACATGTTACACTGCGTGTGCGAGTCGCATTCCCACAGGTGCTGGAACACTGTATTACAGAGACAGATGAACAATAGTTATTAACTTCGATTGCGCATATCTTCATTAAAATATCTTATTGCATGATATTCATTAATCGTCACTATTGCATGAAACATGAGGACAAATTGTGTCATTATGCATTGCTAGTTTCAACATCCTGGAAATTTTGCTGAAATGGCCAGTGTCACTTCCACAAGTACAGCAAATTTGTATCAAATCATACATCTATATATATATTTATATACATATATAGACAGAGAGAGAGAGAGAAAAAATCAATTGACTGGAGTATAGATTAAGTGAGTATACATATAAAAAATAAATATTTATTTGTGAAAGAAGTTTGTGAAAGACGTTCTCATTTCATTTATGCATTTTTAAAGCACAAAAATTTTGGTCACATGACCTGGCTACGTGACCAACTAGCCCCTAATTTTAAATCATTTCAACCTAAATTTGGCTCTAGATGGCTTACTGGATAAGACCTGAAAGCTACTCATAGTACTGTATGTAGACATTGTTTTATAAGGAGTGTAATTGGTGTGAACTTATTTCAAAGAAGCAAAATAGTCATTAGGTAACATACCTCAGAAAAGTTGCCTGCAATGAAGCCATAGATAGGGCAATCTGGGAGATCACACTCTTCTGTATCATTAGGACGAGGTCCTGAGCAGAAGGAATCTGATGTCGCATTGCCTGGGACTCCATTATTCAGCTCCACACATGTTACATTGCGTGTGCGAGTCGCATTCCCACAGGTGCTGGAACACTGTATCACAGAGACAGATGAACAATGATAATTAACTTCTATTGCGCATATCCATTAAAATATCTTATTGCATGATATTTATTAATCATCACTCTTGCATGAAACATGAGGACAAATTGTGTCATTATACATTGGCAGTTTCAGTATGAAATCCACAACTGACGCACAACCGCTGAACATCGCATCACACCTTTTCATGACTTTTTCTGATGCAGTTTCTTGCAACTTTTGACACCAATTTTGAAAAAAATCAGATACTCCTTTCAGAGGATACACAACATTATGTAATCGCATGACAGGCCAAAATCTGACAAAAAATTTTGCATAGATTTGTGTTCAAAACACTGCTATTCCTAAACTACTTTATATCAGTGTCAATTGTTCCTTCTAGGCCTTTTGCTTGATCACATTGCTCTTGAAATTTATCAAAATGCATATCAGAAGCAAAAAAAATCATAAACATCGAGAAAAAAAGGGAAAAAATAGAATACATAAGAATTGATTTTTAATTTCGAAGATTTTTAACATGAAATTATTGATTATGCTACTCGGCATATCAAGAGAAAGTTTGACTTTGATGCCATCTTTTTTCAATTAGAAATAAAGAAATTTGTAAAATATGCATCTAATTTGCATAAATCATAATTTATAAAATATTTAACACTTTTTTCCTAAAACAAAATATGCAGCCACGCTCTTAACATGTTCCTTTATCACCATGCAAAATTCTGACCCCTCCCCCCCCCCCCCCCCCACCCCTCCAGTCAAAACCTGCTCTCAAAATGCCCAGTCAGAATAGGATCTTCAAGGTGCAAAGTCCACACCAGAACCATGCAGACAGATCTTTCTCTCAGTACTTACCTCAGAGAAGTTTCCAGAGACGTAACGGTAGCGTGGGCAGGCGTCCTCATTGCAAGGCCTGGCCGCATTTGGTCTTAGGTCAGTACACAGTGAGTCATTCACAACGGTACCATTAGCCACGACGACACAGCTCACATTCCGCATCTGCATTCCTCTGCCACACGTCACATCACACTGTTCATAAGAAGCATGAAAGCCAGGTTAAAGGTAGCTCTATTATAATTCTGAAAGTTCCCTGACTTTGTCATTATTTGAGAGAGAGTGGCAATATCACCTTTCCCTGGGATTTATAAAGCATAATATTTGGTTTTGAGGAAATAGTCTTCGATAATTGATCAAGCTTTCTTTTTGTGTACCATGAAAAGAGTCAATTCTCAGTGGAAACTAGTTAGATTTTCATTTATTCTGCAGGAGTTACATGCATAGTACCTCTGACCTTAAAATTGCAGAGTTGGTATCCCAAAGATATGTGCTAAATATGTGCAAACTTTCATGAAGTTTGCATATATTTGTAAAAGGGACGGGCCATCTTTAATGCATCAAGCATTATAATACTTATGTCATTTTGCATTCATTTCATATATTTATACTGCACAAACACAAATACAAAAACTGCATGGTGCAATAAGTTCAAATGACCCTTGTTTAACACTAGAACACAATCAAAGGATTTATAACATACTGCATTTTATGTGTTGTGGTTTTTGAAATATCAAACTGAATTGTGAATCTTCAATTAAAATCTGAAATTTGCAAATCTACAGTGATTCGCGAAAAAAACCCAGAAAATTATATCTCATACAGTAATTCTTTAAAGTCTGCTGAATGCGAAGCATGCGGTGTATGTCTGAAGGGAACTCACCTCTCCGTACGGACCAGGGATGTAGCCATATTGTGAGCACGGCACAGTCTGGATATTGGAGTTGAAGATTGCCCTTCTGTCTCTGCCAGAGGAAAAGGTGATACGCACAGAGCCGGAGAGCGTTGTGAAGTCGGAAGTACGGTTTCCACACACCCTCACACTGGTCTCGTAGGTCAGGTCTTCCACCTAGATAGAGACATTGCATTGAATCAATCACATTACAGAATGAACAGGTGCAATGTATCTTTTGGGCCTTAACTACTTCCACAGGTTATCACAATTACTACATTGAAAATGATTACAATGTACATTGTACATACATTTGCTCCATAAAAGAATCCATAAATCCATAAAAGAAGGTCATGCCCAATTTTCTCAGTTAAACCAGCTGATGTCCGTGTAGTGCAGCTTAACATTTCAACCAACATACTTCTAGCTTCAAGATTAATGTTTGAATATTGACAGGTGTCTCAGTATAATATTTACAGATTTGTCATCAACCACTTGCAAGCCAAACTCTTCACAAATTGAAATTGTCTGTCTTTTTTATGTGCACATTGAAGTTTTCATGTCCAACTTTTATCAAAGTTGTCCTTTTAACCCTTTGCATGCCAGGCAAATTGCTGGTTTACGGACTTTGAGTGAAAAGCTTCTGCATAACTGCATCAATGGTGCACAAACGGTTTGGTTAATGATGGTTATAAAATAAAGAATAGATCAGTGGCTACTCACTAGCAATCCACCACGTCTGCATTCCCTGTCCATTGCAAAGCCAATGTCATTGGAAGTCAGCAGCCAACAGAGACCCTGGCTATTCTGTAGCTCATACACACAGGTGGAATTGCGCGGAGCCGGGGCAGGGTAGCCCGGCGACGTGACAGTCGTTGTTTCATTGATGAATTGGTTGCATTCTAGGAGAGAAAGAAGTCATGAAAATACCATTTAAAACCTTTCTTAATTACTTCTCATGTTCCATTGATAGTATTTTCTTATAGAACATGTAGTATCATTCATGGATGGCACTATCTTTGTAAAAGTCAAAGTTGATGAATTGGTCGTATTCTCAAAGAGCAGGATGAAGGAATGAAAACAACTATTTACAGCCTATCTTGATTACATCTTCACGCTCCTTGATTTTGTTCTATAAAATATATCATATAAAATATAATTAAAAAAATATATATAAAATATATTATATAAAATATTATTTATGGATGGCACTATTCTTTCTGAAGTCATACATTTAGGAATTGAACAAAAATATGACTTTATAATAATACACTGCATAATTCATTACATGACTCTCGAATAGTTAATGTAAAGCGTTTATAGGTTATACTCGATAAAAAACTATTAATATCGGTATATTGGTGTAATGTACAAGCTGCGGTCATTTGTCTCACTTCGTGTTTTGCTTATTATTTACAATTCTTTTATTCATTCTCGCATCTCTTACTGTAACATAGAGTGGGCAAATTGCAAAGCAAATACTGATACTTTTTTAAGACTACAAAAGAGAGCCGTACGGCTCTGTACTGGGTCTGGATACTTCGATCATACTGATCCGTTATTTTCTAGACTAAAAACATTGAAAATTACTGATATTCATTTCATGCAAATTGCAGTGTTCATGCACCGCTTAAACAAAAAAGAATTGCCTGTATCATTTTGTGACGATTTTACTTTAAATAGAGACATTCATAACTATCCAACTAGACATTCTTCTGATTTCCATTTGTTTACACCAAGAACTGCTTTAGCACATAAATCAATTAGATATGTAGGACCTGACATTTGGAATGTATTACCATCTCATATACGAAATTGTAGCACTATTATATCATTTAAAGAATTTTAAATTTATTAATTTAATAAATTAAAGAAAGAATTACTCCTCTCCAAATATTCATAATAGCTTTTGAGGTACACTTAAGTGTTTCTGTCCTTTTATGACAGGGTAAGGAGGTATAGTACGATAAGAGGGCACGATTAACATTTTTTTTCTCATTTTATTTGTTTTTATTTCTGTCGATTAAACGAAATTATGAATGTTTTATTTCAAGCCATGTTTTACGAAACGAATTTATGACCTACTATGTTATTGTAGGGACTCTGCGCTTCAAACATATATGTTTATGCTTTGTTCCTACTATGTATTCTATTTTGATGTAATACGCTGTTCTTGTCAATGTGATTGTATATTATGCATGGTGAAATAAAAATAAACAAATATAAAGACGTGAGTAATGCCACAGGCCAATTTGTGGCGGAGGCATATTAATATAGCACCCAAAGTGTTGTTTTTGTTCTATATTTAGCCCTCTATGGACCATTTTGTGAAGCAAATCAATGAAAATATTTTACACAACATCAACGATACATAAATACCCAGAGTATTTTGTCCCTCGCTTTTGATAGCCATTTGCAAGAAAGCATCACAGCGATAAGTAGGGTCACAGATCGGTTCAGATAAGCTTACCCAGTGGGCAATCTCCAGCATAGCACGGTCTGGTTGGCACTGGGCCAACATCATTCTCACAGAAGGAGTCATTCACCACAGTGTAGTTGTTGGCTCCATCTACGCAGCCCACAAGACGAGTTTGAGTTCCCCAGCCGCAGCTCACAGAGCACTGGTGTCAAACATCAAAGCGAATTGGTGTAAATTATTCAAGTTTCTTTCAGTTGATCATGTATATGCACATAATGCAGTATCTATCCTTTCAAGGGCCTCATAGATAACTACAACAACAAAATCAAGAACACTCAGTGTTAAGTACTGTAAATCCTGAAATTTCTGCGCTTTATTTTTCAAGCTTTTTGCACAACACAGAGCAAACGCAAATTCAACATCACCACAAATTTAAAATCACCTTGCTATCTTTGGCAGGCTATAGAAGTGCATGTCTAATGGGGATTCTGGAGTTACCAGTACCGATATTGAACTTGTGAGCCTGTTGCATGCTGTGACATGTTGCACAGCAAACCATCGCTCTTTTGAGGCGTCAATGTTCATGATAATGCTTTGTTGATAATTTTAATGCACAGTGTGTATATTTTTGTAGTGACGAGTATTTCTTGTGCACAAAAATTACTTCCCGCGAATGTGATGAAGGTGTACGGTACCTCTAAAATTTTAACGTGGGAAAATTACCAGTTTTACAGTGTACCCCGTTTAATGTCCTACATACATAAATAAAATCAATCGCAACTCATTATCAAATGGGGCCAAGGGCCAAGGGGAACATTGGCAGACTTGGCAAAGATAATGTTTTTCTTTGAAAAATAGGGACATTCTTTCCAGCATAGAAATTAAAAGCCATTAAAACAGACTAAAATCAAGCAAACCTCTCCAAATGGTGTAGTTCCATAGAAGTAGCGTTCACAAGCAGAGAAGGTGGAGTAGATCTGGTAGTAGCCCGATGAGCCCTCAGAGTTGGACGTAAACTGCAGGAGAGCACTCCGGGAAACTGAGGTCCACAGGAAGTCTTCCACAGATCCGCAGAAAGTCTGGTCCATCTCCAGGAAGGGTTCTTCAGACAGTAAGTACTCCAACAGCTGACAACATAGACACATAAGGACACATTTAACTCTCTCATTACCATTGGCATTAACCTGTTGCTCATGGTTAGATTTGTGTTAGCTTTGTGAACCCAAGTCCAGTTGGGATGTCGAAATTTACCATGGAATTGCAGTGACCAAACGGGTGAGGGCTTGATCGCACTCTGTAAGGAATTTGAAGTTTATTCATAGATTATTAATACCAAAAAGCCACAATATTGGGGATTCTATTCATGACTGAGATAAACGAAATGAAAGCATTCACAAGGCTGTTTTCTGATGACCATGTTTTGGGCAAGTAGGTTTGACTATTCCTTGGCTCAGTGCTTACAGATCAGCATATGGTTGGTACTACCCATGAATGCAAATGATATGCTTCCTATGTATCTATAGAGTACTGAAGTGATGTAGGCATATCCATTGTTATGCAGCTTCTTTGTTCTAAACAACTCGCGTGAAAGTTTCACTGGTCTGACTAGTTTAGAACCAGTTGTCTCGAAAACATGCTCACACTTTGACACTCTATAAAGCTTGCCATACACTCACCTGCAAGTTATCTGAGGTCAGACAGCCAGCCTCTGGCTCAGGTCCCTCAAGCTCCAGAGAGATGATGTAGAGGTTGACGCACATTCCTTCTGGGGCCACTACTTGGACTTGGCAAACCTTGTCATTCTCGTACTCGTCCGGATAGTTAGGGGGATAGATATATTGATTGTCCTCGAAGACATACTCTAAACATGCTGCATACAAAATGGCAAATCAAAACAAGAAGGAGTTATTATTTGCCACTTAGGCATGCTCGCACTGGTTATCCATAAAACAATTTGCCAGCAAAGAAAAGAGGTAAAGGATGTGTGCACACAGTGTATATGCTTGTATTCTTGGTAACAGCCCCAATCGTGAAAATGATATAGTGTAAATATATCACAATAAAATGATAAAAAAATAAAATAATTGCCTATGTACACAATAGCATATATTCAGGGATGGACTGACTGCAAATCTAGTCAATAGCACAATAGTCTGAATTGGTGAAAATATCTGTACCAGGCCAAAAAATGTATACAGTATTATATATCTCAACTTGATAATCCCGTTCCCTGAATGGTTGACAGTCATAAAATAGATTTAACCATCCAAGCAAAAGTACCCGATTTTGGGGGAACGAATATCTTGAGACTGCCTTGAAAATGTACAAATATGGCTAGTAAAGTCGTATGCATGCATGAGGTCTATTTAGGGACGTTTACATACGTGGACACTCTCCCTCATTGCAAGGTTCAATCAGGCGGGGGATATCATCAGCATCACAGTTTGCCAAGTCTGTGCGCTCTCCTGTTGACAGGCGTACGCACTCGACTTTGCGACGACGGACACCAAGTCCACAAGTTGCAGAGCACTGTGTGAAAGTTTAAAGCAATTTTCATTTGGGCTGTATCAAAAATGTGCAGTTACATCGGCTTACATTCGGAACAGAGGTTTATCGCAAAGAGTGTATTTAAGACTAACATAACGGAACGCCAAATAAAACATGAAACATTATTTAGTTGATATAATTGCTTTTGTCCTTGGAATCACTATTGTATATATTAAGTTTGTCCACATAACAATTACAATGAATAATTGAAATCACCCACTGTTGTGATTCTGGAATGATTTAAACCACTGTTGTGAATCTGGGCGATTAAAAATCATGAAGCATACAATGTAAGAGAGTTATTCTTACATAATAATTACAATGAATAATTGAAATCACCCACTGTTGTGATTCTGGAATGATTTAAATCACTGTTGTGAATCTGGGCCATTAAAAATCATGAAACATACAATGTAAGAGAGTTATTCTTACATGTGGCATATTTGTACATTTGTACAAATGTAACTGTAGCAAAAGAGGTGTAGTAAATGGGGAAGGAAAGGGAAGATACATAGATACTATTTCACATAGGGAGGATGGTTTGTACCCATTTCCTCACTTTTTCCCTTCATACCAAATATTGTGTATGTAATTAAACATTTTCCATAAAAACTTTAAAATCAAATTACATTTTGTAAGATTGTTGATCACATTTTAAAGATATATTTTGCAAATTGGCTTAAAATTTTATGTCATGGTGAACCATCCTTTAATGTCAATTACCTTATGCTCATAAACATTATCTCACAATTGCATAGATCACATGTGTAATTGGAATGCACGCATATAAATAAACAAAAACTGCTTCTTCCTAAATTAAGCTTCATTATGTTTGAATCAATATTCCATGCTCATAAAAATGAATGGATTGTTTGTGAATAGATTAAATACTTTCCAACTGAATGTCTATGCTTGAAATAAAACCTTAAACTAGATGAATCCTGAATGTGATTTTCTTTTTCTTTTTTTGTGGCCGCATTTAGATCAGTCTTACTTAAAGCAGAAAGATCAGAGGAGCAAAGACAAATCAGAGAAGCAAATTTTTCAAGGAAATTCAAACAAATCAGAAAGTTATGTTCGTAACTAAGCCTTATCAAATCCTTAAATCTCATTTTGCCAATTGCAATATGAATGACTCACAAGTGCTAGCTGTTGTTTTGTTAAGGTATTGTGCAATAGGATTTTAAAAATAGACAAATTCATATCAATTTTTCCACATTGAAAAAAAAGTGTGCACTGCAAGTAATAAGAATTCAAGTCTAAAACTGTTCAGATTCTAAGATCGAAAGAAGGCCACTTACCGCTCCGAATTCATCAAGCTTGATTCCAAACCTTGGACATTCTACAAATTTAGTAGTATAGTTAAAAATTCCCCTTGCACTTTCATCTTCAAGCTCAACAGATAGCAGAAGAGTAGAATTAAAAGTGGTCCAACTAAAGTCCTCAACGCTACAAAGCTCAATCTCTCGTTCAGGGAAGCCAGCATCCATCAACTGAGGAAAGACAGAACACGAGGAAATCATTCCAACATTTTAAAAAAGGAAAATGGTAAACACTGAAAGATAATCAAAGATTTGTTAATATAAGCAAATTACATTATAATGGAAGTAATTTTCCCCCAAGCATTTTGCTGTAAAATTCTACTCAATGATGATTTCCAATCCAGTGTGCATAACCCAATTACTGCTTGCCTATAATAATGCATTAAAAAAAAACAGATGTGCTGCAATTCCACAAACCTTTTGCTTACAGTAATGTGTTATCCGTTTATAGCATACATTGAAAAGACACATAAAAGCTCTACACATATTTAAACATTCCAAATGTCTAAATAGAGAATGAGGGCAAGACATTTGGCTTTGAATAAATCTTTTAGAGTCAGAGTTTCCATCAATATAATTGGAATATCTAGCCCAAAAAAGGACTGAGTGAGAGTAGTTCAATGGGAATATTGTTACAGATTACCATATCTTGTATGATACCTCATTTCAATTATGTTACTTTCAGAGCTGACATGTTAAGCTTTGTGGTGATAGTTGTGGTTAAAACATCAATGAAGATATTTAAACAATAAATTTTCCGGGGGGGGGGGGGGGTATTATAATATTTTATCTCTTTTGTTCATATCAATTATCTATTATCTATGAATTAACCACCATTAAAGTGATAACAAAAACAAATTATATCTGGGAAGGGAAAATTCATCTGTGATACTTACAGTAAGAGAGGGTTCATCACACGTGTCATTTTCCTGTTCAGAAAGGAGTTGATAAGAGAGCTCAATCTCGACGCAGAGATCATCCAATGATGTCACACTGAACACACAGTCATATGGGGCTTCGAAACTGAGAGAAACCTCTGTTTCATTGAAGGATTCCTCGTAACAAGCTGTTCCATAAAAAGAAATGACAAAAATTATATCATTATAACATCATTGCTATTGCACAGCAGGGAAAAAATTAATTCAAAATTGGGGGGGGGGGCGGTGGGCTTCTTTTGGAGCTCAATGGCCATTTGGCTACAATTTTACATTGTGTCTATAGGAATTTTGTGGGCTCTTTTAATATTTTCCTGGGCTCTTTTAAGCATTTCGGGGGTTAAATCACCCAGAGCCCCCATGTATTTTTTTTCCCTGTTGCA
Source organism: Arbacia lixula (assembly GCA_963669155.1). Lineage (NCBI taxonomy): Eukaryota > Metazoa > Echinodermata > Echinoidea > Arbacioida > Arbaciidae > Arbacia > Arbacia lixula. The sequence goes on from OZ022588.1 coordinate 4,365,689, forward strand.
CATCATACAGGAATTTGAACATGGTCCCTATCTAGCCAGTTCGTCATGACACCATGCATCATTGTGTCCACTGAGCTGCATGCTGCTAGAATGCATATTGAAATTTCTTCATGAAGCCGTCTTGGATGATGATGTGTGTAAAAATGTACAACAATTCAAGCAGCAGACCATAATAGACTGTTCTTTCACAATCTTGATTCTGAACATATCTCAATCATGCTATTATATGGTAACAACACAGTTGACTATCAATATACAAATTACCCATGGTTAAAGACAGCCCGACCCTTTTTCAGATCACGACAAAACCATCGCAACATTGGCAAAACATATAGAGAAGTGCTAGCAAGCTGTATATTCATAATTTGAAACTGATACGTAGTGTAGAATTCAAATAATGCACGTAAACAACGTCTGATTAATAGTCTTTACCTCAGGCTCTTAGCATTTTGTGTTGAAATATCTGCTTTATTGATTAATCTGTTTATTAAATTATAAAACGATTTATGAAAAAAAATTGTTTTATAGAAGGAATCATCGCCAAAGTTTGGTAATAACTCATAAAATTAGGATTTCACACATACATAATAACCACATAGATACTGTAACAAAGACTAATACTTTTTTCGTAGTACGAAAAAAGTCGGTTTGAAATTTAACGACTGAAATTTTTACATATACAGAAAGCTTCAACATGCTATATTCTTAGAAATGGTCTTGAATCACACTTTCTTCAATTTACGATCGTGATAGACGATTTCAAATTTTAAGCTTGCAAAAGGGACGGACAATCTTTAAGTGTACAAGCACTGATCTGCTCATGAACATTTTCAAATGATCCAGCATGTTGCTGGTTAGAAAAGTTGTCAATTACAATTGTAAACATACAAGGAAAGACAGTTTGGTTCTTCACCAAGGAGTGAGCTGCTCATATACTTTTTTTTCTTCTCATATACATTATAGGAATCTATTGGCACCCACAGGATAATCATCCACGTTACCGGTGATTGGATGAATGTTAAATGTTACAGATATACTACCTCTGCTTTCTATTTCATGCAAAAAAAAAAAAAAAAAATCCATTTAAAATTTGGTAAACACAAAATAACATATTTAGACAATGATGATTTTTATCATGACAGAAAGTACACCACTAAAATATGAGCTGCCTGCTCCCACCTAAACAAACAATTAAAAACTGCTCTGTTGCTATGGAAATGCATGTACTTTTCATTGATGTGTTGACTTACGTTCACACTCTTCCTCAAAACATCGTTCTACCATTGAAGGTGGATCCTCGCCAGTGCAGTTGCCTGAGGCAACAATCTCGTTTGTTTCCAGCCGTATGCAAGCAACATCTCGGGTGCGCACCCCTTCACCACAAGTCTCAGAGCACTTTTTGGAAGATGAAGAGAGAGAGATTTTAGACACTTCTTTCATTGACAATTTCAGGAATTTAGTGAGGAATTAAATGAATTACACAACTAGGTTTCTGCCTTCCATCACAAAATCAGCAAACAATATAATAAGCCAGTTAATGCTTACATCATGGTCACATAATGGACACTCCACTAAATCAAGAACGACTAGGGATTTGATCATGAAGCTGTGTAGGTGTGTTATTTTACAGCGTTCCCATACCAACAATAGAAGCAGGTGCACATGGTGGAATGTTCTTTCACTACCTTCTCAGAGCTCAATCGCTGTTGTCATATCTGCATTATAATGGGTATAAACGTGGTCCACTATCTATGGAATTTCCATTTTATTCTGTGAGTGGTACAATTAGCCCGATATCATTCGTACCAGGAATATGCTCATGGCCACATTGCAACGATGAACTTGCTTATTGCAATTCGTTATCACTGCATTATTGGTTCATCTGACATAGCTAAACCAGATATTGACGTCTGAGCTTGCCCTTCTTAAGGCTAGGTAATCATTCTGGAGAACAAATTACTAGACATCAATGTGTTAGTGCTCTGTTAAGTGAACTGACCTTTGATATTTGAATTACCTCATGGTATCAAAACAGTTAAAGGTAATATTCATAGAAAATCCCTAAATATGAAGATGTTCATCTACAGAAAGCTTATAAGCCATACAATGAGCTTGGATGACATTCAAACAATATATCACTTCCGAAAAAAGCAAAATTAGGATGAAAACAATCACCCTATTCTCTAGGACACATTTGCCCTACTGTCATCCGAAATGGCCTTTAGGTTTGACATAAGAAAAGGGAGGCGTTATTGTGCATCACACATGCAAATCCGCAGCTTCTTTTCAGCAGGGATGTGTTATGGAAGGATATGAAGCAACTTTCTTCCTTTGAACCCATGTGCCAAGCCGCTGAAAAGTTATGTGTTCTCAACAGGTGCTGTTCAGGTGTTTGAGCAATTATGAACATGATTGTGTGGCAACGGCTTCTCAGAGAGAACAAAAGAAATGTACAGTCTCATTTCGCTTGTCCCGTTCTGTCAATGGCATTAATACTTCCATGAGCATAACAGGTATCAGCAAACACAAATAAACAAGTTTTTCAAGTGAAATATCTATGTTTCACGCAAACACACACAAACGCCGTTAATGATAATACACAGCTTAATATATCATTTTGAGAGTGGTTGAATCCCCCAAATGCACAAATTGTCGGAAAGTGAAGAAATTTGTCGATTTTGTAAGTAATACAAATAGCTTATATGTCCGCTTTTTTAATGATTCCTCAATACTTATCGAAACAAAAGCAGAGTATTAGGATCTATCATTATCTGCCGTTAACTTCCTTATAGTTTGCAAACGAATTTGTCAAAAACAAAACGTTTACAGATAAATGGGAAATTAAAGAAATTTCTGTTCAAGTTGACATCAGCTAAATGTCGGCTCGGCACATGGAACATCAAAGCATTGTCATGATTATGGAATGCTTTTGACATTCATGAGCACGCTTTAGAACACATACAGATGTTTGAATATATTATGCTTGGGTTTCTACTCCTTCGTAACACCTCCCTGTTTTCAGCCAGAAGCATCATGCATTATTAATGAAACTGTGATGGCACTTGCTGGTGGATTAACAGGTGTGATACACAATGGTCATTGTGAACATTTTGTGTGTAGATTGCAATTAGTCTCTATAGCTGCGTGAAGTATATCCCAGCTATGACGTACACACAAAGCCACTTTCCCTTAGGCGATTTCGTACGTCAGGAGAGAGTCAATTTAGTGAAATTTGATTTTCATGAAACACGAAACTGAACACTTTTATGGCATGTTAGCTACATAAATTACTTTAATAACTCATTCAACTATATTTATTTGATTTTATTTCCTTAAATAGAAGCACTTCTTGAGATACTGCATACATGGACAGAATACAGCAATAGATATCCTGGAAACAAGTCCCTGGCTTGTTTGTGCTGGAGACAGCGTAACAGCTTGAAATGCATCTATGTAAAATGGTGGGTAAATAAGGTTCGTTTAATTTCTAGTTATTTTGAACAAGGTGTTATTCTTTGGTCATTTTTTGCTGATTTTGCAAAGAGTACTGACCTTTGGCTAACTTTTACAGTCCACTGGTTCCACAAACTACCACAAAATCTCTTGCCTCTTGGAAGTTTCTTCAGAAATTGTATGAATGGAGTCAAGACGGGGGAAAAAACAATGCCTCTCGCCACTTAAAGAGTGGAAAAGGGATAAAAGGTCTTCAACACATTATACATGTGAATACATTTTAGACGCAGGGAAATGCTTGGCAAGTGAAATATAAGCGGCTGACTTACTGGTCCAAAATCATCCACGCGGTAACCATACTCAGGACATTCAGTGAACTGAACAAGGAATTGGAAACTGCCTGCGTAGTCCACACCATTGCGCGTGAAGTATGCCAGACCGTTAGAGCCATATGTGGAGACTTGTGTATTGGCATTGTCGCTCTCACCGCAAAACTGCTGTACTCGATATGGGTAGTAAGGATCAACAAACTACAGAAGTGTGGAAAATAAGCAAAAAAAAACAAATTCATACATCACCTGACTATAACAAAGAATGCAATGACTGTGATTACAACTAGAGATATTCAACTGTGCACAGTCGTCTGGTATGCCTCTGTCCTCATGCTCAGACACTGAAGTATTGCCATAATCTCTCAGTAAAAGATCCTCATGCAATGCCTGGAAAACTAGTTATGTGGCTATGATAAACAACTTAATTGAGAGAAACCTGTCATGAATCATCATTCTTTTAAGTTTTCTAAAATAATGTTAAAGTACTTCTTGATTTGGTGAATAAATGAGATTCGGACAGAGGGATGGACAGCCAGGAAATATAATGCCTTCAGGCCACTTCATGGCTGAGGCACAAATATTGTGGAGTTAAATATTATACAAATATTCACTGCTCTGAGCCTATGAATAAAACTATAGGCCCAAGGCTCAAGACCTTAAAAACATGTATGATCCAGAGACACATAGCCAAGGGTCATGGCATGATTTATAAATTCCTTGAATGTCAGGTGCCATACTAATGACTGGCTTTAAAAGAAGATTTATAATGATAGATTACTACAAGCAATACTAGAACCCCATCTTAAACAGTATCACATGTAAAGCTTGTGGTGCCCAAAATGTTCAAGGTCCAGTTAACTAACCATGAGGAAAGTAACACTTAAGTCATATTTACATACTGGTATAAAGGTAAAGAATGAGGCCAATGAACTTTTACTATTGATAGGACATGTATACATAAAGGAAAAAACATTGACAATCAAAGGAGGATAAAATGCAAAATGACTGATCAGGTTTTAACCAAGAGCAGGCACAGCAGAAAAAGGACCAGTACTCACAGTTAGAGACTGCCCAAGGCATGCTCCAGTTTCATTCTGTGGTGGTGGGCTGAGATCGTAACTCGTCACTAATACCGTCAGGCAGTCACCATCCAGTGACGTCACATTGTAGATACAGTCCACCTCCAGATCAGCAGTCTCGCGATTGACCACCGTGTTTCCCACTGTGATCTCCTCATAGCATACTGCCCGGGGAGAGAGAGAGGAAGAGGTTCACTTTATATCGCTGGCATATTTTAGCTTCAGCTTTCTATACACATGTCCAACAATGCAGTTCTCAATTAACTTGTTACAATTTCTCCAATATACATGTAATTCATTACATACTCAACTGCATGTCAACTATAACACGCTGCACTATGCAAGCTACCAATGTCATGTTATATTTAGATCCAGCTTCAAACCTATATCCCATTAATTGCCTTCTAATACACTACATATTCAACATGTATAAATATGTGATTCTTAATCATTCCTTTATCTTCCTCCCTTTGACCCTTGACCCTCCGCAATATTGTACAGTTTTCCTCCTGGCACCCTAATCCCACCCCACCCCACCCTCCTTCACCATTTAAAGGTACATCATCAACAAACTTACCTGGGCATGGGTCATTTCCACACTCTTGGACTTCATTTGGTCGTGGGTCAGTACACAAGCCATCATCCACTGCTGTGCCCAAGCTCAGGTCAGAGCAGACCACAGATCGTTGCTGCACTCCACTCCCACATGTCACATCGCACTGCCATGAAAAATATTTTGGAAACGTTACATATACAGCGCCATCAGAACAAGCTACGTTCATCTTTAAATCAATTCTTATACACTTTACACCAAGAATAGCCACAATTTTTTTTTCACAGATGTGAACTATTAAAAATGGGGGCTCCAATGTAAATATGTTTTTCTTACCTGTCATTTAACGCTGTACCAAAATGTCAGGTCATGTGGAAAGTATCAAAGGTCAAAATTGTTTCTTTTGCCAATTATAGCCCTATAATGTGACATAATCTTGGAACTTTTTTAATACCTTCATTTCCACCTTTCACAAACAGATCCTACTTTTTGCTAGGGAGTTTAGTCATGAAGATCAAATTACAGTGAAATCACACTTTCATTCCTCTACAGCTGCAAGGAAAAGGAATCCCAAATAACTCACACGGTGGAAAGGAAAAGCAGGATTGTTATTGGGGGACACACCTAGCAGCTTAGCTCTTTTATTACCATTGGTATGAATATGTGTAGTAAGCCAATAGGGTTTTTAACCCTGTGTTTGCCACATGTGACTTTATCCACACTTAATACACACAATTCCCATAGAATCGCAGTCTATCTGGCACACAAATGGTAAAGGCCTGGTAATGAAAGGGTTAAGGAGTGACCCTGCCACCAGCCAACGTGACATCTGCACACCCTACAGTGGGTCTCACCTGTGAAAAATCGCCCACTTCATAGCCATACTGAGGGCACTCCACGATGGCGAAGTATGCAGTGAAGCCTTTGAATGTATCCTCCTCATTAGAACGGAATGTCAGCGATGACTCGTTAGTCCTTGAGCGCCAAATGGGTGGCCTGGTGTTGCCGCAGTAGGTAACACCAATATACTCCCAGTTCTCATCTTCAAGCTGCAAGTGAAATAAAACAAATCAACTGGGTGAACATCATGCAGTCACCTTGTTTTTATAATTGCCTCTGCTCTCTGATCACCAAGTGTCACCATTTTCTTTCCAACTGATAATGCACGCTTCAATTTTATGATTAAATCCAGTTTTTGAGAAGACAGCGCTGCCAATTGGACAGCCAAAATAATTGTTGCTTTAAAAATGCCCTGATCATGTAAAAACCCCTTATGACTTGACCCTTAAAAATAGCCATTAGTAATATAATACATTGAGTCCTTGAACCATTCATAATGCAGGTCTCTGTAGAGACATTCAAGAACTGATACTGAAGTAAGTGTTGTGACCCCACAAACCAGATTTGGTCACATACCATTACAAAATTCATTAAAGGGAGTATATTGTACTGGGAAGGCAAAAAGCCATCAAAAACGAGATCATGATCAATCTTCTTACCAATGGTCTTACATTCATGTATTGTCCATTTTATAAACTTGCTGAAAGTTATTTGCCCTCAAATGATCCAAATTTGGAGTAATTAGTGATTAAATCACAAATCCACAAACTGTTCGGGCCGAACATTTTGAAAATTTCACTAGTAATCATTAATCACTCCAAATGTGGATCATTTGAGGGCAAATAACTTTCAGCAAGTTTATAAAATGGACAATACATGAATTCAAGACCATTGGTAAGAAGATTGTTCACGATCACCCTTTTGAAGGTTTTTTGCCTTCCCAGTACAATATACTCCCTTTAAAGCTACAACATTAGTTTATCCTGGACCCAGTTCAGTACTTCCATGTACAATCTTCTGTGTAAAGGCCCACATAGAAACAAGAGCATGTAATGACTTATGAACTTCATCTGGACAATGTAATCATAAGTGAGTTACCTCAACAGAATCAACATTCTCGCAAGGATCCTCCCCTACTCCCTCTTCTCCGAGAGCGAAGGTGCCAATGAATGTGATGCGGGCACACTGGTCGTTAGCAAGGAAAGAGTAGGTACACTCCTGGTTGTTGTCATAGGCTGCTGGAGAGTTGGGACTAGTAAAGATTCCCTCCTCTGTCAGCACTCTGTCACAGGCTATAGGGTAACAACCACACAAAGAAATGCACAGTCAGCATTAATAAATATTACTATACCCCCCCCCCCAAAAAAAAAAAAAAAAAAAAATGATAATAATAATAATAATAATAATAAATGTTATACAAATATCAATGTATTGTTAAAATCATAGGTACAAGGGGACTCTAAATCGTGCATGACCCCAGGTGTATATTTTAGAGATGACTGCTGGCCTATGATAGTGCAACTAAGGATCATGACATATTTTAGAGAGCCCCATTTACTGGTAACCATGAATAAATCAATTCTCTCTGCTTTGTACAGCCACTGAATTATGGTAAAAGGTGTAAAATGATGCAAGATAATATTGATAGATTACGAATATATATTGAGCCTGCATCCATTCAATATGATTTCTTCCAAAGCAAATTGTCACCCTATTTTTTTTTAGAATGGCAATGGTGTGTACCAAGCATATTTGATGTGTAGTAAAAGGTCACAGCCGAAGCAGATCAAGACGTTGTGTGACAAGCTGAACTAGTGCAAAATGGCAGTCATGGCAGTTGCACATTTAATAATGTAAAAATGTGAAACACATTTCACCACACATGGTGTTGTGCCAATAATATATTTTAAGTGCTAAACAAAGTTCTTTGCTCAAGGGCATAGTTGATTTAAATTTTCCCAACAAATCATATGGCAGGATGCTTTAAAGTTATATAAACACAAGGACTACCCATCTAAATACTCATACAGAGCCTTAAAAAGAAAGACCATTCTACTGACTCTTTTACCACCTAAAACTGACAATTGTTTTAGATATCAACTACATTATTTTTAGATTTTTCCTTAACATGATCCTGAATTCATGATTCATGAGAATAAGACCAATGATCTGCATAACACATTGAATCATGAATGAATGAATACAGAAGTGGTAAGTGATAGTACTGAGAACAAAGGAAAATGCATCTTCACTTAATACATAGAAACTATAAGTGTGATGTACATGTTCATAGGCAACTGTACACTACAGTCATGTAGCACTAATAAATAAGTACTTGCATGGGCAGGAATAGAGTAAAAAGAATAACTCACATGGGCAGGGCTCTTCATTGCATGGCATAGTGGTGGGGGGTTTGACATCTTGGCATACTATGTCTGCCACGAGCTGGCCATTGGAGAAACGTGTGCACCTAACCTCACGAATCTTGATACCTCCACCACACGTCGCGGAGCACTGACAAAACCAGAACATTAATGAACTTGTTAACCACCCACATGCATAGGTTTATATTTTTATTCATTTATTATTATAATATACCCGGTGTATCCCCTTCACTGGTTAAACACTGTTTTAACAGAAGGCCTGGCTTTTATATGTTGACATTTAACTCAACATGGTATACATACATACAAACAAATAACATGTACAGTTCAGTGACAACTGACATATATACATATATACATCATTATGGAATTTGTATTATTTGAGCAAAAATGATAACAAAACTCTATCGGGTAGACCCATATATATGCATTAGGCCTATTTCATTTTGGCCCACATTGTAACTAAATAGCAGGATTAAGTCTGTATTAAGGATTCTCATACACACAAATGTGATAAAGATCATTGTAATACATTTGTGTTTACCATATGTTCCTCATATTGACCAATATGTTCAAAATTGATAGAAAAAAAACAATACAGTGGGGTATTCAGAATCAATAATAAACAAGGAGCACATGCAACCTATTTTTAAGCATGTGGTGAATTATTAAAAACAACTATCACAAAGTTTTCCTCACTACTCCATTTAATAGCCTGTCAGGATTTTCAGGTCAGTGACTTATACAGTACTCGTACAGCAATAAAGCGACTGGAAACAAATGAAATAGAGAAAAGGGGAAAAGTGCTTTCTTTTTTCATGAATTGATCAAATTCACTATAATATTCCTGTTCTTTCTTTTTGTAGAAGGAAAGTCCTTTGACAAGATTCTTGCTTGATATTGGTTATGTCAAATAGTAATTATATCAAATAGTAATTAGTGTGTAATTTTCCTCCAGTAATGCACATAAATCCCATTCAGGAACATAAAAAAATGCCACAGGCAGGGTTCCCCTGTGAAGAAAACGCGCTGTGCAAACACCACGCATCGAGTCCAGAAGGGCCATTCCACGGAAATGTTATGCGAGTCACACGTTTCATGTCACACAATTTGCAAACAAGGGTCTAGATCAAAACTGAGAAAATATTGGAGGTGAATCCATTACTCGATCAAGTAAATCGATCATCTATACCGACATGTGACTCGTATCACACAGCATGCGTGACTAGCATGACACTTATATGGAATGGCCCAGGAAGTGACTATGAGCCACAAATAAATTTACTGCACCATCCGTAAAATCAGTATCAGTCGTATTATTCTGATTGTTTTGGCTTTCTTTGAGCCACGCGTTCCATGAATGTGTACCATGTGTCCAGCACAGATATCTGATAAGTGACATTCTGCCAGCGTAGAAGATTTTCTGGTGACCATGCTGATCACAGGAAGGGTTGATTGATAAGTAAAACTAATAATCTGCAAGGCCTGCTCCTTACCACACTGAAGGGTCCTGCAATGAAGCCAAAGTCTGGACACGCATCAAAGTTGACCAATGCTTCATATCCCCTGCCCGTGCCTTCCTCGTTTGTTTGGAAAACAAAGTCGATGTTTGAAGAGCGGGAGTAGAATACGGGAGCTGTGTCATTGACTGGTAGAGGACAGTAACGCAGGCTCACTCCACCATCTTCATCAGTGATCTACAGAAGGAAATTAGGTTTGTGTAAGATTCAACATTGCTATTTTGATTAACAGTAACAGCAAAAATTTATATTTCCTTGTAACCTAACAAGACCAGCATTGCCAGACAATTCAGACTACGATCCCCCTAATAATGTGTGAGAGCTGTATCCCCAGAATCCTGTAATCTGTGAAGCCTCTGATTGCCACAAGTACTGTAAATGAATACATCCTCTACATATATTTGGCCAGCATATATGAAGATCATCCTTCATTAACAGTGGACATTTCATCTAAAATATGTCCCACTGCATCTTTCTAATCTTCCCATTTAACATCATGACAGATATTCCAAGACAATGTTAGACGAGGAATATACCAGGTTATTATTTGATCTCAACTACTTTACGGAAATGTTTCATTATTTATTGCTAACCATGCCATCAAACAACATCATAGATATGACCTTCTATGACCAGTTATACTGGCAATTACGCCATTTAATGAAGTTTTTTCACTGAACATCTGCACTAAAACCACCAATTGTATCATCAGCTTCATTATCACCACCACCAACATTATAACCATCATCACTATCAGAAAGTGACTTTTAATGCCAAGTCAAGAATAACTATTTCTTTTTATTATGTATGTTATGTACGTGGTGAAAAGGCCTCCTTATTGTATGTCGTGTATGACTATTGTTGAAGTTATGTGATGCAATGAATTGAAATCAATTATATTTGGAAGCCAATCAAATATGCTACAACAAACAGACAAAACTAGAGCAATTTGACTGCCATGCAGTCGATAAATATGCTTCCACCTCTTTGCTAGCTCTATTTAGATATATTCTCAGGAAGTGTGCATGCTTTGTGAGCAATGTACCATTGACCTCTGACCTTCCAGCAATTTCACCAAAAATGTCACCAGTCTACCCCCAAGTAGTGATCCATTTTCTCACTATGTTTGGTTGGAATTGCGCCATTGGATTTGGATTTATTGTGAAAAATATTAAGCTTGTGGTAGTTTTTAGCCAATTTTGGCAAAGTTCACTGACCTTTCACCTCTGACCTTTCAGAAATTTTACCGAAAATGTCACCAGTCTATCCCAAGTAATGGTCGATCTGTGTGCCATGTTTAATGAGAATTGCTTCCTTAGATTTGGATTTATTATGAAAAAGGTAAATTTTTTACAATTTTTCACAAAGTTCATTGACTTTGACCTCTGAACTTTCAGGATTTTTACCAAAAATGTCACGTCTAACCCCAAATAGTGATCAATCTTTGTACCATGTTTAACGAGAATTTTATCCATGGATTTGGATTTAGAGTGAAAACTGAATTTTTTTTCACTAAGTCCATCAACCTTTGAGCTGTGACATCAATCAGGTTTGGCCCCAATTTTACACTCTTCATTACTTTCATGCAATACACATTCAAGACAGACGGACGGACAGACGGACGGACAGACGGACAACCCGGCAACATAATGCCTCCAGCCACTTCGAGGCAGAGGCATAAAAACATAACTTCCATGTTTCTTACCAGGATATAATCTGGGCACTCATCATCATCATCATCATCCTCATCATCCTCATCATCAACAGGCTCTCCCAGGTCAAATATGTCAAAGGAGACTGTGATGCACTGGTCGCTGTTGGGGTTGGAGATGGTGGTAAGGCAGTCAAGGTTATTGTAGTATTCGCCCCTCTCAAATCCAGGGCTGACCAACACTCCGGGGCTGGTCACGTTCTCGGAGCAGACTGAGGACCAGAAATACAGAAAGAGCACAATTATAATATGATCCCAGTAAATAATTCCTGTATGATAAAAGCATCTAAACTTGACTTGAATATAATAACTTGCAATTATCAATCTTGACAGAATCATTATGACAAAGATAATAATTTGACTGCACATAGAAATATGCCTCTGCATATTTGTTGGACAAAATTTGTTGACCTTAGATCTCTAGGTGTTACTCAACTCTATTTTTGCCAAAATTTGTGGATATATTACCTAAAATCTTGTTCCTTTAAGTAGTTAGTCTATCTTGCTTTCCAACAAATCATGTTGGTTAAACTTAGGTCGTTGAATTGTATTCATTGTGATAAAAACTTTTTAGCTATTTGGAGGCAAAACTCACCACTTCATCTGCATGAGGTGAGCCACTGTTACATGTTTGGTTGAAGTAATTTTTGGTTGTTTTTTTACCTATTAGCTTGAAAATGAGTGACTACTTCCCAGGATACATGAGCACAGAAATCTGTGTAATCCCCAATATGAATCAACCAAACTGCAGACAATCAAATTACACTTTCAAAATTCCTGAACTCTCTGAGCAAATTAGTGTCAATTAGAGCTACATATCCTTGTTGGAAATTTCCTAAGATATATAAATAATCGTTGTTTTGACCATGAAATTATATAGATACGGAGAGTTTTAAAAACAAACATAAATTGCATAACAGTGTATCTGATGTATGTTTATTCATTTAGAACAGAAAAGGAGGCGGGTTGTTTATTTTGTAAAGTAGAGTAAGACATATCGCAGTAATTCTCAGAATACGGCATGAGGGGAGTTTTCCTTTGTGACTACATGTATATACCTGGGCACTCCTCTGTGTTGCAGGCCTCAATGGATTCGTAGATGTTGTCGTCCTCGTCACAGTCACTAGACATCTGCATGGTTGCTGGGTTTATACAAACCACATCCCTGGTCCTGTTCCCACCTCCACATGACACTGTGCACTGAGGTATGACATAGATGTACAGCATGTTAAAGGCAATGGCATGCTTTTTTTGGTGCATATTTTGTATATATACGGTCCACAAGGACCGTACCCAGGGAAACAGAAAGAGTGATCTTTATGGAGATATTGTCAGAAATTACAAGCGAACTACTTTGAGGGGATTCACGTTGTGTTGCCTGTACACACAGGTGGTCTTTATAGACAGATTTGATTGTACTGACAAATCACATCTGATTTGTGTTACACAGTAAGAACACTAAGTTTACAAATACAAAGCATACTCCATGGCATTCACACACATGCAGAAACATATTGAAGATGAAGAAAAACAGGAAGGGTCAAGTCAGATATATCTACAAGCAATCTACACAGCCACAGTTGCCATTATGGAAACAAAGATTATTTATGACAATTGTCCATGAGAAACATCAATTCTATTTGCTGTGATTAACATATACCTGTTAGCACAATTAAAATAAAATACACATAATTGTCTTCATTATCTTGTGCTCTTATGTTCGTAATTGCCCCTCCGTCCCTACATACCTCACTCCAAGGCCCAGGCCTGTACGCGGTCGTGGGGCAGGGGCCAAAGGAGGGGAACACCTCCACGCTCTTGTAACGGTTCGAGTCAAATGCACTCAGCGTGACCTCCACAGTGTCTCCAAGTGACTGGTACATCAAGGAGTTTGTCACTGGTTCGCAGAATGGCTCGTTAGCATACATGTTCCTGGGGTCAAACAGCTGTATGCAAGAGAATGATTAGGAGAAATTAGGGAATCTTGTCATAACTAATGAAATCAATACTGCATTGTCCACATCCATGGGTTTGCTTGTATTATACGAACAAAATTATATTTCCTTTCCTTTGTTATTTGATCTTGTTTTATTTTGTCTCATTTGAAAAAATGACCTATTGAAGAATGTCTTTGATATGCTTTTTCCTCGTTCTCCCCTCTCTCCATACCCCTTTTCCTTATCTTTTCTCTGTCTGCTCCATACTCGCTCTCTATCCTTCATGTTTACTTCTTCCTTCCTCATTCTCTCCTCATTCTCTCCTCTCAACATCTTCCACTAATCCCCATCAATCCCTAGCCTCACCTGAATGTAATCCGGTTCACACCGGCCTTCCACTCCAAAGCTGATGTCGAGAGCCAAAATGAAGAGTGTGATGCAACCAGCATCATTGGTGATAGTCAGTCTGCACTCATCATTGTACAGATAAAACTCAGATTCAAATGGAAACTCAGATACTTGGTTTCCTGTTGTGATGCGAGCATTGCAGCCTGAAAAAGACACAAGGAAAAAAAAGAGCTACTGACACAAAACCATACCAGTACCACTTTTGGCGAGGCAACATCTACCCCATCAGGATGGAGTTTGCACATCCACAGTAATGATTTGTCTTTGCATGAATCAATGACATGTCAAATTTTTGTAAGCAGAACTTTTCACGCATTTCACATCATTTCAGCACTGTTCAATTTGATGTATTTGAAATATTTGAAATACACAGGAACAAAATCAAATCAACGTTATAATGGTGAATATATAACGAGATAATGTCAATACAATATTAGCGGAAGAAGAAAACAGACATAGGGGAAGAAGAAAAATAATAACTGGAAAATAATGTAGGGAAAAATGACACAGATCTTGAGTAGAAAATGCAGACAATAAAGATATTGAAGAAAATGGGTAAAGAAAAATGAGAAGGGGGAGCAGTACAACAAAAATAGTAGCTTACCAGGGCAGGCCTCCAAAAAGCAAGGCTCAGTAGTGCGAGGTATCTCATCTGGACATTCTGATGGGTCAGTCAGTTCGAAAGTCAGTGCCGTCCTGC